>JAYMFD010000354.1:0-30895 GCA_035771175.1 Paratinospora sagittata | reverse complement strand
ATCACTACTTTAACAAGTAAACTATATCAACCTACTTTTTCAGAACGGATCTTTGCACAGAGTCCTTTTAGATTTATCAGAGATCATCTCTAATACATAAATTAAGTTTTTCTAAAACTTTTCTTTTTCATGAAATCTAAAAAAACTTGTTAGTAAAAATTGAAGTTGCCATTTTCATATAACATTTTAGCCGTTGTGTGTAAATGTTCACACTGTATTTGAATTTCAAATGTCTAACGACTATTATCTACAAGGTCTATAAATACCAACACTTTGAATCAAACAACTTGCCGATAATTTTATTGTGGCAAAAACTTTTTGAATGTTAGTTGTTTTCAAAATGTTTTCAATTATTATAGTTTACAAAGTATCTTCACTGATACTTTACGTATTCAAAAGATTTTTATATTATGCTTCAATTATATTATATCTTTGAAAATCTATTTTGATCTGGTTTCTGCTTAAATTCTCAGCCTGGATTTATACTTAACTTCGATCATGTTGATGAATGAATTTGAGAAATAGTTCATGAGAAATACAATTGTACTTGATTTTATATCTTAAGTACTGTATTGAACTATATTAGTAGTTGTGTTAACTACTGAACACTGAACCAGAAGTTTTCATGCTCATATACTATATCTATTTTGAAAACTGTCTGTGTTTACGATTTACACTGGTCCTGCATTTTCTACGTCAATGTTTAATTGGTATCATAATATTTTCGAATAAGCACTTAATTCATTTGCATGTCATACGTTTTTCAAAACTGTACTTGAGCAATACCGAACATTGAAAGGTAAAGGACTGTAAGTGTATTTTCTCTTAGCATTACGTATTCAAATTTATACATCTTTGTAATGTTATACGCATAAGCTTAATTGTAAAGTGTTCTACTCAGTTTGAACCAACATTATTAGTTTGTGTTGTAATGCTTGTATGTTTCTGGATTGAAACAATCAGGACAAGTGAATGTAGTTCACTTAATGATTTTAGGTTTGAAATCATGTTAAGGTTCATCCTCACCTGTAAGTAAGAAACCGGTTCATCCTAATCCTGTAAAAGGATAGGTTCGTCCTAAACTTGTAAAAGGATAGGTTATCTCTGAACCTGTAAAAGAGAACTGTTCTTCCTTATCCCGTAAAAGTAAAACGGTTCTTCCTTATCTCGTAAAAGGAAACTGGTTCATCCACATTCCATAAGAGGATAGGTCCATCCTTAACCTGTAAAAGGATAGATTATCTCTAAACCTGTAAAAGAGAAACGATTCTTCCTTATCCCATGAAAGGAAAACGGTTCTTCCTTATCTCGTAAAAAGAACATGGGTTTTTCCTCTTCCCGAAAAAAGGAAATACGGTTCATCCTTAGCCCGTAAAAGGATAGGTTTGCCTTGAACCTGTAAAAGGGCATGTATAACAGTTTGGTTCTCACTCGTAAGAGAATCAGTTAGTGGATTGAGAAAATCCTGATCGGGAGAATACGTAGTGAACGTAGGCTTGGTCGAACCACTATAAATCTTAGTGTGCTTTACATTATGCATTTTACTTTAAGGTGAGTATCTGCGTTTAGTTCCAATGTACCAATGTATATCACTAAGTCATTGAAAAAGTTTAAAATTGACCATCACACCCTATTCACCCCCCTCTTGGGTGGACCAACAATTTGCACCGTAATTTGGAAAATTATTAGCTCATACAAGTATGGGTTGGGATTCAAGAACAAATAATGTCCAAGCAACTGATGACGTGTGGGAGTCATACATTAAGGTAAGTCTTAACATATTTTATTTAATTTATAATAAATCCTTTGTTATGCATTCTAATATTTATTTCTTTTTTTAATTGTATAGAAAAATCCTTTCGCGAAACATTTTCGAAAAAAAGGTTGTGACCATTATCAAATTCTTAGCAAGATTTTTAACAACACAACAACTACTAGTCAAATGGGTTGTTCATCTACTCATTCCCCGCCTAATTCAAATGATGAGAGGGTGTTAGAGGCAGGTTTCTTAGGTTGTGGTGCACACATTGAAGTACTTAATAATGATGGAGTTGGAGATTCTTGCAAGACAAAGCGTCATAGTCTAGACCCTCCAAGCAACCTTCGTTCAAAAAAAGAACAAAAAACATCTAAGTTGTCTAAATTAGATGATGCAATAGATCTTTGGACGAAGTCCCTTACTTCCAAGGTTGATGCATCAATTGCTAGAGCTAATCGATATAAAGTTGAAGAAACATGTTTTATTAAAGATTGTATGGATGTCTTAAAATCCATAGAAGATGTTGAGGATGTTTCATATATAAAAGCTTGTGAGAAATTTACAAGCTTTGATTGGAGGAGAATATTCATGAAGATGTCTTCAATTAGGAGAAAGATATGATTAAAATTTGGTTTAAATTTTTTGTTATAGGTCATATTTAGAAGGCACTTGTTTTGATTTTTGTCCAAGATATAAAGGTTTGGTTTTGTAATGTAGCCAAATTTGTCAGTTACATAAGTTACATATGTTTGTCCTTAACTTTATTTTTTGCATATAATCATATAAGAAATCACATTTTTTGCTTACTTTTGTGTTTGTGGAGATGACTTGAAGTTAATATTATTTTTATCTACTATATATTTCAATTATGCAATTCATTATATTTCATTTCAAACTTGTGTGTTTTTATATGAATAAGATGGTTTAAAAGATTCTAATATTTGCTTATGGTGAGTCTCCATAGGATGAGATCTAATGGTACTAATATGGATACAAGTTCTCAAGATGATTTATCCTCTGATTTAGAAGATAACCTTGGAGAGTTATTATTTGTTGCTCAAGTGTTTGACTATAGCTCACGATCGATATTCAAACAACCATGTCAGACCTCAATGTTATCAGGTCATCAATATATGTGGGAGCTATTGGATGGGCATCCTGATAGATTATATGATTCGGTGCGAATGGATAAAAATACTTTTATACAGTTATGTGCCACACTCAGGAGATTAGATTTTTTACAAGATAGTAAATTTATTTGTGTAAAAGACGTTGTTGGCATGTTTCTTATGACTATGTCACACAATGCGTAACAGAGTGATAGGTAAAAGATTTCAACATTCAAAGGAAACTGTATTAGGACAGTTTAAAAGAGTGTTTAGGGCATTGTGTCAATTAGGGTGTCGCATCATTCAACCTAGGAATATGGAAATGTCACCACCAAATATAATGGGAAATCCTAAATATTATCCATGGTTTGAGGTAAACTAGTCATTTCCTTTAAACAAATGTTATTTAGACTATATAAAAGTTTCTATTAAGTTGTTCAACATATTAAATTAAATATTTTCATAAAGTTGTTTTATATATTAAAGTGGTATTTTTTTTTCCAAGATTGCATACGAGCTATTGATGGCACACATATAGTTACATGGGCACCTGCATCAAAACAAAGTTCAAGTTGCGCAAAATATTATGTGTGCATGCTCATTTGATATGTTGTTCACGTTCGTGTATGCTGGATGGGAAAGAACGGCCAATGGTTCTCGAATTTTTCTTGATGTTATTACCAAGGATGAAAATATGTTTCCAAGGCCAACTGAAGGTATAAATTTAATATTTTGGTTAAATTATGAATGATGGTATTATTATATTTATATTTTACTAGAAACTTCATAATTATTTGCTAATAATTTATAGGAAAATATTATGTTGTCGATGTTGGGTATACGAAAATGCCTAGATTTCTTGCTCCATATCGTGGAGAGCAATATCATTTACATGATTATAGAGGTCAGGGCAAAGATCCAAAAGGACCAATGGGACTCTTTAATTATCGTCATTCCTCATTGCGCAACGTGATAGAGCGGTGTTTTGGGGTTCTTAGAGCTCGATTTACCATATTGAAGTTGATGCCTAATTATCCAATTTGAAGACAAAGACATGTCTCTATAGCATGTTGCACATTACACAACTTTAGTCAGATCGAATCAAGGATTGATCAATTTTTTGAAGCGTTTGAGCAAGAAGATCTTGATGTTGTTAACGAAGAAAGTACAACTACAAGGAGTGAAAGGCAAAACATAGACTTGAGTCAAGAAAATATCAATCAAATGAGCACACGTAGAGATGGTATTGCAGGAACAACATGGAAATGTTTTTGTAATTATTTTGGCTTGTTTTATTTTGGATTATATTTTGGACGTTGTATCACATATAACTTGAGTTATATTTGATAAAATTTTCTTTTTATCATATTATGAACAGATACCAAAAAAAATGAACACTTTTTATGACTAAGAACATGAATGGGTTACATTTTTTAAACGTGATATTATATAGATTTTATTAAAAATTATATGATTGTCATCATAATAATATGATTTAATGGGTTAGCTATAATATATTTTTAGCATTATTACAAAAGTATTTAATTACATCATAAAAGCATTAATGTTATTGTATTTTAAATCGTTATTGAAAATTGTTTTCCAAAAAACAATTCAACCAAACACATATTTAATAATTTCCTGTTTTGAAATAAACTTTGCCAAACAAGTTTTTATTGTTTTTCAAATTTGAAAAACAAATTTTAAAAATAATACCAAACACATTTTTGAAAACTATAAATCAATGAAAAAAGGGATTGTATTCTAAATTTTTAGAAACTGTTTTTAAATTTTATGTCAAACGCTGTCTTAGTTTTTCTCATGTATTTGATTGAATTTATTTTTTATTTATGTCTTGATCAAAAACTATTTTGTTTACATCGATTCGAGACTTAATCGTGTGCATTTAATTTTGTTTTAAATAAAAAAGTCAACCATATGTGAAAGTCAAACTGGTTCATAATTTGGTCACAGTTTGACTTTTTATCAAAAGTGGTTTGAACACGTGATCGATCTTCAATTTGATCAGGTCATATATTTTCAAGTGTGTTTAGACTTATTTGATCGAGGAAATATGTTTTACCGATGCTTTACTCTTCAAAAATCAATTTTAAAATTCATGTCTGAGCAGAAACGCATTTTTATAATAGAAACGCATTTTTATAATAGAAACACATTTCTGTATGTGGACTTAGTGAAATTTTACTAATCCATGCAGAAATGTGTTTCTTATTAAGAAACAAGTTTCTCTTGAGCTCAGAACGATGAATTTCATCATTACACACAGAAACACATTTCTCCTTTAAGAAACTCATTTCCTTGATATTTCAAAATGATGAAATTTCATCAATTGAAACAAAAATGCATTTCTCTTATAGAAACGCACTTCTTACTTTTTCCAGAAATTCATGCCTCAGGAATTTCTCAGAAACTCGTTTCCTTTGAGAGAAACTTGTTTCTCACTTTTTGGGATTTTCTAGAAATTCAAACAAAAATGCCCTTCTATAACAGAAACGTGTTTTTCTCTTTTTGCTGATTTCTGGATTTTAAACAAAAACTGAGAAGTTGAGTTTTGGTTAGTGTTTTGCATGCTAATTTGTTATATTTTTAAGTTCAATTGGTTAGTTTTTAGATGTTTTTGCATGATTAGTATACTTAATTGTTTTAGGTTCATTTAGGTTTTATCTTAAGTTTTTATCATGAATAAATAACATTTTGATACATGTTAATATCATAGAATCATATACTATGAGTTTACTTTCCTATACTATTAATACCTTGATTAATTACATAGTTTTTACACTTGTTTATACTTTGTTTTGTAGGTAAATAAGGAGCTTAAAGTGGTTGAAAGGAAGCTCAAATGATGATCAATAGAGGTCAAGAGCATGTGCAAAAAGTAGAGAAAGAATGATCCAAGAATGAAGAAAGTGCACAAAACAGTGCACAAGGCAGAGACTGGGCGTCGCGGGGTCCAGGATGGGCACCGTAGCTCCTAGGTGCGGGTCTCAAGTTCTACACGAACAGAACTTGGGCGTCGCGACACCGGTGAACCCAGAAACATGGATTTTGCGAGTTTTGTTAGTTTTTTTTTGCTCTTTTGTGTCTTTTTGCCCACTTTTATATATATGCCTCATTTTAGGGTCTGTTTTAGAGAGAAGATGTTGGCCCAGCTATGTCCAAGAGGGGGGTGAATTGGACACTTAGCATATTTTAATTTTTCTTAAAAATGTGCGGAATAATAAAAGCAAATTAAACAAAGTATAGCAATCAAATACAACAAATGTAAATGAGACAATGCAAGCAAGATTTATAGTGGTTCGGCCGTGCCTACATCCACTACCTAACCTCCTCAGTTAGGATTTGTTCAAACTCCACTATGGACCTTCTTACGGGTGAAGATCAAATCGGTAGACTTTCTCAACTTGCGGGTGTAGAATTACTATTTCTCAACTTACGGGTGTGAGAAGACCGTTTCTCAGCTTCTGGGTGTGGAAGACTGTTTCTCAACTTTCGAGTGTGAGAAGACCGTTTCTCAACTTTCAGGTGTGAGATGACCGTTACAACTTCGAGCAACACTTGCTCTTGCCCAGTGACTAACCAGTCACTGCAAATTTAATACAAGATGAGATATGATTCCCTTTACTTGGAATCAAAGTGATACTTACAAAGCTTTGGATTGAACCTTGTGTGATCACAAATTCAACAAAATATGTATGATGAAGTTTATGCTGAAAACAGGTTCAAAGAGCTTTTGACTTCTTCAATGGATTGTCAAAATAATGAAGATGAAGTTCAATCAATCCATAAGACTTGAAGTTTTTCTTTCAAAAGATCGTAAAATCAAGCACCAGTGAAAGACGACTAACTTTCAAAAAGTGTTTGCCACAAGTGAAAACTGCTAATACGTTGTGAATGAATATCATTTTTTTATATCATTAGTAGTTTTTCTGCTCTAAGGCATCACGTATATATAGGAATAACAAAAGTGCAATGGACTTGATAATTTTGGCGCTCTAGGTTATTTCAAATACAACATATACTTTCTTTCCCGAAATGGGTCGATTCAGCTCAATGAACATTACGGCGATAATCATTTGATCCTTTCACAAAAAGAGAATGTTCCGACATGCTTTGAGAACGTTCAAAAAGTTCTGAAAAAGTTGTTGTACGATTCTGAAAAGTTCTGAAAAAGTATTCATACGATTTTGAAGAAAGTAACATAAATGGTGCTCTTGTCAAAACAGTAACATTTGTTGAATTAGCGTTCTTGCGCATAATATCAACTTTTGTCATTTTATTCCTTGAGGACGCTCATGGAGCATAAGCGTCCTGTTGAACATTGAAGTGAGGGCGCTACTAAGTCGTAAGCTTCCTGACTTACTTTGACGATTTAAACGACTCAAAACATGAGGGCGCTACTTTGTAATAAGCATCCTGCTTTGTTTTAAAAACATTGAACACACGAGGGTGCTACTCAAGAGTTAGCATCCTGAAATTTAAAATCAGTTTTAAAACAATGTTGAGTACTCTGAAGGATAATAAGCGTCTTGAGGGTAATTAAGTTGATTCTAAAGATGAGGGCACTCCTACATAGGTAGCGTCCTGATAATTTATTCAACTTATAAGTATCAGCGTCCTTGAAGATAGAAATCACTTGAAAACAAAAAGAACTTTTAGCGAGCTGAGACTTAGTCAGCATCCTGACATTCTCAAAGGTTGATAAAAGAAAGGTCACTTGCAGGTAAGCGTCCTTATAAATGTTCAGTTCAACCTTGAGCGTCCTAATATTTTATCAGCGTCTTGACTCAGGGCGCTGCTAAAACATTAGTGTCCTGAAGGACTTTATAAAAACGATTTTTGATTTCGCAATTAAAGCTCTATAAAACATAATGTAACCAAATTAAATCAAACATGCAAACGATCGATTAAAACATGCAGACATACATATCGCTGAATCATATGACATAGAAGGTCCTACAACCTATCATAATTTAATCATACAACCGAACATCTTCAAATGATCATGGTCTTCAAGAAGATCTTTAATACGTTCGTAATGCATCATTGATTCTTTGAAACGTTCAAGTAAGATTGGATAAGCCATTGTGCAGTAATATCATAAACAGAATGTGGTTTGTAATCATCAAAATATTTTTCATATTAGGGATATATTCTCGTAAGGGACGTGACGATAATTGGTTCAACAAAATAGAGCATTAGAATACATTAGAATAGGTTAGATTAGATTTTACAAAAGGAAGGCAAGAGAAAGATTGAGGAAGAAGAAGAGTTGCAGGTTTTGGAAAAGAAGAAGAATGAGATTTCACTTGTAAAAAGGGGTTTTCTTCCATTTTTCTTCTACTCTAGCTTGTTTCTATGTTTTTCTCTCTAAAGATCTATCATGTATCTTTGAATATGAACATGAGCTATGTTCTTAATCTAGAGGTTGATTGATTTATGATTTGTTTTATGGATTGATTATTATACATGTGTTCTTGAATAAATTATGGGTTTATTTGCAATTTCAAGTACTTAATGCTTTCAATTTGTTGGCCACTTGTTGGATTATGTTAGATTTGGTTTCTTACACTCGGGAGAGGTGTTATCAAATTTGAAATTGGAAATTGTAACCTAGGGAGTTTGTATCGAATCGGGAGACCTACAAAACCTTTTGGAATCGTTTAAAATGGATCATAGATCTTAATGCATTCTTGACTTGTTGATTTGCACTCGGGAGAGGGAATTGATGTTTTAGGAATAAATATTCGAATTACACTCGAGGAAGGGTTTGAATGAGATAGGATCCATGATTTATAAACTAAGAAATTAAACACAATCTTTTGAAACCCATAAGATAAAACATAGAGAGATCAACCTTCTAGAATCCATATTCATTGATTTTCTCTCCAATTTTAATTCAATTTGCATTAATTAGATTTGATTGTGTTTACTTTCAATTTCAGCAATTAATTCATCCAATTTTGATTCACCTAGATAAAATCAAATTCATAGTAGTTCTGGGCATTATTAATAGTAAAATTCACTTTTCCTGTGGACGATAACCCGACTCACCTCGGACTATATTATTACTTGATTGTCGAGCACTTGCGATACAAATATTCACGGTCAGAAACACGCTTCTCTTTTTGTCGAATTTTTTTATTTTGACATAAATGTGCTTCCTTACAAAGAAATGCGTTTCCTCCTAGAAAAAAAAGAGTTGTTTTCCAGTTCATTTTGAACAGAAACGTGGTTCCTTCACAGGAAATGTGTTTCCTGTTTTTTTAATAGTACTTTTCTATAAATATGATCCTTTGCTCATTCATTCCAACTTTTTGCAAAATCAATTACTTGTTGCTCATTTTTGTGTTCTCCAAAAATCAATTACTTGTGGCAAAATCAATTACTTGACCATGCGTGATCTTATTTGAATAAAGTTCTTGAAAAGTGCATGTGTTATAATGATATTATGAATCAACAATCTTGATCATATGAATTTATCTAATTTCACAAAGGATTATTGTTGGTTACAAGTCATCTTGTCCGTATATTAATATTCATGGTGATATGATGATTGTGTCTTGATGAGAGCATGAAATATGTTAGGACATGAATAAGGTTAAATATGCTTAAAAGTAGCAATTATTTGAATGATTGATGATCATATCATGCTTGTAATGATGATTGGGAGAGAATTGACTTTGAACATCGCATATCTTAATTAGTATCTCTTAATCTTCAAATGTCTGATAAACTTGATAGTCTTTAGAAGATAACGATAAATTATAAGACAGACTAGAATGAACAAGATTATGCCCAAATCAAAATTCAACAAAAAACATCATGTCATTGGGCAATCTTCAAAATGTTCAAAAGTTTGATAACAATGACAATTTGATTCATAAGGAATATAATCATTGATAATTATTGATGAATCAAATATCATGGAAAGAGGATAAGCTTCAAATCACAATATTAATAACATCCTCTAAAACCAGATATGTTTTGGTATCAATTCAACTGAAATCATGTTTTACATGAATTATTCCTTAATTGATTTCATAAGATACCACTATGCAAATGATAGAATAAAGCTGAAAATTGTCAAAATTGAAGAAAATTTGCACGTGTAACATGATTTTGACATGAGATGTCAAGTTCATGACCTTTGATGATGATAATCATGTGTGCCTCAATTAATCTTCATTTCAAAACGCATTTTCTTCTCGTTTTCACTCATCTCAATCAATTCGAACCTCGTTTCTACCAAGTTTCCTCATTCCAAAGCACTTTCCTAGCATCCTCAAGCCAAAATCTATCTTTTTTACACCAATTCATCCCAAAAACACGATCAAACCTTTTACGTTCAAAACCTCGATTTTTCTTCAATTTTCAATCTCTTATAAAATCTTAAATTCTTACTCGTTTCTTGCATTCTTATACTTATTTTTCTCGTCTTCATACACTCTTCGCATTCCCTCCATCGTTTCGCATTTTCTCTCGTCCAATTTCGTACCCATTTCATCACAATAGCTATATCCTACATATTTTGCCTACCAAGTGTTTAAAGAAATGGCCAAGACAAGAGGATCATCCAATTTAAGCAAACGGAGACTCAAGCTCGGAGAGTCTTCTAATCCTACACCTACAAGACCTATTAGACGAGCCAGAGTTGCACCTCCATCGCCACCAATTCCCCGATCACCCTCGGCCACACCTCCTACTTCTAGGCCTCCAACATTAGAGATAGTAGCCAGACGTTTTTCCATTCGACGCATTTCCTCTAGCATTCATGTTGACTTCGCTGACCTACATCGTATTGAGATTTCCATTCGCCCAATTTATCATGAGCTTGGGTGGGATAGTTTTATGTCGTTTAGTGACAGGATATATCGCGAGCTTGTTCGAGTCTTCTACTCAAGAGTCGCTCGCAATCCTAAGGATCCACACCAATACACCACCACCATTTTTGGGAGAGAGATTCAGATCACACCAGGAGTCTTTGAGGAGATGTTCGAGCTATCATCTACACACTCGGTTCCTAACTTCAAGGATGACCAGTTTTACATGGATGGCTATAGTCGTATAGGGATTATCGTAGGCAGATCCAGGAGAGTGAGACCCGCGATGTCAGCAACACTATCTTTTCTCTCAAGTATAAGGTACATCATATCATCATTACTCGAGTTGTTCTTCCTAGATTTAGTTCTCGTTCAAGTGTCTCGCCGAATGACACTTTTATCTTATGATGCATCCTCACTCGCACCAAGATTCGTTTCTCCCATGTCCTTTTTCATCATATGGTACAGACTCAACACACACCCTACAGTGTTGTAGTCACTCGTCTAGCTATTAGGGTCGGGATTGACCTTACCCCATTTACCTCTGTAGTCATCCTGACTCAAAGGAACTCCATTACCGAATCCACTATCCGATCACTAGGATATAAATGGGTGTGACGGATTCAGAGATGCGTTCATACCACTTATCTGGCTCAGGGGGAGGGTTCTAGATACATTCACCCCTTGCCCGCTGACCCAGTAGAGGAGGACATCTTGAGGATTAGTGGAACTACACCTAGATTAGCGATGTCACGACCCACTACTTGTGACGTCATGACCGGCATGAAACCCCAGGTATATCTTCCCTCGATATTCTGGGCATCCCGTCAGCCTTCTAATAACACACCATAATCCCAATAATCAACATCAAAATACATGGACAATAATAGATCATCAATGTAAAAGCATACCCAAATGACAACCATAAAAAAAAAAAAAAATTCAAAGTCCATAATGTTAAAAATATACAAAATCCTACTTAACCATAAATTACAACCCATCTATGTGTTAAGTATAAGCATTAGGTGGTACATAGTACAATTTATCAAAATAAAAGCGGAAAAGTACTATACCCCTACGCCACAAAAGTGTAGGAAAAATGCCCACAACTAAGCTTTTTCCTTCCCCTTCTTATCTGAATCTAAAAGGATAAGAGTGATGAGTGAGCTACAACAAGCTCAATGAATGTTTTCTACAAGTGGCAACATATATATGCATTTATGTAAAACATTACAAGATCATTAAAACCATTTAAATATCATGGATACAAATAAGATTACATACATGCTCAATATAATGCATCATGTCATATACAAGACAATGCATATCATTTATAAACATGCTCATGCAATCCTAACACCTCATGAGTAAGAATCAATACAAGGGCTTGAGTGCGTGACACCTATCGCCTGATCGACCTCTAACCCGTATTCTATTAGAATTCCTAGGATTGTATGAACCATAGGATTCGCCCACCAAGACAAGTACCATGCCTAGGCGAATCCTAACATACACAACCCATAGAAATCCTCTGCCTGGTCCACAATTAGGGATCACCACTAGACTTACGAGATTCTCCTAAGAAAATCATAACTAGGAGACTCTACCCAATTACTAACCCTATTAGACTATGCTCAAATACATTTCATGAGGCATCAAATCATGCATACTACAATTAAAAGCATTTAAAACACATTTCTATACTACAATGCCACATATAGAAACCAACAAGTAAAGAAACACTCACAACTTGATTGGCTAGACTTAGCCAATCCAATCCACAAGAGAGCACTTGAATGACCACAATCACCCCAAGCACCCTCAATCCCCAATTGGCCTATTTGGGTTACTTAAATCAACCAAAATCCCTACATGAAACATGGTTTATACATTACTGAAAACCAGTCCACTAGTGTGCCAAACAACCATGATCAAACCCAATTCCATAGCCAATTAAGATTCTAAAATGATTATACACATGAGCCAATCCCATATTGCTTAATTCAACAATTTTAAATCAAATTAAACCATACATAACCCAATTGAGTGCAATTGGTTGATCCCCATGATCCAACCACTATAATACAATGCATTCAATCATAACTAGTGTCAATTAGACTATTTATCAAGTTAATTTCATCAATTGACTAAGTCTAAGTCAAAATCCCCAAATTCATTGAAATTTCTCAAATTACATGGCCTAAGCCAAAATCACATTACACTTGGGTTATCCACTAATCAAAATTAGTAAATTGGACTACAATACATCCATATTTACCCATGTATTCAACATAAATCACATGCAAATTGAATAGGATACCCTAAGTCTAAAATCCTAGTTTAGGTCAAATACCTATAACCCTGCCAATTTCTTGTTAGAAATTGGGGATTTCACCATTTATGGACTCTCAACATCCTCTAGATTAACATATCTCAAATGCAAGGCCTAATTCTAAAAATGTATTTTCCACCACCCTCCTTAAATTCCGGGATTCATGAGTGAAAAACACCCATTAGGTAAAAAACAAGCTTGCATGCATGAATGAAAGTGATAGAAGGAAGAAAAATGAGAAAGAATGAGGAAAAAATGATTATCTTGGGGATTCATGAGCAAGAATGCACCCAAAACCCCAACTTTTCCCTTTCATTTCTCCTTCCCCCTTCCTTTCCTCTTCTTCAAGCTCTTTAGCCTCTTTCGGAAGTGAAAAATGAGAGAAATCATGTCTCAATGGCTTATATAGAGGTTAATTGGCATTTTGGACCCACACTTTAATAAAAGAAACAATTTTCCTGTTGCAATTACTTGCATTTAGATAATCAATTTCTTGCAAACAACTACCAATTGAACATCTTAACCAAGCAAAAGTTTTATGAGTCAATTACCAACCTTCTGGTAAAATTTCAGCTCAATCCAACGGTGAGATTGCGAGATACAATCATTTTATCAAAACTGCGCAAGAAAATTCTCAAATCCGAGAAATAGTATTTGGAGTCTTATACCTCACAGTAGACAACTCTGATCAAGATTTTCACCGTTCATAAGGAAGATCTATCTGAGAAGAATAAGGTGAAAATATTTCAGCTCAATCGGACCACAGATCTAGGAGATCAATCCATTGATGTAATCAGTGACAGAAATTTTAAAACACCATTTTTGACATGTTTCGACGTCGAACGAGTCTCCGATCATTCCGAAACTTCACGCACACTCTAAACAAAGTAAAATCATGCAAGGACACTCAAACCAATGCGCATAGAGCATCATATACGTATACATACACGTATACGGTTACTCTAAGGGTCAAAATGACATCATCCTAAGGTACGAGCGTTACAAGCCAAGTGGGAGCGAGCAGCAGCACCAGAGGGACCTGCTCCAGGTCCGGCTCCAGTACAGGATAGAGTTGACCCTCACCAGCCATTTACTTCTCATTCTCCACCATCGAGTACTCGACTCAGAGGTCTTCCTTCTGAGATCTCGACTATTATGAGACACATGTTACACTACATGACCAGATGCACAACAATGTTCAGAGTATAGATTAGCAACTGCAGTCAGTCAAGGAGTCTGTCAGCATTCTAAAAGAGAGATCGGATAGACGAGAGTTCACGTTTACTCAAGAGGATTTATTTCATGTTAACGATCATGCAGGTCATTCTATGTTAATCTAAGCAGTTCATCACTTAACACATCCCTAAGTATACATGATGAAGTATATTTTGATGATCAAACAAAATCTCTTTCGGTGCTAACATGCTTTAATCAAGAACCTATCTCAGCACCTCAAGAAAGCAAAAATCCAAAGAACAATTCGATCAAGGAACTCAAGGTCATATCAGACGTTCAAGATCGTTTCAATCAAAGCACCTCAAAGATCATATCATGATTTCAAGATCACATCACACGAACGATTCGATCAAGCTTCAAGACTACATCTTTCGATCAATGTTCAAAATATTCAACTCTAACGCAAAGTCCATTGAAGATCTCATAATGAAGAGTTGGATTTAAAGATTATGAGAAAATGAGAAATACACAGTATTTAAGGTATATCTTTCTCTAATCGATACTGCTCAAACGTTTTCCAAAACCATGCACGAATCACTTGCATGTTTTGATCTTACGCTTTACGACATTTCAAATTATTTAATTTTCTAAGTTTAATTTGAAATTTACCGAGTTTTTATTTGCATTCATCGTACTTTTAATCGCGAGTCAAAACTGTTTTTCAAGAGTCTTTCAGGACGCTAATGATTTAGCAGCACTCTCCTGAACTTGATAAGTCAGGGCGCTAATGATTCATTAGGACGTTGATAACATTCAAGGTTGAATTGAACTGATTAATCAGGACGCTTACTTGTACGTAGCTACATCCTGTTAGTCAACCTCTGAAGTTTTCAGAACGCTCACTCAGCATCAGCTTACTGAAAGATTTCTAAGTTCTTCAAAGAATTTATTTTTGAGGACGCTGATAGTTATAAGTCTGATAAACTATCAGGACACTACCTGGATAGGAGCGCCCTCATCTTTGGGAATCAACGTAATAACTTTCAGGACACTGGTTGTCCTTTAGCGCACTTAGTTTTGTTTTTCAAATGTCTTGAAATGTCAAGACGCTTACATAGTTGTAGCGCCCTCTTATTGTGTTTTATGTTTTAAAAGGTAGGACTCTTACACGGAATAGTAGCCCCCTCATGCACTTAATTTTTTTAAGACAAAGCAGGATGCTAACTATGCATTAGCGCCCTCAAGGTTAAGTCACTTATGTCACAGAAAATCAGGACACTTATGAGTTAGTAGTGCCCTCACTTCATTGTTCAGCAGGATGCTTATATAATAAGCACCCTCAAGGAACAAAACGACAAAGTTGATATTATGCGTCAAGACGCTAATTACGGAATCCGGACGCTAATTCAACAATCGTCACTACTCTAACAAGTACACTATATCAGCCTACTTTTTCAAAATTGATCTTTGCACAGAGTCCTTTTCAAATTTATCAGAGATCTTCTCTGCTACATAAATTAAGTTTTTTTAAAACTTTTCTTTTTCATGAAATCTGAAAAGAACCAGAATGTTAGTGAAAACTGCAGTTGCCATTTTAATATAACATTCCAGCCGTTGTGTGTAAACATTCACACTGTATTTGAATTTCAAATGTCTAATGGCTACTATCTACTAGGTCTATAAATACCAACACTTTGAATCAAACAACTTGCCAATAATTTTTATGGTGCCAAAAACTTTTTGAATGTTAGTCGATGTTTAATCTTTCAAGATATTTTTCAAATGCACTAAGTTTTCAAAGTATTCTTCACTAATACTGTACTTAGTCAATAGATTTTCATATTGAGCTTCAATTATATTCTATATTTGAAAATTTATTTTGAACCGGTTTCTACTCAAATTCTTAGCCTGGATTTATACTTAACTTCAATCATGCTGATGAAGGAATTTGAGAAATAGTTCATAAGATATACAGTTGTACTTGATTTCATATCCTAAGTATTGTATTGAACTATATCAGTAGTTATGTTAACTATTGAATACTAAACCAGAAGTGTTCATGCTTATATACTATATCTATTTTGAAAATTGTCTATGTCTATGATTTACACTGGTCTTGTGATTTTCAACTTCAAGGTCTCAATGGTATCATAATGTTTTCACAGAAGCACTTAATTGATTTGCATATCATTCACGCTTTTTGAAATTGCACTTGAGCAATACCGAATTTTGAAAGGTAAAAGACTGTAAGTGTATTCTCTTAGCATTACGTATTCAAATTTATACATTTTTGTAATGTTATGCACATGAGCTTAATTGTAAAGTGTTTTACTCAGTTAGAACCAACATTATCTTGTGTTGTAATGCTGGTGTGTTTCTGGATTGAAACAACCTGGACAAGTGAATGTAGTTGACTTAATGATTTCAGGGTTGAAATCATGTTAAGGTTCATCCTCACCTATAAGTACGAAACTGGTTCATCCTCATCTCGTATAAGGATAGGTTATCTCTGAACCTGTAAAAGGAAATCGATTCTTCCTTATCCTGCAAAAGGAAAACGATTTTTCCTTATCCCGTAAAAAGAACATAGGTTTTTTCTCATCCCGGAAAAAGGAAATACGGTTCATCCTTAGCCCATAAAAGAATAGGTGCCCATAAAAGAATAGGTTTTCCTTGAACCTGTAAAAGGGCATGTATAACGGTTTGGTTCTCACCCGTAACAGAATCAGTTAGTGGATTGAGAAAATCTTAATCGGGAGATTAGATAGTGGACGTAGGCTTGGCCGAACCACTATAAATTCTAGTGTGTTTTTAGTTATGCATTTTACTTTACGATTAGTATGTGCATTTAGTTCCAATGTACCAATGTATATCACTAAGTCATTGGAAAAGTTTAAAATTGATCATCACACCCAATTCACCCCCTTTTGGGTGGACCAACATTCTACACATCCTGCATCTTTCGTTTGTGTTCCTACCCCTTCTTCAGATTCTCCGGCACCAACAGTTTTTTGCGTACCAGCCGATACACCTATAGATCTTCCTGTTTCTTCAACACCTCCAATATCATCCATACCTTCATGAGATACACCAACAGTCTTCACTTCTCTAGTACCCATTTCTTTTACATTAGTACAACCAAATCCATCATCTTTGCTACAACCAAACATTGCACCAGTAGCTACTTCTCCCACAGTTACTGCAGACGATCCACCTGCTACCTCATTTGATCTAGTAGTATATTTTTTCGATCCAGTGCATTCATTTTCACCTAATCTAGCAGATTTTTCTGTTGTCCACCACCATAGATCCACCAACTGTCGGCCTTGACGATCATCCATCTACACCGACAACTGATGCCTCGACATTCGGCACCGTTACACCAGTGATACCCTCTCCCACCTCGACCGTGGTTTTATTCGATCATGATGATGTCGAGGATCATATCGATGATACAGTCGTTTCTACCCCAGTACTTCCATCTACTCTCGACGATCTTATTGTATAAATTTTAGGATACCTCCTTTTGATGTTTTCAAAAGGGGGAGAATATTTGGGGTTATATCTTGAGAGAGAGCCTACACTTAGGGGGAGAGTGTATATTCATGGATGTATGGGATTTATTCAGATGTATTCTTTTGATCCATATTTTGATATGTATGTATTTTTTTGTATACACGTACATGTTTGTTTGTTTGTTTCAATTACATGACATCTATGTTCGATTGTTTCTACCATGCATTGTTATATATTTTCTATCCTGATCGTGATTGGTTGCCTTGTTTTATATAACAACATATTGGTATCATTTCATTCACTTTTGATTGAAGCACGACACATTAATCATTTAGATCATCATACTTATTGCTTCAATCAGGTCAATAGTGAGTTGTTTGAAATCATCAAAAAGGGGGAGATTGTTGGCATGTTGACCCTCACCCTAGTGTGTTTTGATGATTGCAAACAACATGCAATGTTTACTGATGACTTTTATCGAGTTGTTTCAATACATAAATGATCATATCGAAAAAGTCAACCAAAAAGTCAAAGTCAAAGCTTGAAGTAAATCAAAGCAATTTGGACGATCAAGATCAAACCAATGTAATGTAATTGCTTAGATTCTATAGGGTTGCAGAGTATCTTTCATTTTGTGCCAGCCAATTTATATGCATGCGTCATATCCTTTAATAATCCCTATATTTTTTAAAAGTCAACTATTTTGACAAAGTTAGTTTTTCTCGAATATTTGATCGAATTCATTTTTTATTTATGTCTAGATCAAAAACTATTTTGTTTACATCGATTCGAGACTTAATCGTGTGCATTTAATTTTGTTTTAAATCAAAAAGTCAACCATATGTGAAAGTCAAACTGGTTCCTAATTTGGTCAAAGTTTGACTTTTCATCAAAAGTAGTTTGAACACTTTATCAATCTTCGATTTGATCAAATCATATATTTTCAAGTGTGTTTAGACTTATTTGATCGAGGAAATATGTTTTACCGGTGCTTTACTCTTCAAAAATCAATTTTAGAATTTATGTTTGAGCAGAAACACGTGTCCCTGTGTGGACTTAGTGAAATTTCACTAATCCATGCAGAAACTTGTTTCTTATTAAGAAACAAGTTTTTCTTGAGCTCAAAATGATGAATTTCATCATTACACACAGAAACATGTTTCTCCTTTAAGAAACTCGTTTCCTTAATTTTCCAGAATGATGAAATTTCATCAATTGAAACAGAAATGTGTTTCTCTTATAGAAAAGCGCTTCTTACTTTTTCTAGAAATCCATGCCTTTGGAATTTCCTAGAAACTCATTTCCTTTGAGAAAAACATGTTTATCACTTTTTGGAATTTTCTAGAAATTCAAACAGAAACGCACTTCTCTATTTTTGCCAATGTTTGGATTTTAAACAGAAACGCACTTCCTTACAAAGAAACGTGGTTCCTTCACATGAAACGTGTTTCCTATTTTTTGGAATAGTACTTTTTTATAAATACGATCCTTTGCTCATTCATTCCAACTTTTTGCAAAATCAATTACTTGTTGCTCATTTTTGTGTTCTCCAAGTTTTTAAACTTCACCAAGTTGAACCAAAGTTTTCAAGTTCTACTTTGTGCAAATCTTTCATTTTTTAAAAAGAAAACAAGTGCTTGTGTTCAAATCTTGAGAGTGTTCAATTTGAGAAGAAAAACTTTGGGTACTTCAAAGTTTTAATCCTTAACAAGTTTTTCAAGAGTTGTGAGTTCTTACATTACTTAGAAGAAATCTCCTACACCTCAAGTCTTCACTTCCTGAAGATAATCATTTAGTGAGATTTCAAGTGATTGGAAAAGTGTTTTTTGATTGTGCACTTCATCATCATCATCTTTCAATCAAAACCCAAAGGTATATATTCCATTATTTCAGCTTGAGCATCATTTCAAATTATTTGGTTGTGCATATATTGGAAGGTACTCATTCAAACTTGTAAGCTTAAATTGTTGATATAACGACTCTCACTCTATCTTGTTTTGATGATTACAAACAACATATTTATGATCACTAATCTCTTTGATGTAGTTGTTTCAGTGCCAACTAGCTATATCAGATGGATTCAAATATACTGTCAAAGCATGTGGATGGAACAACATTACACAAAGATTCAAGAGCTTCATGTTTATAATTCTTGTTTAGAATCTTAGTGTTGTAGAGTAACCATTACACATTCCAACCACAATATTTCTTGCATCTTTTAGAAAATCATGCATATAGGTTATCATACTCATGCATATACACCATTATTATATTGATCATGCATGCACACACATTAACATTATTATTGTGCATTCATATAATTCAAATTGTTTATCATCTATATATATATATATATATATATCATTGATTATAACCACTTGTATTACCAACTTTCCATGGAATTATCGTTTTACGTGTATCGTATCAAATGTATTGATTATTGTTTTTAATCAATCGTTTTACATGTATTTATCTTTGTCAATTGTGTTTCAATCTTGTCAAAAATGTTTTGAAAGTTAGTTTATATGTTTGACAATGTTTTAAACTCTTTTTGATCGAAAAATCAGGTTTCTGTGACTTCAACGTGAAAGAACGTGCTCCTGTTCATTTTCCTGAGACTCAAATTTTTCTGATCAGAGTTTAAAGAACACGCTCCTGTAGTTTTTCTCGAGACTCAATTTTTTTTTATCGGGGAAAAAAGGAACGCACTCCTCTTAATAAGAACGGGGCTACTGTAGTCAATGGAAAAATAGAAAATTTTATAGAGTCAGTGGTTCTTGACGAAGGACTTCGCTCTTATGCCCAACGGACATATTAAGGAACACGCTCCTCATATAAGGAACACACTCCTTGATTGGAGAGAAATCTGAAAAGTTTCAGATTTCAAAGCAGAAGCGCACTCTTTCATTGAGGAACGTGTTCCTATTCCTCGGTCTGGTGTTTTTCTATAAATACCACACCTACTCATTTGAAGAGCAACTTTTGCAAAATACATGAACTTGTGCCTTTTTTCATCTTAGCATTTCTCTAAGTCCAAAACAAGTTCTTGAGTGATTTTAAACATCTTTCTAAGAAAAAGTTCACCTACATTTGGCTATTTGATTCATACTTCCGTATAGTTCACCAAATCTTTCAAAACCTTTGAGAAACTTGTATGTTTCTCTTGAGCCATAGATCAAGATGTTTTTGAGTGTTCACTTCATATCTTGTTGAATCTTGATCATCTTTGAGCAAGGAATCTCTCAACCATCATCACACTTGAAGAATCTCTAAGCTTCATCTTTACCTAAGTGGGGCAAAATTTTTATATCTAGATTCTTGTGATTTTGTTTGAGTAAATCAGTTTTTTTGCTTGTGTTATTATCTTGAAAATTGATTTCGTTTTGAATATAGTTTGTGAAACCCTATTTGATCTTCATATCAGTTTATCTTGTTTAGTGGTTTCATAAATATCATGTGGTGTCAATTCATGTGCTAAACTTATACTATATTGAATCGATTTTATAGATTATCACTTGAGTATGTTGATTCTTGATCTTAATTATTTATACATTTAGAATCATCAAGTCTTGATCATCGCTGCATATTGATTCTTGTGTTTTAATCAGATCATTGTTAGGATCAATATTTGGATACATGTGCATATTCGATTCCTGATTTTATATCATTTATGTTTAAATCGATTACATGTATTTGAGAAAAGTTATTTCAACACTTCACATCATTTAAATCATTATGGTTGAAATAGTGATGTTTACTCATTCAAGATTGTATGCTTAATATT
This sequence comes from Paratinospora sagittata, assembly GCA_035771175.1. Taxonomy (NCBI): domain Eukaryota; kingdom Viridiplantae; phylum Streptophyta; class Magnoliopsida; order Ranunculales; family Menispermaceae; genus Paratinospora; species Paratinospora sagittata. The sequence goes on along the minus strand of JAYMFD010000354.1, from coordinate 9,375 downwards.
GTTGAGAGTGTTTTAGAACACTTCTCTCTATCTTTTGTAATCTTGATGTATTGTTGACATGTTAGTCAATCGGGACTATACCATATACTTGTACGACTCGTAACCACGCCCGTAAGTTGGTTACAATGAGGCTTTCTAACCAAGCCCTAGTGTAGGCTAGTGTGTAGCTTGCTAACCAAGCCCTTGTGTTGGTTAGTGTAAACGGCTTCTAGTCGCGTCTGTAAGTTGACAAGCCAATAGTTTATTGGGAAATCTTGATCGTGGTGATTGGGTAATGGAGGTAGGTTCAAGGGGAACCGAACCATTCTAAATCATTGTGCCCATTTATTTTTCCTGCACTTGTTTATTTTGACTATTACCTACTGCGCACTTTATCTATTTAATTATTTTAACCGAAAAGGTAACGCAAAAATCTACCAAGTCCAATTCAGCCCCCATCTTGGACTATAATACTATACCAATATCCTTGTAAGTTTGAATGTACATTAGCTAGGTTTCCAATTGGGAAAGATTCCATATAGGAAGTCTTCAAGGTCTTGTAACGGTCCGATTCACACCCGCAACTGAATCAAGGTAACGGTTAGATTCAAGCCCGTAAGTTGAATCAAGTGTAATGGTTCAATTCACACCTGCAAGTGAATCAAGTGTAACGGTTTGATTCACACCCGTAAGTTAAATCAAGTTAGTGAGTTTGGGAAATCCCAATTGAAGAGATTAGGTAGTAGAGGTTGGCAGTTGGTGCCAAACCACTATAAATCGACGTGTCCATCTTTATTTCCTTGCATTTTGTTTTACTTTGATTTGAACTTTATCTTGCAATTAATTTTCATTTAAGGTTTTGCAAAAAACTAACATAGTCCAATACACCCACCCCCCCCCCCCCCCACTTGGACTAGAATCTGGGCTAACAACCTTTTGACTTATCCTTGGTGCTGAAACATGCTCAGTTCAATCATTAGCACCATGGTTGTATTGTTTGTTAGCATCAAAACACTTAGGAGAATTCTAAGTGAAAAACCACTTAGGTCAACAAGGTTTGTCTTGAACCTTGAAAAAGGCATTGTAACAATTTGATTCACACCCTTGAAGTGAATCACGGTATAGTGGAATCTTAGAGAAGGTTTCTCTAAGCGTGGAGGTAGGAAAAGGATTTTTCAAACCACGTTAAAATCCTTGTGTACATTTATATTTAATTTTCACATTGTTTATTTATGCACTTTGACTATTTAAGCATTCATTTACATTTATCCAAGGATTTCCACCAAAGAATTTAGAACTTGTCAAAACAGACCATAACACCCAATTCATTCCCTTCCTGGGTGTCCAACCAGTGGTATCAGAGCGGGTGCTCGTAATTTAAGGTCTAACCACCTTGAGCTAAAGATCAAATGGTCAATATCATAGGTTTTGACTTAGGTGACAACCCTTTCACTCCTCCAATGCTAAACGTTGATAACTTTATGTCTTGGAGAATTTGGATAAGAGCTTTCATTAAGGCTCAATCATGTGACATGTGGGATATTGTTTCGAATGGACCATTTATACCCACAACGACCATAAATGGGGTTGAAGTGTTGGCCCAGTATAACCGTGCAATAGGGGAGTGAATTGGACTTGGCAGATTTTTGCGTTACCTTTCTAATATTTTAATTAAAAAATTAAATTATGCAGTAGGTACAACATAAACAAATAAAAACAAGTGCAGAAAGTAAATATGAACACAGAGGTTTAGAGTGGTTCGAATCCCCTCGATTCTACGTCCACTACCCAACCGCACCGGCCAAGATTTCCCAATCTACTATTGGCTAACCACTTACGAGTGAATTAGAAGTTGTTTACCCTAACCAACATCAGGGCCTGGTTAGAAAGCCACTACAGCGCTAACCTACACGAAGGCTTGGTTAAAAAGCCACAATAAGGCTTGGTTAAATAGCCACAATCTAGCATACACTAGGGTTGGGCTAGTAAGCCACAACTTGTAACTAACTTGCGGGCGTGGTTACGTGTCGTACAAATAAGTTAATGTCCTGGTTGACTTAACCAAGTCAACAATACATCAAGCTTACAATGATACAGAGAAGTGAATAATAACACTCTCAACAATTTAAGCTTACAATCTTGAATGGGTCAATAATCACTATTCCTACCACTATGATTCTAAATGAAGTGCAATGTTGAAATAGTTTCTTAAAAATACATGCAACCGATTCAAAGTATATTTATGTAAGATCAAGAATCGTATGCATACATGTATTTCTAAATATTGATTCTAAGTATGATTAATGAAGCACAAGAATCAATATGCAAGTTGTTGATCAAAACTTATTGATTTAAAATAATCAATGTTCAACCATGTGAATCAATATACACAACTTATGATCAAAACAATCGATTCAAACAATATATGTATTAAGGACAAGAATCGATGTTAATCAAACCACATGAAACCAATATCAAGATAATCTAAGATTAACGCAAAAATATGGTTTCACACAATAGAGAGAATGGTTTTGATAATGTATTAAAACAAGCAATAAAAATCGTTTCTACTCAAAACACAAACACTAGAATCAAAAAGAAAAGTTATCCAACTTAGGTAAGATGAAGTTCATCGATTCTCCAAAGTGTATATCGTTGAGAGATTTTTCTTCCAAGTATGATCAAGATCAACAAGTATGTGATGAAGAACACTTAAGACCACCTTGATCAACACTCTAGAACTCCTTTCTAGTTTCTCAAAGATTTTGGAATGGTTAGGAGAACTCTTCAAAAGATTGAATCGAAAACTCAAATATAGTGAACCTTTGCTTTGAATGAAGGATTAAATGGCTCAAGAACTTGTTTAGGACGAGTATAAATAATGTAGAAAAAATCGCACAAGTTTTCTTGATTTTGCAAAAGTTGATCTTCAAATGAACAAGTATGGCATTTTGAAATCTGCAAAATTTTAGATTTCCCTCCAATCAAGGAGCGCATTCCTTACTTAAGGAGTGTGTTCCTCAATATGTCCGTTGGGCATAGGAATAGGTTCCTTCAACAAGAACCACTGACTCTTAATTTGTTCCCATTTTGCCCTTGGCAGAAGGAACGCGTTCCATTTTTAAGGAGCGCGTTCCTTTTCCTTGATCAGAAAAACTCAGATTTTTTAGAAAAGCCACAGGAGCGCGTTCCCTAACCCTGGTAAAAAATCACTGAGTCTCAGGAAAAATCTCAAGAACACGTTCCTCACTATAGAAGCATGTTCCTTCACTGACAAGTGAAAGAGGCTTAATTTTTTATTATTTTGGGTTTAGGACATTGTCAAAAACATATACATTTTAAAACATTTTTTACACGATTAAGGTATAATTAACATAGTTAAAACATGAGCAATTTAATCGATTAAACCAATAATAAAAGTAATGAGTACAAAACATGTGAAACGATAAAACCATGCAAAGTTGACAAGTTAAATGCATGTTAAACAATTATATATGATAAACAATTATAACTAAGTGATAGCATAATTATCAAATTAAAATATGTGTATACATGATTAATCATATAGTAATGTATATGCATACGTGTATTAAACTATATGAATGATTTTTGAAAAGATGCAGATCATGTGTGGTTGGAACAAGTAACAGTTACTCTACAGCACAAAGATTCTAGTAAAGTAATACAACCATGAAGCTCTTAAATCTTCGTGAAGTACTGTTTCTTCCACATGCTTTAACATTACAGTTGAATCCATTAGATATATCTAGTTAGCATTGAAACAACTACGTCAAAGAGATTAGATAACACAGGTATGATGTTTGCAATCATCAAACCAAAACTGGGTGAGAGTAGTTACATTAACATGATGTCCCTAAACTTAGGAAGAAATGGAATGGGAAGGAAAAACATTTAGTTAGACTTGATGATCTAGCTAGAAACATACTTTTGAGTAGCATTTGCAAAAAGGACATAGATAGGATTTTTTCATGTGCATCTTTTTAAGGATATTTGGACTAGATTAGAAGAACTCTATGGTGTTTCATATCCTTCCTCATCTTCATGTGAAGATAAGGAAAATGTATAACATATTTGTCTTATCCCTAATATTGATGGATGTTCTACAAATGTCATTGATCTTTCTTTTGATGATTTGTCTATTTTTGAATTTGGCAAACTCATCCAAAAGAATAGGAAACTCAAGAACATGATAACTAATGTTATATGGATGAGTTGGAAACTCTCCAAAATGTCTACAATGATGTTCTTGAGGAAAATGAAGTCATTCTTGAAGAAAAAGAGGATATGAAAAATGAAAATATCAATCTTCAAGAAAGGTTAAAAGAGTTGACCAAATTAGTGACCAAGGTTGCCAATGAATAAAAAGACTTAGAAATTGAACTTCAATTAGAAAGACAAAAGACCTCCACTCCAGAGAAACAATTGGGAAAATGATAAGTTGAGTTTTAGTTGTTAGTTTACATGTTAATTTCATAGGTTTTTAGGTGCATTTAGCTAGTTTTTAGATATATTTGCATTAATTGTTCATATTTAATGTTCTAGGTCCATTTAGATGTTTTTATGAATTTTTGAAGTTAGTTATAGGATTTTCTTGAATAAAATGCATTAGGCTAGCTTAGAAAAATAATCATGAGTTTTAGGTATTTTTCCTTAGATCATTAGCAATCATTTTCATGTTAATAATCTTGTATTTTACATGTTAATACATACATTGCATATAGATTTTTATCACTTGATTAATTTAGATCATTTACTTGTGTTTTTGTATTTTGTTTTGTAGGTGAATGAGGAGCTTCAAAGTAATGCAAATGAGGCTCACAATAGCCCAAGAACAAGTCAAGAATATGCTGAAGAAGTGGACCAAAAGTCAGCAAAAAGCCAAGAGAAAAATGTACAAAACATGTGCATTTCTCATTCTGGGCGTCGTTGGGTGTGTGTGTGCGTTTTCTTTGTTTTAAAGCTTATTTTTGAGCTATAGATGGGGGGATTTTTGGTCTTTCAATCTCCTACTTATATATAAGCTCATTTTAGGGTTTGTTTTAGAAAGGAGAGACCATTAGATAAAATTAGAATATATTAGAATAGGTTAGGTTCAGAATAGAAAGGAGGCAAGAAGAAACCATTGAAGATGAGAAGTTGCAGATTGAAGAAGCTTGAAGAAGGAGATCATCTTGTCAAAGGGGGTTTCTAATTTCATTTCTTCTTTCATTTTGTGATGATGAACACTTCTTTAATTTTCATTCTTGTATTAATGGATTTGAGCATAAGCTAACCATTTCATCTAGGGATTTGATGAATCTATATTTTGATATTATGAATTGATATTTTTAAGTCTCAAAAAAAAAATCAAAAACTTGATCGCAAATATTTGTATCGCAAGTCTACGATTGTCAAGTAATAATATAAACCGACGGTGAGTCGGGTATTGTCATGTAACACCCCGCCCGGACGCGCCTAAACCGGCAGTACACTCGCGGACGGGACACGCATTTGGAATAATAACAATGATAATAACAGAGTGCGCAGCGGAAATATAATACAGTACAAGTCTGATTTCATTTAATTCAGAATTCATTTGTACATGACATAGTCAAGGGAACAGACTCCCCAAAAATCCCCAATGAATAATACAAAGGGTACAAAATGTGGGCTCCATAAACCTGCACCCAGTCCATCCTAATTTCCTGTGAAAAATTGGATAATAATGGAGTGAGCTTAACGTGCTCAGTGGGTAAAATAGTTCATGAGTATAACAATTAATAAAGCATACTTCAATATCAAATATCTTAAATATACATGAGAGCATCATAATCAATCAATATGTATGTATGCATGACACCGTCTCGTAATGGTTTGATGAACGAACATCGCCTGAGTTCACGTACAGATGTCCTTCCCCAAGCGTAGCCAGATTCTCACTATACGTCCCTCCTCAGGAACGATGCTCTGGATTCACGTACAGATGTCCCTCCCCAGGCGTAGCCGGGTTCTCATTGTACGTCCCTCTCCAGAGAATTATAATAAATAGCGAGCAATGCTCCTAACTATTCTATGAATCATAAACCACATACGTCCCTAGGTGGTGATATGTATGATGCCAATGCATGAACTGGTCTAGTCTACTGTTCTGATCTTTTCTTGACATTTAGACTGACTTTGGCAACGTCTGGTGATCCTTATCAATGTTGGTATCACGACGTGCAAGGTTAGGACATTCAGTATTACTTGTATAAGCTGATAGCTTTCAATAAGACCAACTAAATCAGTCCACAGTTGAGAGGTGAGACACAAGGTCTGCTTAAATACCAATCGCCTAGAGCAACCCGCTGCCTCCTGTTTACTATTTAAAGTTACTGAGGACAAGACCGAGTCTAGTTGAGCCAAATTGACCACAAATCCAGCATTATAACAGTGTAATACATGAATTCAAAATATACAGGCGTAAGTGAGACAGTATAAACAATATATGACATAATGCAGTGTAAATGAATAGTAGACATAATAATAATTGAATGTAAACTTTAATAACAGTTATAAAACACCCAAACCTATGTTTCGTTCCCCACCTTCAGATAAGAACTTCTTCTTTCAGATCTGGCGCTTTCCTCCGGACAAAACTTCGTCGTATTGCACCGAGAGTCTCGAACAGAGAGTCTCAAACATAAAAGAACTCAGAATGAGTGAAAAGAGGAGGAAAAATCACTAGAGAAGGTGATTTGGTGTAAAAAAATGAGGAGGGGGGCTTGGTTTATATAGAGGTATTGGCGCCTGAACGTTCGGGCAGGCTGCCCGGACGTCCGGGCATGTGCCCAAACGAATTTTATTTATTTATTTTTTATTTTTTTTGTGTGAAATACAGGGTATTACTGTGACGCCCCGAAAATTATTTCATCTAGCCCATAACCCAATTGCATTTTGCCCAAACTCTATGTGTTGCCTTGATATGTTTGGTGTTTGTTTGATGGTTGTTTAATGTTTGTATATTTGATGCTTGATAATGTATATAAATATGTGCATCATAAATTGTATATGGGTCATGTTAAATTAAAGTATAATGCATATGTTATTATTTATGCTTGGGCCCATTAAACCATGAATTGATATGTGTTAGGATTGATTGAATAAATGGATAAATTGAAATGAAAATTTGGTGTATTAAATGGATTGGACATTTAAAATACATGGGAGCATGAGATTGGTTAAAGTACATGTGGTTGGTATGGGTAGTATGAGACCAACACATGTCAAGTTGGTGCATGAGAATGGACAAGTGTCCCATGCCCCATTTCTTTTCTCCAACACATGTCAAGTTGGTGCATGATACCAACACATGTCAAGTTGGTGCATGAGAATGGACAAGTGTCCCATGCCCCATTTCTCTTCTCCAATACATGTCAAGTTGGTGCATGAAAATGGACAAGTGTCCCATGCCCCATTTCTCTTCTCCAACACATGTCAAGTTGGTGCATGAGAATGGACAAGTGTTCCATGCCCCATTTCTCTTCTCCAATACATGTCAAGTTGGTGCATGAAAATGGACAAGTGTCTCATGCCCAATTTCTCCTCTCCAACACATGTCAAGGTTGGTGCATGAGAGTGGACAAGTGTCTCATGCCCTACTTCTCTTCCCCAAGGAAGTCTTAGAGGGTGAGATGAGTAGAGAGAAAGGAAAAAATAAGAGAATGGAAAGAAGAAGAGAAAGAAAGAGGGAGTTGCTTTGAGGAAAATCTCTGCAATGTTTTCATGAAAGTGCTGGATCTGGAGGATATATGGTCCGATTGAGCTCAAAATTTGTCAGCACGTTCCTATCTTATGATTATTCATTCAGGTCGGTGGAGATCTTGATTAGAGTTTTCGTATAAGAGATATAACCTCTCAAAAAAAGCTGGTCGGAAAGTCTGGATTTCTCGCGCAGTTTCGATCAAACTAATAGATCTCCTACATCTACCGTTGGATGGATATTATATTTGGGAATGTGGTTTAAAACTGATCTTTCTGCATTATGAACGGCGGAGATGTTTATAACTAAAGTATGTTGTGTGATATAGTCATCTGAGTTTGTGTATTTGCAGCAGGAAAGGAGAAATTATCTGATTAGAGACTTGTTCATCAAAGTGGCTTATCTTTTCAGTCCACCGTTGGATTGAGCTGATTTTTGGATAGAAGGTTTGGTTCTTAAGATACTTCAATCTGTCCGGTTGATTTTGGGATTAAATATTTCTGTTGGTAGATTGATACATCTGAACAGAATATTAAATGAAGAATTGGTAGGGTTGCTTGTATTAGACCTAAATTTAGAATATGAACTTAGACCTTTCCAAATAGCTTGCATGTCAACTATGTTGACCTAGTTGCCATTGTTGATGAACCCATGATGCAAAATCAGTGATATACATGGCTGAACATGGTAACCTAGTGTAAATCGGCAATATGGCCTAAGTATGGAAAATTTCATATTTTAGGGCTTTTGATGCTTTTGGCCTAGAATCATTGAATTGATGCAACTTATGTTTAATTAAGCATGATTAGGGTTGATTATGCTACTGATTTGGTGGTTGTGACCATATCATGGGTTATGCCTACTTGTGATCAAATGACCCAATTTGAGCATGTTTATGCCTAAGGAACTGAAAATCAGTATTTTTGAATAATAGAATGGTTTATGAATGAGAACTATGCATTAGAGGCCTAAGTTATGTGATTTGAGTTGAATGGTGGGATTAGTTGGGATTTAGGCCTATTGTCTATATGTGGGCTGATTTACGGTTGATGTGTAATGTCTATGTGATTGAGCATAGAAATTGATGTATGGTTGGATATTGATGAATGTTTCAGGACCTTGATTGGATTGATTCGGTTTGGTGTCCGTGTGTGGTTAGATACTCTCGCGAGGCTTGGTTGTGAGTAGACTTCATTTATGATTATATCTTTTATGTCATCATATCACTTATATATATTGTATGTTGAAAGCATGAATGTGTTCTATTATTTTGAATGATGCATTGATTTGAGAAAACCTTATGACTTTGGTTGGGCCCATCTATCTAGCTAATAGGGGGACTTAACCTTGTCATAGGAGGGTTTTAAAAAGGAAATATTTGGGGATGAGAATGGTACGGTGAAATAGACTTGCACTAGTAACCCCAAATAAACATGATTGGGGTCAACGGTACGGTGAAATAGACGTGCACTAGTAACCCCAATGCATGTGGAATGTGGATCCAAATTGATAAGATTTTACTTGCATCGAACTATTATAAATGTTTGATATCTATATGTTATGAGCTTTTAAACATGCTACACATTGACATGCATACATGATATTTATTGATGAGTATTGATAGCATATTTTAATTCTATTAACTGGGCACCGTT
>JAYMFD010000640.1:0-30298 GCA_035771175.1 Paratinospora sagittata | reverse complement strand
CTGTTGAATACAGTATTCTTCAATCGTTTGAGAACCGAATGAGCAGTAGATGAGTTTATAACAGAACAAAGAAGCCATCTCATCTAACCTTCTGTTCAGCCAAGAGAGGAATCCATAATAGGTGGTTTCATTAGAAGCCAGGGCGCGGAGCCCGCTACGCTCAGTCAAGGAACGAGGAAAAGCAAAATGGAATGAATGGTTGAAGGGACTGATGAGTGAGAGCGCTACGAAGAGCAAGTGCTGTCTCAACACTGAGAATACGATGCCCCAGGAAAAAACAACGGCCGAGCGCGTAGAGCAACAAGTTTTTGCGGGCAGGAGTTTCAAATCCATGAACTTCGTACAGAGCATCTCGGAAGAAGATGAGCAATTGGAGCGGAAAAACAAGGATTTTGTCCATTTACCACCGATCCACAATAATACCTTTGTTACCGTGACGGATGCTAGGGGGAATAAAAAAACTGGGGCCTCCGCTGGTTGTTTGGAGGAATTCAAAGGGGGGTCTCGTCTTTCTCGGTATGCTGCTGAAGCAACTGCAGAACATGTCGGGCGATCCGCCAGAAAGATGGGGATGAAGTCGGTTGTAATGAAAGTGAAAGGATCTACTTATTTCAGGAAAAAGAAAGCAGTGATCTTGAGCTGGAGAGAAGGTTATACCTTTGCTGAGTGTAAGCGAAGTGAAGGAGTAGGGGATCAATCTAAGATTTTGTACATCCACGATGTGACCCAACTTCCACATAATGGATGCCGACTCCCCAGGAAACGTCGTGTTCAAATAGTTCCAAGAAGTTCTCCATTTTCACTTGACAACAATTCCGGAAAAAATCTGACTCGGAGGGAAGTGGGAGGGAGTACGCGCGCTAGCGCGCTACGGCTGTTAAGGCGCGCTAGCCTTTTTTTTGAAGCAGCTAGCGGATTCTGAAGAAATGAGCTTCAGGCTGTGTAGTCTGATGCAGCTGGATGAAGACCGACGGATGGGGGGCTGGAAAGAAACAATAGGTATGACGGGGATAATCTTTTCAGTCTTAGACTAGGTCCTGTTATGCCAAACAAACTGGCCTGTGGTTACTCTGGAGCCGTTGCCCCACCCTGCGCAAGACACTTCGAGTTCTGTAGGCCAGTCGTCAGGTCAGTAGTTGGGGGTTGTGTCAGTGAGGGGCTGCAAGCAAGTAGAGTCCGATAGTGAAGGGAAGAGTGAAGAGGCAAGTAGCGCGTTAGGAGTCTATAGAAACGAAAAAAGCCCTGCTCTACCATGGATTAGGCTCGTAGTCAGACGAGCTGAGCTGCAATCAGTCTACTCGTCGTTGAGTCTTTCCGTCCGCGAGAATAGCCACCCACTTCGATGTTACAGACGAGGATTCGGTGCCGTCCTAAAACGCTTTGTTTTCAACATTAATGGCCATCGGTCGTCGTTCGAATCGGGAGAGGATGTGGTGGTAACCCCCGCAGCTTCGTCTAGAGCCGGGCGTCCAGCCGTGTAGGAAGACTCACCCTAGCCACTATAGCGACCCCACCCCCAACTCTAGCGGAGAAGCACCCTCCATCCACTTCCCCTTTTCCGTGTGCCCAAAAGCCCGCCCGCCCGGTTGTTGAGCCCCTTTCCGATTCCCTCACCCAATCTCATGAGAAGCAAGCCCAGCGGGCCTTGCCTTAACCTGTCCCCAGACAGCCAGCCCTCACCAGGCTGGCATTGCTAAATGCTCCGCCACGAAGCAAGCTCTCCCGAATACGACAGATGCGGAAGTGGGGAAGCCGGAAGTGGCTAAAGAAGTCGGAGGAAGAAAGTCGTTGGGCAACTGTATGCACGAGGGTACATTAATCTGGGAATTGGCAACATTGACAGAAAGGGGAAGAAAAAGGGGGTAGGAATCCACTTTTTTAGGTGTAGCTATAGTAGTCGGCCTAACCTTCGGTTCCCGTAACCAAGTTTTTCTTTATCACTCCTTATGTACTTTTTGTTACTTCATCCATACTTTTTTTTTACTATTTCTTCAGTGTGGGGGGGCGAACGGCGCCCTCTACTTCTACTTCTAACTAAAGGCGAAAAGCCGGCATTGCAAGCAAATAGAGAGCCCCCGCCCGTTTGAGTCGTTGCGAGCCGGAAAGCGTACCGGCAGTTTGAGTCGCGAAAGGGCCGCTTGCTTCAAATATTCTATTCTATAGATATATCATAGAATATCTATCTATAAACAATAAGAGTTTCTAAAGAAAGAAAATCCTTTTTCTTTCTTGTTTATCCAATTCTTCATTCCTGGGAAGAGGAAGAAGCAGATGGAGCAAAGGCCTCCTCTTTCCGTCCGCTCTTCCCGAAGTGAGCGAATTGCATGTAGAGATCCGTAGGGGCTTATAGTTTAATTGGTTGAAACGTACCGCTCATAACGGTGATATTGTAGGTTCGAGCCCTACTAAGCCTACCACCCCTACAGTACAGTCGAAGTCCGCGCCACCCTGCAGATCTCAATGACGCGACGGCACCTGGAACCACACAGCTGCTGCTGCCCTTCGGGCACGCCTCCTACGCTTACCACTCACCTACGCTCTTGCAGCATGCCTCCTTCGGGCAATACGGCTTTCGTAATACGCGAAGCAGCTGAGCGATAGCTCTTCGATCGCTATATTCTTGCGATAGCGAAGGTCTTAACAGAGCGAAGTTACGGCTTTAGGCGAAGAGCGATAGCGAAACCCTTCAGTCTTATTGTTTTGTTCCCGAACAACGATCATTCATTACGGCCGGCCCGACCAAACACTGAAAGCCCGGTCCGGGCAAGCTAAATTATGGAACTGATCTGACCGATCATGGATGGTGACGGGACTACATGAGACTGAAGTGGAAGGGCCGGCAAGAATCAATGCGATAGCGAGGTTGAGCAGTAGCGAGGGGCGATAGCGAAGGCGTGGTTCATCCTCTAAGAGAGAGGGGGTTCGGATCGAAGATCTTCGCGAGACGGCCCATGAATCTCGAGAATCGAGCGTGGGGCGCTATTAAGCCCTACCGCATTCCGGCCCTGGGGCCGGAAATCGGTCCTTTCTCTCTCCTCTTTCACCTGTGAGTGGTGAGTTTCCTTTTTTTCTAGGTAGGTACCTCTTGGATTCGGAGTTTGTTCCAACAGCTGCCACACGTGAGATCCTGATCGTCTTCCCCCCTGTCTTGTTGCCCGCAGGGGGAAGGAAGGAAAGTAGGGTTTCCTTCCAGGACCGGAGAAGGTCAAACTCTGGGCGGGCTGCCAGGTTTCGCCTACGCTACGCTTTCACAAGATTGAACCTTTTTTGTTCAACCGAAGTTAAGGAGTTCCAGAGCGCGAGGGAATGGGCTCTCATTCCCGGGACCGCCTCGTCTATGTACTCGGCGCCTCCCCCGATTGCTGGAAGATGCGCGCGCGATACGATAAAGGGCCCCTGGGAGGAACCAATGAAAAGCCAGGGTAGAGCCTCGGAGCCGGCCCAAGCGAAGATCCGCACTCGAAGGCCTTTTTGAGGAGCAGCCCGCAAAAGGGAAAGCCGTGGAGACGGCAGACTCGCCAGTCCAGTCAGGCACACCGTGAGGCTGACTACAGCAGACCGGGAGGTGACAATTCCAGTTTTCCTGTTTCAATCTCCGGGAGTGAATGTAGGAAGTGCAGACGGTGGATCAGGTGTGAACATTCAACCAAAGGCGTCTTGGGAATCGGCAATAGCAAAGCATTGTGGCCATCACAGTTCAAGCTACGTATGGCTCCTACGCGGGCTTCTTAGCCAAAGGAAAAACAACAAAAAAAGATGCAATGCAAAAGGTTTGGTACCTTTAGTCCAATCTTAGACAAAGAGTCAAGCGGGTATGAAGCACTGCTGGGTAGACCATGGCTCCAACCAGGGTAGTTCATGACTGGGCTAATAAGAAAAAAGTCTCAAGCAGGGAGCTTAAAAAGCCCCGGGCTAGCTAGCGCCTTGACTACACTACATCTGAAGAATCCTGGACTTCAGTCTCATTACGTGTAGTCAGGGCCTCTCACTACAAGCCTAAAAATGGGAATGGTCACGTTTAAACAATCTACGGATTGAGCGAAACCACTCGAATAGGGCGAAAGCCGTTGCGCTAACGTAACGCCCCTATTCGAGTAAGGGGTTCTCTTGCACCTCTCACTACAAGCCGGAATTGGAAAGCTAAGGCCGGAACCTGACGGAACTAAACTCTATAAAGGAATAATGGGCACGGTCCTTGACTTAGTAGTCAAGGTCCTACATGTGACTGAGTAGTCACGGTCCTTTCAATATGCACGGTCCTCCTTAAGGTACTACATGGAATCTAAGGTACTACATGTGACGGGACTACATGAGACTGAAGTGTGCGCTAGCTAGCCCTGGAGTTTTCCAGCAGCCGTAGTTTGCGTAGTACTTTGCAGGCTTAACAGCAGCGAGCGGAGCTTGAAAAGCGAAGCGAGTCCATCAGAGAAAGCCGTTGCGCGCTAGCTAGCTAGCCTTTTTCCGCAGGCTGCTAGAATAGAAGTAGCGCGCTAGCGCGCGTACTCTTCTCATCGAGAGTAGGTTCTTTTCAGGTACAAAAAATCAACATTGGATACCTCTTCTGACTTTCCGTTTTCCAACAGCAATTACACATTCCCTCGGCCTCAGATTACAGTCGAAGTGCCATTGCCCATATATGAAGAACCTAGTTCTTCAATCATATCTGCACCCAATTCTTCCTTTCGGAAGAGAATCTGATGCGAGGACCCGATCCACCAACTATCTGAAATGTTAGCAAACAGGGCCATAGTAGTGACCAACACTACCCTTTCCTGATCATCATGGGTTTTCCCTTTGCCCTTCTTTTATGGGCACTCAAAACTCAAGTGACCTTTCGGACCAACACTCTTTGTTTTTCAGGTCCTTCTGCACTCACTTTGTGCTTATTCTTCTTTTGAAACATATTATTTTGCGCAGCATTAGTCTTTTCTGACTGCTGTTCAAATCTCTTTTCAGCTTCTGCCTAAAGAAAATGGTCAGATCCATCATAGTGAAAAGTCAAAGGAGGAGTCTCACGGGAGAGAGTGGTTGTCAAAGACTCAAACGACTGAAGCAGACTTCCCGGTCACTGATCACGATCAGTCATTTTGACTCTCACTGCTACCCATTCTTTGATCATCTTCTCCATCTTGTCTAAGTGCTGAGACACGCTCGTCCCTTCTTGCATCTTGCTTGGAAAGAACCGTTGCCGAAGACACTGAATGTTCACCATTGTAACTGAGTCATACATTCTCTGTAGAGTCTCCCATCTTTCTCATGCAGACTCTATGTCTCCCACTGAAACTAGCACCTTATCCTTGACCACCATTAGCTGCTTCGAAGCACTTTTTTTTTACTGTCCAAAACTATAGATGCTGCTCATATGCTTTCTTTTGTTGTTCGGCTACAACAACATCACTTGATTGAAGAAGCCATTAGCGCCAGATCTGCGGGCTTATCTTTTCTCAATAATGAAAAAAAAAAGATCCTGTTCTTTGAGAAGCAACTGCATTCTCATCTTCCAAACATCTACATTTAGAGGTTCAATCTTGCGATGCTTGACAATCGTATGCGTTAATGCAGTAATCATATCAGCAACCATAGATCCAGAAGATTGTATTCTCACTACCATATCCGCACAACCAGGGCTATATTCACCTGTATGTTGGGTAGCCTCCCAAGTAAGAGCTAGCTTGCATTGAGAATGAGGGGCCCTCCGAAGGACTTGTTTTCAGCTCCTTACTGAGAGTCAGCCTTTTTTAGTAAAAATTCCAACGGTTACACAGCCCACTTCGCTCCGCTGCTCTGCTCGCTCCGACGATTCTACATACCGGCCGGAAAGAGAGAGAGCAGTGTGATTGGCTCTATAATGGAAATGAGCACACTGCTCTGTCGTAGAGCTTCGCTAGCCTTTACTTAAGTAGGGCGAGCTTTAAAGTAAGCGGGAGAAGTTGTAGCAACGAGCTACTAAGGAGTGACTGTGTTGAAGCTTCAAACGTGGAGCTCGCGACGACTTCGAGCGAGCTCCACGAGTGTGCCGGAAAAGACTCTTTAGAATCTGTGAGAAGTAAGCGCCTGCAAGTAAATCGCTATTCAAAGTGTGTGTCGGGCAGCGCGCGTTAAGATGGCTTCGTCGCGTGATTGTCCGGGCGAGGTATAAAGCCAAACCCTGTTGGAGTTCCCCGCCATCACCTCGCCTAGATCCGGGGGGTTCATACCCGAAAGTTGCAGAGATGCAAGTTGCAGAGGCAACTGCCGAGGTGGGAGATCCATCATATCCATAAAACAAACCTGCACAGGTAGCAGTGGTTGACTGATGGCTCGAGTTTCCCCTTTGTCACCATCTCGCCCAGCATATCCGCCGGGAGCAGGAGCATATCAAAGTCCCATATTCAGTTGATTCAGATCTAGCAGCGCTCACTACTGGGGCGAAAGAAGGGCATTAAAAACGCGCCTTCTTTTTAGTTCCGTTCCGTCAGGCTTCCCTTCGCTCGGTTCCAGTCCGATATATCGCTGCATCGTATATATCAGCGACTTCATCATATACTGAATCAACGGCTAGATCAACTGCAACATCCATGGCTTACTAAACTGAAGAACCTGGAGAGGGTAAGAATCGACAGGATCTACTGCTACCCCTAAAAATGGAATTGGTAGGAATGCTCGTTCAAATAGAATCGGAACTGTGACTCGCTCCAACTACGGCAGTAACCCACCCAAAGGTAGGAATGCCGTGAACCCTGGAATTGGCCGAGATGCTGCTACCTCTCATCAGATGGAGTCAGAATAATCCAATTCTATGGTGTGCGAGAATTCAAGTTTCATGAGCCTTCTTTGCTCCGTCCGCTTTGCCCCCATATCATTCTATACGATTTCGTCCGTAAATCCGAGTGTGGTAGAGCCGGGGTGCGCTTCGGATGCTTCCTCCGTCCCTGCATATGGATCGGAATCTGGATCCGGATGCGTTGCATATCGCCCCCCAATGGTTTAGAGAGAGGATATACGATGGTTCGACCCACACAGGTACACC
Source organism: Paratinospora sagittata (assembly GCA_035771175.1). Lineage (NCBI taxonomy): Eukaryota > Viridiplantae > Streptophyta > Magnoliopsida > Ranunculales > Menispermaceae > Paratinospora > Paratinospora sagittata. The sequence continues at coordinate 23,289 of JAYMFD010000640.1, read as the reverse complement.
ATGGAGGGGCACACAGACGAGGGTACTTACGAGATCCAAAACTCAATCTTGAACTGGCGGAGCTGGCACAAACACTGGATAGAGATCGCGCCGGTTCCGGGTTAATAGTTACTGCTTGCTCCGTCCCCACATCCAATAAAGGGATAGTGGTTATACGGGTCCAACTACTTCTTGGTGGCGAAACAGCCCTTCGGGGAGTATGAAACAAAGACAACCATGCAAACAAACTACTGATGCTGGTGCTCGGGCTTCTCATATATATGCTGGTGCTTCCACCCCGGCTCAGGATCTAATGCAAAAGTGGGTCTCCGAGTGGAAAGAGAGTGGATCGTGTGGGTTGGGGATAGAAATATCCAGCGGGTTTTTTAGTTGGGATACAGCAACCTGCCCAAGTTCATCATCTCCCAATGGTTTTGGCGATGGGCTCATTCTCACCTCGTTAAAGTCTGAGCAGGCTTGTAGTCACTCTCTCGCCCATGTCAACAGAGAATTGTTGGGCATTTCCGCCAAGGACTTGAAGTATCGTAGCGAGTGTCTGGGTATTCGATAGAACCACTCCCCGAGGCCTACTAGGCCTTTAGGAAATCGCTTGAGTGCCGCGCAGCGAGCCAGGGAAGATGCAGATAAAACGCCACCGGATGTCAGCTTATACGGCATAAGCTTTAAAGAAGAGAGCTATCAACGCTAATAAACATTTCATAAGAAAAAAAGGGATTCTATATTTTGATAGGTATAGGTCAAATTGGGAACAGTCATTTCAATCTTTTTCTGGCTAATCTAATCAAAGAACAATAAAAAAATCCCGAAAAATCCGTCAATAAATGAAGAACTCCATTATACAGATGATAGGACAGGGCTAAGGCAGTAATCTCGACTGATATTAGGATGAGCTTTGAGGATAAAAACAAGAACAAGAATGGGTATACATTCTCATAGGTGAAGCAAATCAAACCCATTTGCAGACAAAGAAGAAAACTAAACAAAACTATAGTGGCTAGGAAAGCCCCGGAGATTCTATGGGAAATTGGAAACGTCGAAGTGAGCTGTGGCTTATAAATAGGAAGATGAGGAGATAAGGGTCGAAGGGGATGAATTCTCATTTTTTTTGATGTTCATTCGCTCTGCTTGCGGAGCGGCATACCGGAAAAAGAAGGAATGACTTTTCACTTTCATGCATTAATGGGTCTTAGGGTTTTGAGTCTTTCCCTAAGAGATAAGCTCTTTTTAAAGAACTTTGACTCGGCTCACTTCGGTTGCAAAGACTTTCTCCTTAGGCGCATGTCTCAGCAACACAAAACGAGGGTTTCGCTCGTTATAGGACTTGACCAAACATCTCACGACACGAGCTGACGACAGCCATGCAGCACCTGTATGAAAGTCAGTACCATCCCGTTAAGGACAGGTTTTGTTGTTCATATGTCAAGGGCTGGTAAGCGGGGCTTGAGGATCAAAAAAGGCCTGCCTCCCATTGCCTTATAAAGGCAAAGGCGATCGGGGAGTTGGGATCGGAGAGATCCCGTAGCGTTTCTTCGATACGATCAGGGTTCGTGCCCAGGTCGATCGTGAACGTTTGGACAAGCAGTGATATATCCTTCTCCGCTTCCGGATTGTCGACATCATAATTGAGGCGACGAAGGAGAGTCCTGGCTTTATTCTCCATGCGAGCCATTTGAGATATTCCCGAAACTGCCACTGCCCTTCCGCCCTCAGATCCCGTTCTTCCAGATTATTATCAGGAAGGTTGGGATCGTCAGCTACCCCGCCTGCTTGACCTTGACCGGGCAGGCCCAACCGCAAATCCAGATCAACCGGACCAAAATGGAAAGATAATAGCCCGGAGGATGGATCCCCCTAAGAATAGTGACAGCCGTCAAAGGAGCGGATTCATTTGGAAATACTCCTTTCCCCCTTTTTCTTGGCAGAAGGCGCGTTTTTAATGCCCTCGATCCATCGTACTGGAGCGATCCGAGAAGAACGATTAGGGTCATATTCTATCCTTTCTACAATGCCCATAGACGAAGTGCTTCGTTTCAGATCAATTCTTCGCTGCAATCGCTTCGATCCACCCCCTCGGTGAAAAACCGTAATACGCCCTGAGGAATTCCTCCCAGCGGACTTCCCTGTACTCAAAGTGAATTGTCTAAGTGCTCTCCCCTGTAGGCTTTGTCTCATTGTGTATCTCGTAATCATTCGATGTAGTCCTCTAGCTCCGAGGGCTAGGATCAAGGGAGCGGTCGAGTGGCTCCGCTCCTCCTCCTCCTCCTTCTCCTCCAAGATCGTCGTTGGTCCTTCGTTCGAAGTGGTGATTGTATAGTGAGAAAGCTCACCCCTGCCTGCGAGACAAGCTACCTTTAGCTAGGAGCCTCTTTTCCTTCTGCCCAGCTCCCCGAATGCATGTGTTAAGCATATGGCTAGCGGGATCAAACTCCGATTTTGAGTATGATTGGGCCCTGCAGTGGTAGAACCTGGTGAACCGTATCCTGAGTCTCATTTCTTAGATTATGATGCTACTTTGTTTAGTTGAGTGATTGATATCCAAGAGAGTCTAAGTCTAGTCACTCAACTAATCCACTCGTGGAGTGGTAGTGGTATAGTAGTTGTGTGGTAGTTGAGACTCCGACTGAACTCGCTCCCGCTTACTTGATTGAAAGCTCGCTCCGTGCGTAAGCACTGAACTCGCAGCTTTAAGACTCATGTAGAGTCCTTAACTCATTCAGTTTACGGCTCCTGTAGTCAAGCTCCGTAGACTACACTTGACGCGAGGTTTTGAGCCTCGACTCGTGAAGCACGAGGGAAGGCAGATCAATATCAGACTCTTTACGGCCCCTTTCGACTCTCTTTAAGACTCGTGTTTGTATTTCACTCGTCGCTTTGTTTTGAACCGAACAACCATGAATTAATAAGAGGTAAGTGTTCGGTGACATTCTGAGTTCAAAGTGGCACCGAACCCATATCTATACTATCAAAAAAGATATTCAAGAGAGAGAGAATCAGAATCGAATCGTGGTGGACAGCACTTCTCGTACCAGTGTCCATTCCTTATTTACTAAGGTTACTTAGGTTGAAAGGAGATTGATCTATTCGCCACACGCCTTTCTGGTTCTTTGGCTGGCCCCTCCCTTTCTTTAGACATGAAGCTTTACTGCAAGTCTACCTTGCATCTTGGGGGCGGGCGTTTCAACATTGCACGGACAGAGTGGAATGATCCAAGCCTCTTGATCCCTAAGCTTTGGCTCGCTGTGCCCCTATGAAAAGACAAACAGGACTAACGGAAAATATGGCAATGCCCACCCGTAAGGAGATCCACTCGAGATCCCTGAATGCTTTCAATCTTGCTCCGCACTCGGGGCAATACTCCAAGCGAGTGAAGATATGAACGAGACTTTCATCCTTATCCACCATATTTCCATACCCATCTGTGAATCTAGAGAGTTTCTAGGGGTCTTCTCCTCCGGCTTTATCCACTCAAGTAGCCCGCGGGAGATGGTTATTAGTTTGAATCGCTTTGTCTTGTCACTATAGGTAGTGATCGACGACAGCATATTAGAAATCAACATCTAAATAGGAACCTCCATCGAGAAAGCAAGGACGCTCAAATGCTTTCTTTGGAAGAATGGATTATTGACTCCCCTTGTTCTAGTGAGTAGGGATGATGTATGGTCTGGACGACGTCTCTCTTGGTAATCTTAGACTCCGAGCTCTTCTAACTTAGAAAGAGTATAGCTAACCACTTTCAAATCGTCAATCAAGTAAACATTCTATAATCAAAGAATGGGTGGAATGATCTACAAAGGAGCTTGCGGCGGAAGGCTCTGAAAGAGGTTTCCAATGACTAGCTCGAGTTCAGTTCAAGCTTTGATTCGTGTTTGCCTAGTTCTTGGGCAATGTCAATTGTTGCCAGCGATTATGATTTCGGTTACGACGACAGGGCTCTCTTTGAGAAGACCTACTGCTATGCTACTCCGCATACGAGGCTTTTGTTTGGTGTGCCTTCTCCTCTTACGGAGGTTGAAACCACTGAAGACTGTGAAACTCGTTCTTATGTTGGCTTTTCTGTCTATTGCCTTCAATGGCTTAGTCAGTCCGTGTGCTTTCTACCTATTTCTTCTCCATAAACAATGTTCATTGCCTTTTGATGTCCATTGCCACTACTATACCCACCAGGCTCATTGGTCCAGTGATGAACAACTTCTCTTTTCATAAGGGATTTCTCCGTGAAACTCGTTTAGGCGCAATAAGGGAATTCATTCTTCCAGGCAGAAGCCCATTCCTTGTGAGAAAGTCACCAATGGATTAGGATTTCCAAGATCTTAAAAGAAGGATCTGAAAGAGGTTCCACTCGAGAAGTCAAGGGAATCTTTTATTGACCAACACAGAGGGATTAGCCCCATAATTCTTATATATATACGAAGAAGACCATTGTATTACAGAATGCGTTTCAGTCCTTCAGTTCAGTTAAGGATAATGTGACTGAGGAAACCACTATTGCAGCTTTCAAACCCTAAATCTCAGTGGTGCCGATTTCCGAAAATGGTCACTTTTTATTTCATCCAATCGGCACCATTAAGATATCATTCAGCCCCTTGTCTAGTGCCACTTCTATGCATTGCTCATCCTCCCTGCAAAACCGCTGAAAATTTACTATCTGTGGATCCGCTTGCTCTGGCTGTCTGGCATTCATTCTGAGGTGTGCCGATTGGGTAAAGTACCCATTTTCTCCAATCAGCACCACTGAAATTCAACCCATTCTTGCCCCATGCTATATCTCTGGCCCTGCTCAGTGAACCTGCTGCTTCTCTCTTGTATGTACTGCTGAACCTTCCAATTTCGCGTCCGTTGGACGGATCTTTGAACTTGTCTACATTTACACTAGAACACCTGTTAATTGGGATGACATGTCAGAGATTGATGTTATGGAAGAGGCTAAGAAATGCAATCAAGGTGTCTCGACAGGGTCTAATCATGAGTTTGTTGCCTGCATCAGAGCACTAGTGAAAATCTGTGAGTCATATGGCGGAACCTGACACTGCCGAGAAAGTGAATGCGGAAATGGCTACTATGTTCCAAAAGAAAAAATGATGGATGACCTAAGAGCTGAGTTTAAGCAACAACAAAAGGGAAAGCAACCGGTTGAGGAACCTAATACAGAGAAGTTGCGTAATGAGAGTGACGAGTCTTCTGAGGCGGAAAAGGGGATGAAGGGAGGAGAATTCAGAGTTCAAGGCTCAAATTCAGGAGTTGTTGAAAGAGTTTGAAGATGAATCAGGAAGCAGAAAAGAGAGGTAGGACTGAAAAAAGGGATTATGTGAGAGTGGATAGCCCTTCACCTTCAAAGGTAAAGAAAAGTCTCCTAAACGAGGAAAAATGGATGAGGAAATGAAGACGTATATCCAGAGTCTCATTAGGGATGAAGATTTGAGTTCAGCAAGCAACAATTTCAACCATTTACAAGTTAGATTTCCAATCATCCATATCCAACGGGGTTCACAGCACCAAAGTTTACCATGCATGAAGGGATGGCTGACCCAATGGAACACCTGTCACGATTTCATTTACAATGCGGAGAACATTCTAAGGATAGTACTTTGATGGCAAAAATGTTCCCTGCTTCTTTCAAAGGGACCGCCTTCTCTTGGTTCGTCAGCCTGGCACCAAAGTAAATCACTTCATGGGAACAATTGAGCACAGCTTTTATCGAGCAATTTCAAGGTAGGAAAAAGTCGTTTTCACTCGAAGACCTGAGAAACTGCAAGCAAGCACCCATGCAGTCTTTACAAAATCACTTTGAGAGATTCGAGTTGCAAGCTGCAAGGCCGAGGCAATTCTGAAAAGATCCATTGTCGATGCGGAGAAAATCTGGATTTTCAAAAGGACCTTTCCTTGAGCCATTCCCCAACACTATCTGATCTCAGAACAGTTGTCGGCTTTATAGAATTTGACTACAATTTCCGTGATCCGTATTCATTTGCTGCCTAGATTCAAGGATCTGAGAGGAAGTTTATTCATAATTCTCAAGGTAGAGGAGGTCGAGGCTAGGCGAATAGGCCACCAAGAGTGGTAAATGATGACCTAAATTTGGATCCGGGGAAAACAGTGGAATTTTTTCAGTTTTTGAGGCAAAACAATATGCTAGAACTCCCGAAATCTAACTTGGAGTCGAAGCCGAACAATCTCACGGAGAGAGGTGGTGTGGTTATTGTCGTAATCTAACACATGGTACAAGATATTGCTTCAGGCTTAAAAGGGCAATTCATGACAAAATGGCAAGTGGGGCAATCAGAGCCCAGCCAAGAACCTGACGGAACTCCATGAATATAAAGGGAGATTGATGTACCAGCGGGAATCAATCCTACAGCCGGAATCAAAATCACAGAGAATGCGAGGGTAATTGGGCATGACCCGTACGAAAGGAGAAGAGAAGGAATGTATGAGAGAAGAGATCAACGGTATAACAGTTATTCTAATACTTATCACTGTGACAACCTCTTTGCCGGAATGGCATCTTTCGCTGAAATAACGGCAAATGGATATGTGAGTGTGAATCATGCGCAGACAAGAGGATCAAAGAAGAGATTGCTGCCACAAGCTACAATCATTGAAGATGATGAGGAGGAGGAACAGGAAACAAAAGCAGTGGAGAAAGGTAGTTCAAGTAAGCCTACAGAGCCTGAGACACAAAAGATTCCAGAGTCAGAACAGCGTAAGATATCATTAAAGGAGCAATTTGAACAACTGAAAAAGCAAGCAAAAGAGTTTGGAAAAGGCATGTCACAGAATAAAGCGATATGCCGTGACGCACATGAAGAAAATCCCAGCCTTAGTGTCTGTATTTGAGGTGCTTCGTTTTTATCCTGGCACTCGGTTAGCATTGGAAATGGCTTTGGCCGAGACAGTTCTACAAACTGGAGAATTTGATTGATGTCTTGTTTGCTGAAAACGTTATGACAACTCATCTTCGACATGAAGAAGTATTGTTGAAGGACATACAAGAGAAGGTGAATGAGTTAACAAGACTAAAGCATGAAGAAGCACTAGGAATCAATGAAATGTTTGCTTCTCTGGAGAACGATCCTCATCTTGGCCCAATTATCACTTTCACCAACAAAGACATCATGTACAAGAACCCATGTCATAACCGACCGCTTTACATATCGGTTTTTGCTAACAAGGTCAAAATGGGACGAGCTTTGTTGGACATCGGGTCATCCGTCAATAGAATTCCCTTAAATCCCTTGGAGCCATTACTCATTTCCTTTCCAATGATTGACCAATCCAATGCCGCATACATCCATGGAGTGGGAAAGCTAGTAAATATAACATTTGGGACAGTCTCTTTTACAATCGCTGTTGATTCAGTCTGTGACAAGCATACTCTCTATGTGCTGGATACAGAGCCATTGTATCATCTGTTGCTTGGAAGGCCATGGATCCATTTTGATAAGGGAATTGCATCTTCCTACCATCAGTGTTTTAAGTTCGTTTGGAAGGAAAGCCAAAGGAGAATTACTGGTGAAAAGATACCTTTTGAGGAACACGAATCTCATTTCGTTGACGCCGAATTCTTTATGGAGGGTTCGACAGTTAATGTAGCTTCCGCTTCTAGGTTAACGGGGAAAGAGAAGACGCTGCTGCAGAAGAAGAGATTTATGCAATGGAGAAAGCCTGTTTCATGGTCACGGTCCTCCATGAATATAAACTACGGAACTCAGTCTCATTACGTGTAGTCAAGGCCTCTCACTACAAGCCTACATGTGACTGAAAGCTACATTGGAACGGGGGAGTACTACATGAGACTGAAAGCTACACTAGACCTGACTTTGCAATATGCCCCTCTCACTACAAGCCTACATGGAACTGAAAAGCTATTCTTTTAAGATTCCGTACCGTCATCAGCCGTAGTGCGCTAGCTAGCCCTGTAGTCTTCTCGCTTGTTCCGTGTGCATCAGTCTATAGTGACTAGGGTAAATCGTGTGTCTTTCTTCTTCTTCCATTACTTGTTCTTATTTTAGAGTTGTTATCGTAGCAAGAACCACTGAGACATTCAGTGAGAGCACTCTTTTCGTATCACTGGGTAGCCCTAAAGTGGATGGAGGCCTTGCTTGATTCACCCACCAAGTGAGAGCTGCCGTTCAATTCGGCCGTAGGCTCGAGAGACCTTCAATACCAACAATAGAATCAAAAAGGCATTTCGACTGGTCTTTCGCGAGTCCAGTAGGCGTAGGTTCAAATCCTACTTGTTGTGTGGTCTATATAGCTATGAACGAATGAGAGTTCGGTAGTCACAGTGCTTGCCTTATCTGTGAAATGACGTGGATAATGATCGTGCACTCTTATGGATAGCCTACTTCCACTGTGAAAGAGAAGCAAGCAAACAGGGTCAGGCCGAGCTGTAAGAGTAATGTAGTGGTAGCCGTAGTAGTGCCGGTTGGTAAGAGCTGCTTTAGAGATAGGGGTAGTAGCTGGAGTAGTCCAATCAGACCAGTAAAGCCAGAATACAGGTGTTTTCCGCTTTAAGTAGTCCGATAGTCGAGTAGCCAGAACTGGACGGGAAGCAAGGCAAGAAAGAGTGGGCTAAGGATCCAGCTTTGAAACCTGTTTCAAGTCAGCCAGGAAGGCAGGAGCACATTTGGTGTCAAGTAGTTCAATCAGAGCAGTAACTGGAAAAAACCGTTGAGTAGCCGGAGCAGCAAGCGGTGAAGAAAAGGCGTAGTTGGCAAGCCGTAGTCCCACTAGAGCAGCAAGTTAAGAATACTGGTTCAGAGCAGCAGGTAAATAATCTGGTAGTCAGAGAGCAAGCAGTAGCCGGCTAGTAGGGGCAGAGGCGGTTAGAGAGCCTATTGATCCACCAATAGCTATTCCTTTGTTGTTAGTTCCCCAGAAGAAAGAAAGCCGTGTCGTCGCGATGATTGAGCTTCTCCCCGTACCCGAGAAAAGGTGGGTTCGGTGGTTGTTCTGGGTGAGAAGAATGACGGGAGTTAGCGTAAATGCTACCCCGTAATTAATGGGTGTTAAGGCTGGACAAACCCCGCGAGAGGCCGGACGAGACAGAGTCATCGTCACGGGGAGTCTCGCTTTCGGGGAATTCCCCCCCTTGCTCCACTGCATATCGCAAACTTGCTCGGGAAAGGGAATCTTCTTCCGGGCCTGGTGATCCTTTTGTCCGCCTTGGGCGGAGAATAATAGGGATTGGGTATTTTTACCTTTCCAGGCTCCAGCATGCTCAGCCTTGTGGGAGTCCGTGAAGGTGTGCAGGTGTAAGCGGGTCTGTCGTCCTCCTCATTATAGTCCTCCTAGAATCAATAGCATTTCGTCGGAATACATCCTGTCTTTTCACCTTAGTAGTCCTATGCATAGTAAGCACTATAGCCCCAATCATGGCTACTAATAAAATAAGACTAGGAACCAAAAACCAGACGGAATAGTAGGTATAAAGTAAATTGCCCAATGTTTCCAAATTAGTCCAACTTCGTACCTTTCCGGCATGAACCGTATATCTCAGAGAGGTCGTATTTATGTGGGTTGGAAGTAATGGAATGGTTTCATTATCTAAAATGAAGAACATTTCCCACCAAAGGATCAGTCCAATAATACCACTCACTGGTAAATAGCGCAATACTTCTTCGTGAGTCTCCGCTATTTGAATATGGAACATCATAACAACGAATAGGAATGAAACGGCAATAGCTCCTATATGAACAACTGGGGAGATCATAGCAGAGAAGTCGAGACCTAACAAAAGAAGTAAACCAGAAGTGTCGCGAAAGACTGGGATGGGAAACGAAACGGAATGTACCGGATTTTTAGCACGTACAACCATCAAACCAGAGACCAAAGCAGGGCTCGACGAAACAGAGAGTATCATGGTACGTCGTCCTTCCCTGAAATGGGACTCTCATGCTGGAGCAAGAACTAGCATGAAAGTCGATCTATTACGACCAGCGCGGTTGTTCGTATTTCATTTTCTTCTTCCAAGCCAAGCCCTTATAAGTTATAAAGCACTCACTGAGTTACTTACGGGATCTCAAATCTCTCTCGACGCCGAGAATTCTTTATGTGTCCAGGTCGATCAGAGGTTCGGCTTGCTTCTCCCCCACCTTTTTAGCGTTCTGGGGCCCGTAATAGTTTGAGTACCCTTTCTTCCACCTCCGAAGGATGGAGGGGGTATACAGCGAAAGAAGCGTCGAAGGGCGGTCCTCCTTATCTTGTCCAGCAAAACACGTCCATAGAGAAAAAAATCAGGCTCGGCAAAGACGACAGAAACTAGGGATTCTTTTCATCCATGCTTTCAGCATGCTTTTCTAGTACGTGCTTCCCTCTCCCTTACTACGGAGCTGCTTTAGGATATAGCGGAGAGTTGGGGGGCGCTCGTCGTCTTGATCATCAATGATCCATTTAGTCATTAGACTAAAATAGACATAGTGGATTTGATGACTGCCCCCTCTTTGACTGCATTCTCCATCTGTTGGATTAGGTCAAATTTGGATTCTTCGATTCTCGCTCCTACTGGGGGAGTACTCAAAAGATTTTCCATGATATCCGACCCCCTTGGGCTATCTCCGGTAGCAGCCTCGGCGGCCCAAAGTCAGGCCAAGGCTGCTCGGGATTGGCCCCCCAGCGGGAAGCAGGTGAGCGGTATGAGCCGCCCCGGCAGGAGCCGGTTCCTGAGCCGCCAGGGGCAACCATTGCCTGTATAAGGCCGCCTCGTTTTCCGCAAGAGATCGGGGGACAGGTTCCCCCGAGCCTTTCCAGGGGGCCAGCCTCACTCAATTCGAGATCGAGAGAATCATCCGCGCGCGACAGGTATTCTCAAATAACAAAATAAAGTAAGAAAATGTTTGAAAATAACAAACATAAATGAGAGTAAAAAATAAAAGAGGTACAAATCTTGAAAAAAAAAGACCCAAAAACAAAAAACAAGAAAGATTAATATTCTTCAATATTTCCGTAAAACAAAAAAGAAAAAATGTTATAATAGTCGTTTTTTCTCATTTTGAAACGTTATCAGCATCCATCTTTCAGCAACTGAACGGGACTTTGATCAATTAATAAGGTTATAGGTCTGCTTACGCTTACCTAAGGTAAGCTTAGCATTGGACCTCCCAACAACAACCCCAATCTCTCTTTCCCATAGCATAGGTCCCTGACGGCTATTCGAAAAGCAACAGGGCTAAACGCGCCTTTTGTTAAGAAGGCGGTCTCATGGACCGGTCGCCTTTGGTACTTTTGTAGTAAATTGAGTTCAGTAGCGCCTAAATAAGATAAGAAAAATAGGGCTATAAGTAGGCCGTTTGCTATTGCTATAAGGGCTGCTCGCCTTTTTACGGCTTGGCTTCGCTATCGCTCCCATGGTTTGGTCGGCCTTCATTGTAGTATTCCTACCCTGAATGCCTACAGACTAGAAGCTTCGCCAGAAGCAAGCAAGACGAGGAAGCTTCTAAGCTGTAGACAAGGCTCGTTCCGTACTTGACTTACGAGCTCGTGTAGTACTCGCCCCTATCTCACAAGGGGCTTATGCACTCCACTCGCTGTCTACTAAACGAGCGTTAGAGCGAGCGAGCGAAGCCTTCCATTTCGTGGCTTCCCCCCTTTTCCCTCACCCTACTCTTTCATTTCCGCTTAAGCTTCCCCGGTTTGGGGGATTAATTGATTGGATACCCGAGAACCATAATCTTTCCTAGGAACAGCTTCTACGACGATAGATAGGGGTCAGGTTTGGCATCTATGCCCCCTGCCCTCCAAACAGTATGGGAGCCTTTCAGCTCGTACTGCTCACACTCCTAGATCTTCACGGCACCTCCTCCACCATAGTGTGAGCTGGGAGCAGCTCCGAAAAGCTAGGCCTACTTCAAAATTCGCTTTCAACAACGTCAACAACACCACGATAAAAGTACACTATGGTTGCCCACTGATCTGATCATAGGTGAAATCCAATCCCTTCGCGCCAGGCTTGGAAGCCGTAAGTCAGGCTCCCTTCGCCTCTCGGAAGCGAGAAAGCGAGCAGCTGACTAGACTACACCAGAAAGATAAAGCTTAACTCCAGTGCGCTCCTGCGCCCCTAGACGTAAAGGGCTTGAAAGCAGCATTTAAGAGTCACGGTCCGGAATGAGAAATATGGCCCCCTGACTACACGTAATGAGACTGAGTCACCGTAGCGCTTTCATTCTTCAGATGTAGTTCCGTCAAGCCGCTAGCTAGCTACTCTTCCGTTTATCTCACCTTTTTCAGATGTCCACACCCGAACCGAAGGGGCGGAGGGCGCACAACCCCTTCTCCGCTCCTTTCCTGAGCGTTTCACACTAAGCTCTTCGATCCTGCCCTGCGCCTCTGACGGCATGAGCGATAGCTCATGACTGGTATATGGATCTCTCTATGTAGTGGTCGGCCTTCTAGAAGCTTCGCCAGAAGCGACTAGTCGCTTCCCGAATGCCTCTGTACTATAGCTATAGTATGGTCTAGTCTTTCCAATGCCTCCTTCCTTGCCGCCAACGCACGCTACTAGGAGAGTCAGCAAGCTACCTTGCTTGCATTCTATTCTATAAGCGAAGCGACTTGTCGAGTCTACGAAGCTTCGTAGTTGCTTCCCCCCTTCGCTTCGCCATGCCACTAGATCCATAATGACCGGCGAGTCGGAACATGTACGAATATAACCACGCGGAGCGCCGGACCGGCCTATCGAAGAAAGAGATCATTGAGCCTATTTAGCCGTACCGTAGGGCTGGGAATCGCAAGAATTGAGAAGTCCTCCAGCAAACGTAAGCTTTCAAGCCCTTTACGTCTAGGGGCGCAGGAGCGCACTGGAGTTTTCTACGCAGGGGTGGGACAGGTTCGGAAATGGCCGGATTAGCAGGAGGTCTAGACGAGCCTGAAACAAAGGTGTACGTACATAAAGAAAGAGGCTGGTTATGTCCGTCTCCTTCCCACCTATCTTGACCGGAGGGGGGAGGCTCTTGCGGAAGCCCTGCCCGCCCTTATCTATTTTGAGGGATCCCTCAGATTGATGATTCCAGGCTTCCCGGACTCGTAACAGACGGCTAGGAAAAAGAAGAGGGTCAGTAGTCTCTGCCGTTGCAGGTCCTTCTCCTTCCGCGGAGACGGCCCTCTTTTTGGTTTTGTTCGTTCACCGCGGCACGTGACGGAACTACATGAATAAGAAGCTGGAATAACTCAGAAAGAGAGTGGCGCCTAGCCGTTGAGAGCGTCTGTTGTCTTTGTAGAGGAACAGTACGATCTTGGACTGGCCCCCTTCGCATGACCTAGAAAGAAAAAGAAGTCCGTGCTACTATAAGGCCTCTAAACTCCTCCCTCAGGACACTGTTGCGTTGCCATGGGGACGGGGTAGCCCCGACTTCCATAGGTCCTTGGTTCGACCTCCTAATGAGAATTGAGGTCCTTGCGCGGGCGTCTCATCCCTAAGACTTGCTTGCTCTGTATGGAGTGCCCCGTGGTTCCTCGAGTGCCAGCCGCAGAGAGGAATGCCATCAACTAGGGCGCTATTGGCCACTAACCACTCGCTCGCCGGCCGCTCGGGCTCCGCGTTTCAAGTTCGTTATCCTAACCGTCTCCTCTGCTCCACCGGGAGCCTGGCCCCTTCTTCTATCTTTTCTACTGCCTTGCTCCTCGGCTCCCTACTGCTCCAGCCGCTCGCTGTAATAGCTTGCTTCTCGGGTGGCTCGCACCCCGGGTGGTGCGGCTGAGCCAGAGTGGGCTCAGCTGTCGGCCTATGTTTTCGGGCGCACGCGTAGAGGCATGATTAGTTCCACGAATCTCACTGCACTGACCATAGTAAACTCCTTCTCGTTGTACCGAAATAGAGGTCTGATTTGAACGACCAGGTACAGCATCACATTTGACACCTGAGGAAGGTACAGCCCAACTATGAGGTACATCAGCTGGTGTTACAATAATACGTAGATGAGTTTTGGCTGGTACAACCACTCTATTGTCCACTTCTAATAAACGTGATTGACCCAATTCTGGATCATCTTCTGGAATCGTATAACTGTCAAAAGTGAGTGACTGTTCATCGGAACTGTTATAGTCCGAATACTCATAAGGTTGGGTCGACGCCCGCCTCCCCCCAAACTGTACTTGCAAGTTTCCCCGCAAAAAGCTCTCCACGCCCATACTCTTAGAAAGAGCACTATTCTTCTTAAGTGAGTCTCCCCTTTCTCAGAGACCGTAAGACCCCGGTGGAATCGAAGGCCTACAGACAACAGGGGACCGTTTCTCACCCAGCCCTACCTACTTCAGTGAGGCTGGAACCGAAAAAGACCTGGTTCCACACACATGAGACAGGCAGAAGGTATGGGATGACCTGTTCACCACGGAAAGTGAATTCGATCCTATAGTCGTATTCTTTGTTCGATAAATGCGCAGTGGAAAGGGATGCTAGTCGGCTCGGCGAAGTTGTAGGCCTCAATAGATCAGATCCAGAGTTCTTCCTCACCTATCCTGTCAGGGCCTAGTCGAACGCTCGAGTATAGATTCCCTATGCTCATGTGAACGGCCGGGGCCGGCCGTCCCGTAGATCTAAAAGGATCCATCCATAGGCCTGACCGGAGATCGTTTGTCCACGAACAAAAAGTAGTAATATAGTAGTCGTTCATGAGACCTCGAATTCCCACGTTCCAGCGTGCATTATGCCAACAGGTCCCACCCTGCAAAGTACTACGCAAACTCCTGCTTCAAAACCACAGGGCTAGCTAGCGCACTACGGCGGATGACGGAACAGTCGCGTAGGCCTTTGCGATTGAATGTAGTTCCGTCAGGGGGCCCCTTATCTTTTCGGTTCCGTGCTTAGATTCCATGTAGGACCGTGACCACTTGACTACACGTAATGAGACTGACTAGGACCGTGCATATTGAAAGTCAGGTCTCATGTGGTGTAGTCAAATCCGGCTTGTAGTGAGAGGCCTTGACTACACGTAATGAGACTGAGGGCAGGTCGTCTGTGGTCATGCTCTTGCCGTAGTGCGCAGGAGCGCACTGGAGTTTTCTACGCAGGATTCTTAAGGTGTAGTTCCGTCAAGCCGCTAGCGCGCGTACTCTTCTTTTTTTTTCAAAAATCTTTTTTTTTTCAGGAAAGAGAGAGTCTATATCCTATATCGATCATAGGATCACTCTATGAATAGGTCAATTCTCTGTGACCCCCCACCGTTCACGACATCCCTTGCTTCTCGCTGCGAACGGCTCCTCGGTGGAGGAGTAGAAGCGCTGGTCCCCTTCGGTAAAGTAGCTTGTGCCTGCTGTTACCTACCGTAGGACCTCCGTCCCCGAAGCGAAGAAAGAGGAGCAGGAACAACAGGTTGTCCTCTCCCGGCCCAGTAGTTCCGCAACTACTACCGTGGTTGTTGCCAACGGGGATCCCCCATTCCGAAAGGTTACGGGGCCGGCCGTTAGGTCCAAAGTTGTATGCCACTGCTGTGGTGCCGATAGATTCACTACTTCAGCGCCGTTATCGGACATTGCAGGCTGAGCATCTATTTCTCGTATATCGCTCCACACCGAGAAGAGGGATGTGTACCTCCAGCAACAACAAGAATGGAACCATAGGCTCCTTGGGAGCATTTCGGGGTATAGGTCTAACCACCTCCACTCCCCGTTTCTGGCATGCTATAGTTTTTATAGTCTCTCGACGACGGGAATAGGAGATTAGATCACCGGTAAGCCAGATGCTTCGCGAACCACCGGTACATTTCGTTGCACTTAAATAACCCTCGTGAAGAGGCGCACTCCGATACCATTGATGTCCAATAGCTTTGATAGTAATGGCTGGATCTACTACTACCTCGTCCATTGAGTATAACAGAGCAAATGATGGTATAGCAATGAGCATCGGGATGATACTAGGAAATATGGTCCGAAGAATTTCGATAGTGGTTCCATGAACAATCCTTTGCGGGATTGGATTCGTTTTATAGTGGAAATGCCATAAAGCGCGAACCAACATCCATGATACGAAAACCAAAATCTGAATGAGGAAGAAAAGGATATCGTGATGTAAGTCCATTATTCCTTGCATCATAGGTGTTGCTGCGTCTTGAGATCCTAATTGCCATGGTTCCGCAGCATCACAAGGAGCAATTGTAAGGAATAGCCATTCTAGAACAATCATTTGTTTTGGTTCATTCTTTGACAGCTCTGCTCCCGAAAGAAAAAATAGAGAGACTCTTTCTTGCCCGAGCGGAGCCGGTTGGGTTGGTCCGACCAAGAAAGGCATGGGAAAGAGGGATTGATTCACCCCATGGATCCCATAATGGGAATGGAATTGAGTCGAAAAACTGGTCATAAAAGGAGAGTGCCTCCTGGAAGCACTCCCCCTCCTCTCCCGAAGAGTGAAGGTCCATAAGGATAGATAATAGGAAGTCTGGATCCATGGAGTCCCCATGTAGCCAGCTTGCTATATCCAGAACAGTCTCTCTTTCTGTTTGTATATCCATATGCAAGAGAGCAGCCAGTCTATCCGTTATTCCGCAATGAAGCTGCGAACAAGAGTTCTCCAGCCCCTCGGCCGTTGGGCCGCCTAATTCCATTTCCTCCATAGGGGTAGAATGACCCCGGGAGCCCCCTGCCCCTCGTCTTGACTCGAGCCAAGAAGCCTTCTCCTTTTTGTTTGGCGAAGATCCGCCGCGGAAAGAAGAAAGCATGCCCTGGCTGAGCCCGAGCATTTCCGGGAGCTCCCGACCCGCTTCTACAAAAAATGAAAGAATACGAAGTAGTGGTACACTCCATCCAAAGTAAAAAAAAAAAGTCAAGTAATAATGCGCTCCATGATGAAAAAAAAGAGAAAACAGTAGTCTCGTTTCCGAATCCTTGAATAGTCAAATGAGAATGGCATTTCTCTTTCTTATCTTAAACTCCGGATCCCACTCCCGTGATACAACTCCTTCCCTTCCTTTTTTTTGAGAATTGTCTTTATTAGAGTAAGATCCTATAATCTCAAAAGAATTCACTAAAAAAAGAAAATCAAAAGAGTGCACCCAGGATTACTGGGAAAGGTTTGGGATGATTGCTCACTACGAACTGTAGAAGCCACGGTATGGGTTGAGCCTTGGTACGGAACTCAGTTTTCGAAAGCCAATGTAGAAAATGGTCGATTGACAGAACTAGAGAGTCGAGTGGTTTGGTTGGCCACTCTATCCCTCTCCTTTACCGTAATAACCCGCTGAGGGAAGATCTTCATCTGGAGAGGTCGGTCGATCGAGTCGTTCGTGGAGGGGATGGCTATCGAATCGAATATATAAAAGAAAAAGAATAAAGAGAATCTATTTGGATTCTATATTCTTTATTCATTCTCGTTTACCCTTCTCGGCCTAGAATCAGTTTACGTGCTGGCATCGAATCCCATAGTCGATCGCATAAATGGCTGGCTTGCGGCATACGGGTCAGGCGCTAACAGAACGATGAGAGGGTGTGGTCGTAGCTTCCTCGGGCGGCACGGCACGGGAGGGTTCGGGTGTCCGCTGGCTGGAAAGATCGGATGGGGTAGGACTTGAGTGGAATCCTATTCCTCAGGGGGTGACCGACCCTGACTACACGGAACCTAAAAAACTGAGTGGGGGGAGCCTAACCACTTCACCAACCGACGGGAAGGTTGCGGATTATGGGGTGATAGGATCGGTTGACTACTCAATCGCTCATTCATTGCCTGACCCAACCATTTCTTCATTCCATTCCGGCTAAAAACGACTGAACGAGTGGAGGATACGGATGAACCACTGAACACCAACTCCATCTCGATGAAAAAAGAAAAAACGTGCGCAACTACATCAACAACCTCCGTGAACGGCCGCTCTCTTGGAACTCATGAATAGGGAGGGCGGTGGGTGGGCACGGTAGCTCACTACCGATGATAGCCTTGGATCATAAACAAAACGAGACCCCGGCCGCTTTCAGTTGGTTATAGTGTTCTAACTATAACTATATAGACAAATATAACAAGCGTGCGATACGCAGCATCAACCAACGGAAAAACGTAGTCACGGCCTGTGCTAGAATGCATCCCCAAAAGCCCTCCACCCCACCAGAAACTCAACCACCCGTGGGAGTAGTGCAAAAGGGAAGGGCTCAACTCTTGAGAATCTTCCCCGCATCACGAGTAACAGGAACTAAGCTGCAAAGCAGAAGGACATGAGGTCGGACATAATACGGCTACCTCCCTGCCTCAGCGGACAACGACCAGCAACAGGCGTTGTAGTCTACGTATGTCCCCTCTCTCCTATATTTCTTCTATCTATTAAGTAAGTGGGATCATTGAATCCCCTTCTGCGTTATCCCTTCTGAGAATCGAGGGTTCTTAGGGTTTCCCGGGACTGTGGCTCCCTTGCCAATGAGTCTTTTTGTTGTTGCAGAGCTTCCGGGTCGCATCCCCCCATCCCTACTGAGTTCGTAGATGGTATTATTAATCCACTTAAGAGCTATCCCAGCAACCGATTATCCGCTTTTTTTTTGCGAGAGCAGATACTCATAGCGCGTTCGGAGGGAATGCTCTTTTTGATTTTGGGGTGCTCTAGTTTCGCGATCCTTATTAGAATTTCGTACTCTTGTGACCGCATTGGTGGGGGATCCCCCGTCGCCCTTTGAACTCTCTTGTTTTTTCCTAGTTGTTGGTCAAAGAGCGACACCCCCACACAGACAAAGAACACAAGTCAAACGCACAGAGAGGTCAAAGGGGAACAATCCGAAGGGTGGAAACTGGGGAGGAAGAACAAAGAAAGACCACACTCAAGATTCTGTACAGGGGGCAGGTAGTGTACAGAGGGCTCAGTTGAGTCTTCAATCTCTCCTTCCACTGCTCGCTGGTTAAGGCTTTTGAATATGGCTTCAATCGATACCCATTCACCAGGAAATCCTTGTCTTCACCATCTATGGGCCTGAGTCGGACAGCCCCATTGTTACAGCAACTATTTCATAAGGCCCCATCCATCTGATTTGGAACTTCCCCGGGAAATCCCCATATCGTTCATTGTATATATATAAGGGCCCCCGGCTGAAAGACCTTTGGTCTCTTGCATCGTGCCATTTTCTTCTCTGATCGTCCACGAGCTGTGTACGGTGGAAAGCTTCTCTCCTCATCTCATCCAATGAGAAGAGCGGAACAGCTCTCTGCCTCTGTGCTTCGTCCAAATTCAGATCTAGCTGTGCTGCGATATAAAGTAATCTCTCGTTCGATCGGCAGCACAGCTGTTCTTCCATACACCGAAAGGGTGAGAGGCCGGTAGTGGTTTTCCAGGTGGCGCCCTTGGGCCCACACAGCGTCCCGGAGTTTTTCCTCCCCTGTGTATACCAGATTCTCGAGCTCTCTTTTGCTTACCTATGCTTCTCTGTTCCCCCTCTATGGTAGTATGGACTAGACTGAAGATGCGTGATACCTTCTGCAGCAACTGATTGATAACAGAAAAAAAACACTTGGGTATAATCATTCTGATCTGTTCTTTCCACCTCCGCTTCCGGTGAAGATGCAAGAGGATGTCTGGCTTAACTTAAAGGGTACTGGTACTACTGGATAAACTACTACCTACCGGGGATAACCACTACCTAGGGTAGCTCTCTCTACCTATGGACGCGGCGCTTTCTCGACCTACGGAAGAGCGTGGATAGAGTAGTCATTATCTCCATCATCTCTGGGGGCTACTAAAGATGTAGTGGAAGAGGTCGGAATTACCCATTTCTAGATCCTCCAGACCGCCATTGCGATAGTAGCCACCCTTGACTTTTAGGTGTAGTGTAGTCAGGGTCTACTTCTGATTGAAAGCTGCAACTATGGGGGGACCGACATAAGCAAGAGCTGGTGGATCACGGCTACCTAGCATCATGGCTACCAGCACCACCAGCATCAGTAGTTCCAGTAGCTGTTGCGGATCGAGATGCAGTACCTGTTCCATAGCTCACGCCCGGGTCGATATCCGTAACACATCTCATATCCAACAGTTCAAGGCGCATATATAAGATCCCGCGTGCGCTAATTGACCCAACATTGATCAATGGTCCAACAGGGAGAGCCAGAGCCATTTCTCCGGGTTTCACTCTACACGGATGGAGAAAGGCCCTCCGATCTTTACGGAACTGCATCTCTAACTGCTTGTGCAGAAAAAATAGATACATCTGAGAGCTGGGTCTGCTGCCGGGAGAAGCATAAACCTCGAATCCTGCCGGAATGAATAGGTATAGGGGCTATTTGTTCTCGAATCGGAAGGGGTGTTACGGGGCGCCCATGCACTGGAGGTCAGAATCACGCTTACGAACGTCGGGATCTCGCTCCCTATAGCTACTGCTATTGGTGCTTCTGCCAGATCGAGACTCCCCACTCCTCCCCTTTCATTCAATTCCTTTGATCGAAGGTAGAAGTGATCGGTTCATCTTGCTCGCCCACGAGGATGGGCATAGGAGAAAGAGATATGAGGTGCAATAGGGGGAGATGAGTTGAGGACTGGCTCCACTCATCGACAGGCTATGGGAATAAGAGCATACTAGCCCAAGGGCAGCCTTCGAATCGAGGGATGAGGGATCAAATGGAGGATTGATTCGCTTTGCAATAGGCCCCTCTCACTACAAGCCGGAATCAAAAGTCAGTACCGATTTCAAGAGCTGAACAAATCTCTCTTTCCGGCTGGAAGAATGCCCGATCCGAGTGGATGAGGCGCTTTTTGCCCTGCCTTCAGTCGAGTTACTTTCTGGTATCAACTACCGGTTATCCAACCATCCGAACGAGGGGAATGCCTGAATGAATTAGATCCGGTCCTGACTACACGTAATGAGACTGAGGGCAGGCGCGTTTAGCCGTAGTTTGCTCCGTATCGCGCGAGTGCGCTCACGTTTTTCCGCCTGGGCCCTACACAATGGCAAAGGTCACTTCTGATGGGGCTGGATCAAGAAGGCGAGAAGCTTGCCAGTCAATGGCAAAGACTGAAAGCCTTTCTGGGCTCGTTTAGACCCAGTTGTTTTTAGTTTAGTTGTAGTTGTCTTGTTACTTCTTTTCGACGTGTGAGTCTTGAGATTCGTTTAGTTGCGTGCTTTCGCTCTGTTTGAGTTCAGTTCCGCTAACTTCTTTCATGGGAGAAAGGGTTGCTTAGGTTTGGAACCCTCAGAAGCACCCAAGGTATTGATGCCTTTGTATCTGAGTTGTGCAGATTGATGCACAGGTGATGGAATTCTTCACAAAGTTACAAAGTCTAACCAGACGGTTCGGCTCGGAGTGAAGAGAGGTCTGGCATGAGTAAGACGAAGTGTAGCTTAGTCTCTTTCAAATGCTGATGGCATGCTGTCTGAATTCTGGACTTGAGATTCTGGCGAGCTGCATGATTACCTGTTATTTGAATAGGAAAAGTAACCATGCGCGGGAAGTCAGATATTCGTTCCTCATTCCTTCTGACTCTTCTAAGAATACCTACCTACACACTCTCTCTTTCCAATCAAGACTTGAAACAAGTTTCACAGGCAGTTTTCTCTACCATGCCTAACTACTGATCACGGGTCTGAAAGAGAAGCAACAACAGTCTGGCATTGCAGTTCGCTTCACTCTTCCTTGGCATGAAGAAGGAGTTCCTTCTGTATGGAAGGAGGAAACGGAGGAGACCCATTCTCGACGAAAGCAAAGACAAAGTGCACAAGAATCAAATCATGATCCTAGTCTTGATGTGAAGTATGAGCCTGAACAGCATTCGTGGGAGGACACCCTCCTGGACATCGAAGAGGAAACCCCTCAAGAGATCCTCGAGTCCCTAGAACGCCACGATGAAAGACCGCAGCCAGTAGAGGAAGAGATCGAGACCATTAACCTGGGTACTGAGGAAGAGCCAAGAAACGTCAAGATCGGTACAACCCTGTCCCCTAGTGAACGGTCGGCTATGATCGAACTCCTATCAAGCTATAGAGATGTGTTTGCATGGTCCTATGAAGATATGCCGGGGTTAGATACAAATCTGGTGGTCCACAGATTACCCCTCTATCCAAATGCCAAGCCGGTCAAGCAGAAGTTGAGAAGACTAAGACCAGAATGGATCCTGAGAATCCAGGAGGAAGTCATTAAGCACTACAATGCGGGATTTTGAGTTGTTTCTCACTATCCCGAATGGTTGGCTAACATCGTTCCAGTTCCGAAAAAAGATGGGAAAGTCAGAATGTGCATCGATTCTCGGAACCTCAACAAAGCCAGCCCTGACTACACGGAACTGAATCTCCATTTTCCCATCCATGGATCCAAGCCTTCCACTACTCATGAATCTGGCTACCGATCAAAGGGAAGGAGCGGAGCCACTCGACCGCTCCCTTGATCCTAACCCTCGGAGCGTCAAGCCCTCCAGCAAAGGGATTCCCCCATCTGGTTAGTGACTGAAACCTGAAGGTCAACCTCCCGGTGAGTTTTCGATATAGATCTTATTCAGGCACCCATGATGTCTGGGCACCCCCACCATATCTATCCCTCGACCATTGAGGTAGTTGAACAGCTACCCAAATACCTCCCATTACCCAACTCCATTTCTGTACCAAATAGGACTGGTAAGCTGAATGGCACAATACATTACAGTACGGGACTTGACTAAACATCACGGAACGTTCATGTACTCCACTCTACTCCACTCAACTGGTCAACACGCTCAAAATCGCTCTGGTCACCTTCACAATCTATTTTCTATCTCAGATTGGTACCACCCTCCGCTCTGGTACCCGGCTAAGGTCCCGCCCCGGATCAGATCCGCAAAATCCACTTAGGGCCAGCCAGATGGATATACCAATGTTAATGGGTCTCGGCCAGAAAACTAGTAGCAGAGGAGACTAGTCTTAGTCCGGTGGACGGTAACATGGTTGGGTGTTATCCCATACCACGGGGGTGCAGAAAGACCTGCGATGGTTATGCGCTGCCTACTCTCTTTTATATGATGGGTCAACCGTTAGGGTCACTTGGGTCTTGGCCCGCTTTTGCGCTTTGTCACCATTTGGTGATTCAGTTTTGCGCACAACGGACGTATGGGACCTTTGGTTTCAAGGATTATGCTCTTCTCGGTGATGACGTGTGCATCGCTGATGATAAGATGGCGAAAGAATTGTATTCCCTTATATGCGCGTTAGGAGTCAAGATTGCCTGGGAAAAATCCTGGGTCTCCTATACGGGCGCATTTGAGATGGCTAAGTTATGGTCGACAAAGGGAATGTGAATGTGGACCTCAGTCCTATTTCCGCTAAGTCTATTCGATCAGTGTTTGTGTCGTCTTCGTGTTACTTTACTACCTTCCCGGGTTTCGGAGTACCGTCCTGTACGGTGGTCTTAGACCTTTCGCATACTAGGTGCGG
>JAYMFD010000460.1:0-30873 GCA_035771175.1 Paratinospora sagittata | reverse complement strand
ACTCATGCACTATTTACCTACTGAGCGCGTTAAGCTCACTCCATTATTATCAAATCTTTCACAGAAAATTAGGGTGGACTGGGTGCAGGTTATGGGGCCCACATTTTGTACCCTTTGTATGATTCATTGGGGATTTTGGGAGTATGTTCCCTTGACCATTTTATGTACAAAGTATTCTGAGTTAAATTAAATCAGATTTGTACTGTGTGTACCGTATTTCCGCTGCGCACTCTGTTGTTACCATTGTAATTGTTCCAAATGCACGCCCCGTCCGAAAGTGTATCGCCGGTTTAGGCGCGTCCGGGAGGGATGTAACACGTTTGGTGCACGAGATAAGACAAGATTATTTTTATGAGATTAAATTAGATGGGATGAGATAAGATTAAAATTAGAGTAATGTTGTGTTAGGTGGTATATTTGATATTTAAACAAAAATGTAATTAAAATTTTTAATTAAATTAAAAAAAGTTAAAATTACACAAAAAAAAAAAAATCTTGTTCGCATTTGCTATTTCGAAAAATTAGAAAATCTGACTCAAGAAGAAGAAGATGGAGTTGGAGTTGATGGAGTTGCAGCAACAACAAAAAAAAAAAGATAAAAAAAGAAGTTGAGGGGATAAAACAATCCTACCAAAAATGGCGGGATTGATTTATCCCACACTAATAGGATAAAATGATGAGGTGGGATAAAAATCCCACTTCACCTCTAAACATAAATTAAAATTAAAAATAGCCCGATCTCCATGTCCCAGACAGCCCCTCCTAGGTTTAGGTTGTATGTCTAGATAAACTTAAAAAATGAAGGTCCATGGCCCCTGCTGGAGAGCACTACTAAAATTAATTTTAGCACATGATCTACATTGTATAATAGTTACATCAATCATTTCAAAATTGGGAAATTATTGGCCCCTCCCCAGAAATTCATAGGCCCCTCATCTTGCTGCTCTCGCATATTAGATTCGTAGATTAAATAGAAAGTTTGTGCAATAATGTACTAGCTGGAGTATGGTGCGATTTCCGATTTAATCTAGAATTCTACATACTATCATTCACCCAAAATAAAATAAAGATAAAATATCTTAAGTACAGATTGAAAAAGACTACTAGCAAGTTGTGTTATATATGTCGAAATTTCTTTTGTATTTTCTTGACTGTTTCTTAGTAGGAAAATGGATAAGTGTTTGCTAGAAACGCAAATTACTCACATCCCTATGATCAACATCGGGATGATTAGCGTCTCATTAGCGTCTGTCTCTAAGGTCCCGTTTGGCAGTGCGGTAAAAGTGTCAAATGCGGGAGTAAATTAACCCTTTTTCTCTCACATTTGTGACAACAAATGCAATTAACTACATTTCAGAAAAGCGACTACTGGGTGCTTTTGTGTTTTGATTTCTTTTTTTTTATTATCTATTTTTTGACGTAGGTATTCTTATTCTTCTTTTTAGGTGAGACTAATTCTTCTAAATTTTTGTATAACAGAAAAATTTAAGTTGATCCTTCCAACAAAGACATATAAATAAGGACATGCTTAAGTTCAAACTCAAGACCTGAACCTCAACCCTACTTATATTTAATTTTTCACCCAACTGAGCTACTATCTATTAAATAAATAAAGGCACGCCCACCTTTTGTGTTTTGATTTCACGTTTACCTATTAATATCCTATTACAGTACTCTAATTAATTTTTTAATATACCAAAAACTAACCTCATCATTACTCTAACCCTTTTATTTTATTCTAAAAAGTCTAATTAACCTCTTACATTTGACAAAAGGAAAACCTCCCAATTCCTATGTAACACCTTATCTTTTGAAGTAATATCGATCAAGTACATTTCTTTTTTTTGCACTTACAAGTGTATTGTAAATTATTTATATCTATTTAGATTATAAGTAAATCATAATCAATATGAATTATACGGAAGTTTATATATAACATATAATTGTCAAAGGGTAAAATTGTCATCACAAATAAAATACTTTTAATATGCTTTATCAAACAGGTTTGAAATTGCTTTTCAAACAAAAAAGTGTTTTTCTAAAAACGTTTTTTTTTTTAAGTACTTTCTGTACAAACGAGACCTAACGTTACTAGTTAAGAAAAAATATATAGGTCTAAAATCATCCTATAGTCATCCAATATTCTAACTCCAAGTTGACCTAATTAAGTGGTTGATTCTATGCCATATTTAAATTAATTGTTGAAGACCAATATATAAGCTTCATGTATATATACCAATCTACTTTAATTAACTGTACTATATGATTTCAATTTTAGAAATATATATCAAGTGGTGTATATATGTAATATAAGACGTGTCAAGTTACGTACACAATATAATTATTAATTAATTAGCAACTTCCCTCACTAATATATATATATATATATATATATATATATATATGTTGGTACAAAATTTGACCAACGCTAACAGACGATAAGGTGAAGGGAATAGAATAATCTGGGATTCGTCGGAATGTTGGAAAGGTTTTCTGAAATTAATAATCTGAGAGAGGAAAACAAAAAAGAATAGGTTGTCGTGAGGAACACCGATGTGGTGCCGACCAAATACCTTTTAATGTCTAAGTTAATTTAGAGCTTCGTAGAGTTAATGGTACAAAACTGGGTCGAGAGTTGCTTACCTCTGCTTTAGGGGTTATCGTCTTTTTATAGAGAGGATTGAAGGTCTTTGGCCCTGTAATAGAGTTATTGTAGAATCAAAAATCAATCTTGTGCTAGAAGAGAACATTTGATTCCTAGTAGGATTAGAAAGATCTAGTGCGATCCTTACGAGATTAGAATGATTTAGTAGCCTCCTAATTGAATTAGTAGAGCTTCTGGCCTTATCAGAGTTGCATAGGGAATACATTCAGAACTTATCGCAGTGAATCACGCTTTATCCCTATCTGAACCTGCGTTTAGTCGGCATCCGTTTCGAAGTTGTAGACCTCGTCAGATCAGTACAACGAGTTGTAGTCTTCCATTTTGTCAGCTTGGAAGCAAAGATATAGTCGGTAAAAGAGGTCGGTAACTTTAGGTCGGCAGAACACATCATGTCCTACCTGGCTGATGTTGTCGTTTTATAGTTGTTGATATGTCATCCAGGCCGGTACCCCAATCTGTCGACCTGGGGCTCTCCCATATTGATCTAGTCATTATGGCGAATAATATATCATTCAGAACAGGTCGATATATCTACCAGGTCTGTATTACATCTAATTGAGTGAGACTGGCGTAGCTGACATATTTTATGATCGGTATGAGATCCAACAAAATATATATATATATATATATGTTTTTTCCGGAATACTATATAGTAATTGGCATATAATTACTAAAATTTGTGTTAATTAGTTACGTATCTTAATCTGGACATCGACGACCATGATTAAATATCCTAGTTTTCTCTATAGTCAATGTATCTGTTGTTGGAAACTTTTCTCATTAATTTTTTTTATAAGTACAAATCATTATCTTTTGCTTCTACTGACAAATAAGGCTGTTCATCTTACTAACCAACCCGAATCTGTTGGTTTAGTTTGGATTGAATTGAGTTTATATGTCAAATTAAATATAAAAATTTGTAACTCGATCTTGGTTGAATTGAGTTAAGATTTTATAATTAACCCGAACTAATAAAAAATAATAAATATTACTCTCTATCTATTATTTTTGTCGTCATGGACAATACCGTGATTGAATTAATTAAATTGTTGTGATGTAAATAGTACAAAATAAAGCATCTTAATAACTATCATAATATCTGCATTTGAATTAGAAATACTTTTATAAAATGTTATTAATAATTTATAGATATATTAAATAGATTATGTAATTTTTGTGATCAATGTATTAGTATTCTAACCCAACTCAAATAATCCAAAATTGTTGGGTTGGGTTGGGTTTAAGGGCTTATTGAATTGAGTTGGGTTAGAATTTTTTAACTCAAATTTAATTGGATTGAGTTAGTATTTGACCTAAACTCAATCTGACTCAATCCAACTCAATGGTTGAACACCCTTATTGAATAATAGCCTCATATTTTCCATTCATAAAATTATATTTTAATTAAAAACTCAAATAAGAAATTATATTTTAATTAAAAGAAGTGCCAATATAATATATAATTACTAATTGCTCGTTAATAAGTTATATTACATGAAATCCAAGCATTAGAGATCTCTAATATGAATTGAATATTCAATTCATGAATTCCTCTTAGTATTAGATAATAAACTAATTTAACTATCAGTTAACTTTTCTTTAGCTTATTTAACGATGGTCGGTCTGATTAGTACATATATATATATATATCATTAAATGTACAATTATTATCATTGCTTAAAAACTACTCAAAGGCGCGCGCCTACCTACCACACATCCGTGTCATGCTAAACATGAATCATTTATATTAGTAAAAGGCAATTTTAACGTCTTATGAAAAGAGAATTAAAATCATGACGTTACAACCACCCTAAATAATGAATAAAATATACAGGCAACAAAGCATGGACGCGTACTCTCATGCTAGGAATATTTGTGAAATGCCCACAAAAAGAGCATGAAATAATATATCTAAGTCTACAACTGAATAATCCATAAAATTCATTCTTGTAAATTGTAATTAACTTTGTTGTCTAAGCAGTATTTACAATAATTGGTACGTATATATTTCCTTTTAAGGAGGGAATTATACGTATCTCCTTTTTAACACTATTTAGGGATCTTAACAAGGGAATTATTTCAAGGAAAGGCCAAAGGTGTTTGGTACACCTAATTATCCGGCTCTTCCAACCACTAATTAATTATTTTCTTGTATTAATATCAACATTAATCAAGTCTTTCTTTGCACCCTATATTATTAATTACTTTGGTTGCTACCCTTAACCACTACAAATTGATTATATTTTATACAAAGACTAATTCTACAATGTTAATTTTAACTTTAATTACAAAAGCATTTTTCACCATCTTTAAGAGAGAGAATGTAATTAATTAGAAGGACAAGTGTCATTCTCCGGTTAATATATATCATTGTTTGTTTTTATTATAATATTCTTAGATAGTTACACGAGGTTGACTCAATAAAAACCCTAATTAATTTTGAAGGATTAGCCATCTCAATCTACTACGCACTCTTCTACAGGGTTCAACAGCTAATTGTTGATTAATTATCAGATTATCACGCGCAATTATATATCCTCGTCAATACTAGTACTTACTGTTAATATATAAATTTAAAAGTCAATATCTTAACCTACTACTATCTCTTGGTTTATTTTACTCATTGATATATATATATATGTTCAAGATGCTAGGGACAGCTGAACATACATATATAAATATATAATTATATATACAAAACTACTTACCTATTAATAAGTAGTAGTTAACTTAAAGAAAAGATACATAGGATGCTTGAATAAAATTTAGTTTCACTTATCAGTTAAGACAAGGGAGACGCTCACGAAAAGTAATGCGCTCGACTGCTTTACTTTTTGTACTTTGGGCCTATTCCAACAAAATCGCTTTTATGTATGAAACTAGTCATATATAACAGCAACCTAAAAGATATGATCAATAACATATGAGGAAAAAGATGTCTGGGACAGAAGAAAAATAAGTGATTTTATACAAATGTGCACTGCAGAGCTAGCTTAATGGATCCAAATAGAAATTGAGATCATTCCTGCTAAAAAACAAACTCGATTGTCAATTAATGTATAAAAAAGAAGTAGTTGTTGGGTTGCATGCAAGTCAAAGAATCATGAGCCAATATCAAATGAACATTTATCAGCCTTTTCTTTTCTTTAAAAGTGTTGTCCTAAGTACTACAAATTAATAAGCGTAAGTACATTCTCATGATCATTGAATACACCAGATCATCAACGAAACCTTCTTCTATTTTAAAACTTCACTTTTTCTCTAATAAAATCATCATTACTTAAAAGAGCCCTATGCTTATAATGGGGTAGAAAATGTGTATAAAGTAGCATTCTTTCTTTTTCTTCTACTTTCATTTTTTTTTCTTTTGTATTAAAAAATGTACATCAATACAAACATTTTCATTATTAATACACTATTGGATTGACATGTGAATTACTTATCAAAGGCAATCTAGTGATATACAAAGATGATTTTTTTACGAACCCTTTCCCCACACCATCACGGTTGGATGTGTGTTTCGGACCCAGCGTACCAATAGTTTTTTTTTTCTTTTTTTATATGTGTTTGTTATAAATGTCATTGTAGCATTACTCCGTACTTAGAAACTACTATCAGAATCTCAATCACCTCTATTCTCATATAATTAAATTAAGGAAATCCACCATTACAAACAATGATAGAAAGCAAAAAAGGAGGGGCCAAAAAAAAAAAAACTGTATGCGCTCGAGATATTACAAACTCAATCAATCAGATGTTTGCGTCTTGGATCGGTGACATTGATCCCCCAGTGCCTATCCGGTAATCCCTTCTTCCTAGCCTGCATTCTATCCCAATCCAATTCAATCCTTCTCTGCATCGTCAACCCACAAAACTTCTGCAATCTTTTATCCATGGAATCATGCAATTTCCACCACCTCTCATGCGCAACATCACTGGCATAAACCCGCTGATCATCAATATCCCAGTTACAATCATAATCCCTGTAACAATTCCAGGGCTTCAACCCTAGAAAATGTATAGAATACAGCTTCGGAGGATCGGCCGCAAATAACTGGTTCTTCATACTCGCTTCCAACGTCGTATTCGCCCAGAAATTCTTAAGAAAATTCACTCTCCTCGGCAACCGATGCCACCATACAAATATTTCATTAAGAAACCCTTGATCTCCGCCATTGTAAGAGACTATCTCCTTGCGTTGCTTCATAAGATATTTGAACGTACAATTCGATGGCTCAATTGCCATGATTCCAGAATTGAAAATCCACACGTCGTTCCCTGTTGCGGACATTTGTGGAAAGTGGAACAAGATGTCGAGGTTGCGTAGTACAACGATGTCTGAATCGATGAAGATGATCTTGTCGTAGTCGGTGAGTTGCCATAGCCGGAACTTGCTGTAGTTGAACTCGTTGTATGTGCTCTTCTCGGCTCTAGGGTTTCGGATTCGTTTGATCATTCGGATTTTCCATCCAGCCCCTGCAAGCGCGTCTCGTTTGGGTTGGGAGATTGATTCGTCCATTAGTAAAATTAGGTCGCGCTTGCTACCAGTTTTGATGATGCTTTGGGCTAGTGTTATTGCACCGCATACGTAAGTTTCGGAGGAGTGAAGAACCGTCGCGTATGCTTCTCGTTTCACTGTTTCTGTTTGCCTTTTGATCCTCGACAGATCGTAAGCCTCGTCGATTCCTGAAAAATGGATAATAAATTAATCCAGTATTTAATATTTTATAAGTATAAAACATAAAAAACAACAACCAGGGCCTGTTGTTGGAGCGTCTGCTTTAAAGCAGAAAGTCGTAGGTTCGACCCCTACCTGGCGCGTAATTTTACAATTTAAGTACGTTTTATTATTTTCTGAAAACCTTTTTTTTTTTTTTCCCATAAAATCTTAAAAAATAGGTTTTGAATTCAATTAACCGAATGCGTTTTCTGCTTCTTCAAAATTTTGAAACTGTAATAGAGAATCATGAAAGCAAAACAGAGCAATTCCAGTACCTCTTCCCCATAGAGGCAGAGCCAATTGGCAAGAACCAACAGGAAATGAAACCTTCTGTTGCAATCTGGACATCTCCGGCTCAAACAACCACCAATCACCTTCCCTTTTCACCATGTCGTCGCATCGGAAAAGCTCCAACATTGGCCGGCAAGAGCTCAGAAACACCACCTTGCTCCTCCCTGATCTCCTATCTCTCTTTCCATTCTTCACAATGAAGTTGGCTGTTATGAGGTGAACTTGAAGCCGGAAAACGTCCCTCGCCCACCCTTCTTCCGGGTACTTACACGGCAATTTCGCCACCACCAAGTCCATCTCCTCTCTGTAGTTGGAGAAATCCGGCATGGGTATCTCAGGGCAAACCGGGCTATCGTTCTCTTCCTCCTCATCTATCCACTCTGGAAACAAGTCCTTCCATTCGAAGTTCTCCGACACCCTTGTAAGCCTTACTGCTCTAGTTTCTCCTATCACTTCAAACTCACTCATGTCTTCATCTTCCATATTAATCAACCCTATTTTCATGCCCTTACCAGCCGCCGCATCCGCCATTTCATTCAAGAAGCTTGGCCTCTCCATTTTCACCATTTTCCTCTTCTTCTCCGGCATTCCAGCCGTCTCCTCTAACACCGCCTTCATCTTAACACCATCATCCACCTATACATAACCAAACTAAACAAGTTGAGAAACTAATTCAACTAGTAACTATAGATAACTAGTTAGCATTTACCAAAAGGGCAATTGGCAGAATTGATCATATATATATACAGCACTATTAGTATTTTGTTCAATTAAAAGTTTCCTCCTTATTGAATTAATATTAATCCTACTCACCTTACCTTCTTGTGGTGGTGGCAATCGTGCAATGAGCACCTAACGATGGGCGGAAGGTTTTCATGTCGATAAGCTAAAGTTGATGATGGCTTGAGGAGGAGGAAGGCATAGATTACAAAGAAGAATGCAAGGAAGACTAGATTGATCCTTATAACCAGAGCTTTAGAAGGAGCGGCCTTCAACATCTTGAAGACCATGCCCTGGTGATCAGAATGCATGAGCAAAGAAGACTAGAAGCAAGAAAGAAGCTATATAATGTCTGCAGCAGGAACCCTCTGAATCCTTCAAATTGGCAGGTTAATTTATCTATATGATGATGTTCTTGCAGATTATAGAACCATTCTTACGATCCAATCTTGGTAGGTTTATGGAAAATAGTGGGTAGAGGATTTAGGTAAATCGGTGGCAAAGAGAATAAAAGCAGAAGTAATGCATCTTGAGAGCTCCATGTGTCTTTGCGTTGCTTTGGATCAACATAGCTTGCTCCATCAAAATAAGGGAAACAAGTTAACAACCCCTTATTTTCCATGGTGTATGTATGTATTCTTATTGTTGAAATTCCAAATATAACCATCATGAAAGGCACCAAATTACTTTTATAATTATATATACACACCTCATTACTCACTAATTAACGGCAGTTGGTGATTTTAGAAATGGGTGAGGGTTAGAAAAGACATTTCACTTCTGCTTTGAAACCTACGGCTCAACCGGAGCTGCCTCCGTTGACAGATTTGCAAGCCCTCTAACCACTGGTTGGTTGCTCCGTCCATTTCCCATGTAGAATGTCACATTTGCCCATCAAACCATTGAATGAAGATCCAGTAGTCCAGGGTGTCAGGTGGTAGGTAGCACGAATATTATGATGATGTGTACGTGGCAATGCAACTGAATCATGTAACTCAAAGTTATAGATGGGGTAGTAGAGACGTGGACACACGCATGGAGTAGTGGTGAAACGGGGGCAAGATCTTGAAGGGGTGTTACCATATTGCACAAAAAGTATACGAAAAAATTCTTAAAAAAATTTCTTGGAGATTCGCTCATTTCTCTGATTTTTTAGAAAATTAACCTTGATAATTTTTTTATTTAAGAATTTCTTCTGTATAATAAATAATTTTAAAATCTACCTTAGACTGGTCAACAAACGTCTGATAAGGTATCTATTGCCTTTTGAAAATACACTTTTAAAGGAAAAAAAAATTGATTTTAAAAGTCTCATTTTTAAAATGGTCTCCAAAAGTCGTCTTTTTAAAAGACGTTTTTTAACAAAAAAATATGAAAAAAAAATGAGATCTACCCTGTTCGACTCAGTCAATGGCTATTGACTGATTCAAGTATGGTAGATTTTAAAATATTAGTGATACATAGCAAATTCATAAATTAAAATTTAATTAATAATAATTTTAAAAATAAAAATAAAAATAAAAAACCCTCATTTCTCTATTGATTGCTGGCACTGGAGGTTTGGTAGCTATGCTACGACCAAAGTACTGGATCATGACAATTTTGTTCAGGGTTTGGTCGTTTTCGTGGAAGGAGTTTTTGTTGAGATGTGATGAAATGATAGAAAGCTTCTACTTTAGAAGTAAAAAGCTTTGGCTTTAATTTAACAG
Organism: Paratinospora sagittata; assembly: GCA_035771175.1. Classification (NCBI taxonomy): domain Eukaryota; kingdom Viridiplantae; phylum Streptophyta; class Magnoliopsida; order Ranunculales; family Menispermaceae; genus Paratinospora; species Paratinospora sagittata. The sequence goes on along the minus strand of JAYMFD010000460.1, from coordinate 20,768 downwards.
GTGGGGAAGGCCTAAGCACATTCTCATTAAGTAACACCTTTTTCTTTTTATTATTACAGAATAATGAACATGCTTTTATCTAGACGTAAGAGTCTTGATTAACAAGCATGAAAGGTGCAATTTTGAGTCCGCAATTGTCGTGTAAAAGTATCAAAAGTTATTAAGATTAGGAGTGGCAAATGATTTCTAAACCCCAATGCTCAATTATTATATCTTGCACGATACAAAAAGAATTTTATTATTGTTTTGAACATAACAATAGAATGATAAAAGTACATATTCTAAATCCAAGTAAAATTAGAGTAAACCAGTTTGGAACTATAACACTTATAGATGATGTATCTTAGTTTAAAATTAAGTCAAGTGTGGAAAACGCACGATAGGGTTGTTGATGTAAGGTGTTTTTATGTATTGATGATAACTTGATATGTATTGTTAAGTCTTTATCTTATAGTTATAGCTTTTGAATTAAATGGTTTCTAACATAGTATGAGAGTCTTAATTTTATAAGAGGTCTTGGGTTCAAGTCTTGTTATTGACATTTGCATGTTCTTAATTTATATAGTTAATATTTATCTTCTTCTATCTCTCTTCTGACTCTTTACGTACAGAATAAGACTATACGTGAAGGAGAGTATTAGTGATAGCGTTAGGCTACTATCTGATAACTATAGTCTTTGAGTTTCTGACACTATGAACCTAAATTTTTACCAATAAGCTCAAGGAAGGATCCTTAAAGGATTGGTGAATGAGTAATAGTTAAGAGTAAGAATAAATATATAGTAGAATTTGTGTAACCAATAAAAAGAATTGGTGAAGGTCAAATAAAAGAGTATGTTACATTGATTGCCTTGGAATATGTAATGTAAAGAACACTATCTCATCATTGTTGGATTTTTATTAAATTATGTGTCAATATGTAATTCAATATAATACAAAAATGATGGAATGCTCCCTTTTACTGTCCATCTTAACGCCTCAATTATCTTAGTATTATTCAAAATAAAATAAGAGGTCTTTTAATAATAAGTGTACTTACAAAAATAATAATAGTACAGTGGGAAAAAAGGGGTAAAAATTGTTGGTAAAAAAAAAATACTCCTTTGACATGAAAAATAATATAAAAAACTGGACTTTGGACAAAATAAGGAGAGAAAGAGATAAAAGGAAGGAAATGTTGATAGGTTGTTTGGTAACTATAGATTTGCAACCTTTAAAACAAGTAGGGGTAATAAAAATAGTAAAAAAAAAGATCCAAAACGGAAATAGACAGTAAATCTTGAAAATTACCCAATATAAAAATAAAATAAAATAAAAATTAAAAGAAAATAAAAAATAAAATAGAAAAGTCTAAAAAGTCTTCCATTTTTATATATAGAGTATATGATGTATTATGACGCGATGATATAATATGCCCAACAACCAAAACAAAATTTAGTCACTAAAATAAAACAAACACTAGAACGCACATAGCGCATTATCTACTCTCTATCTTTGAGGACAACCATGCATGTCTTAAAGCTGTTGGGACCCCTCAACCATGCCAATTTTCATTTTTTCATTCCATTCGATCGATTTGCACTTTTCTTTTCGTTCCATTCTTCTTCTGCAAATGTCTCTATCTATCTTTCTCTTATGGCTTATTACTATTCTTTTATCCGTCCATGGCCTTCCTGTCCCAAGAGGTAAATTTGATGATAATTCTGTCTCATGCTTTCCTTCCCTGAAGTTGTGTGTTCATGTTACATGTTCTCATATGGGCACGTATAAAATAAGTAGGTTTCCTACTTAACTGTGGTGCTTCAAAGGAAACAACCAACGGGTGATTATGTGATAACTATAGTTTTTGAGTTTCTAACACTATGAACCTAATTTTTTATCAATAAGCTCAAGGATCCTTAAAGTATTGGTGAATGAGTAATAGTTAAGAAAAAGAAAAAAAAAACTTATAAATTTATATATAATTTAAAACCTTCAATTAAATTTGAAGCGAAGAAGTCAAGAACTTTTGTTTAGAAGGATGGGAATAAAAAAATAGTAAAAAAAAGACCCAAAACGGAAATAGACAGTAAATCTTAGAAATTACCTAAAATAAAATAAAAAATTGAAAGAAAATAAAAAATAAAATAGAAGAGTCTAAAAAGTCTTCCATTTTTATCTATAGAGTATATGATGTGTTATGACGCGATGATATAATATATCCAACAACCAAAACAAAATTTAGTCACTAAAATAAAACAAACGCTAGAACGCACATAGCGCATTGTCTACTCTCTATCTTTGAGGACAACCACGCATGTCTTAAAGCTGTCGGGACCCCTCAACCATGCCAATTTTCATTTTTTCATTCCATTCGATCGATTTGCACTTTTCTTTTCGTTCCATTCTTCTTCTGCAAATGTCTCTATCTATCTTTCTCTTATTGCTTGTTACTATTCCTCTATCCGTCCATGGTAAATTTGATGATAATTCTGTCTCATGTTTTCCTTCTAATTCTTGATGTTGTGTGTTCACGTTACATGTTCTCATATGGGCACGTATAAAATATGTAGGTTTCCTACTTAACTGTGGTGCTTCAAAGGAAACAACCAACGGGTCATTATCTGATAACTATAGTCTTTGAGTTTCTAACATTATGAACCTAATTTTTTATCAACAAGCTCAAGGATCCTTAATGTATTGGTGAATGAGTAATAGTTAAGAGGAAGAAAAAAAAAAACTTATAAATTTATATATAATTTAAAACCTTCAATTAAATTTGAAGTGAAGAAGTCGAGAACTTTTGTTTAGAAGGATGAGAATAAAAAAATAGTAAAAAAAAAGACCCAAAACGGAAATAGACATTAAATCTTGGAAATTACCCAATATAAAAATAAAATAAAATAAAGAAATGAAAGAAAATAAAAAAATAAAATAGAAGAGTCTAAAAAGTCTTCCATTTTTATCTATAGAGTATATGATGTATTATGACGCAATGATATAATATGCCCAACATCCAAACCAAAATTTAGTCACTAAAATAAAACAAACGCTAGAACGCACGTAGCGCATTATCTACTATCTATCTTTGAGGACAACCAGGCATGTCTTAAAGCTGTCGGGACCCTCAACCATGCCAATTTTCATTTTTTCATTCCATTCGATCCATTTGCACTTTTCTTTTCATTCCATTCTTCTGCAAATGTCTCTATCTATCTTTCTCTTATGGCTTGTTACTATTCCTCTATCCGTCCATGGACTTCCTGCCCCAAGAGGTAAATTTGATGATAATTCTGTCTCATGCTTTCCTTCTAATTCCTGATGTTGTGTGTTCACGTTACATGTTCTCATATGTGCACGTATTAAATATGTAGGTTTCCTACTTAACTATGGTGCTTCAAAGGAAACAACCAACGAGTCATTATCTGATAACTATAGTCTTTGAGTTTCTAACACTACGAACCTAATTTTTTATCAATAAGCTCAAGAATCCTTAATGTATTGGTGAATGAGTAATAGTTAAGAGGAAGAAAAAAAAAACTTATAAATTTATATATAATTTAAAACCTTCAATTAAATTTGAAGCGAAGAAGTCAAGAACTTTTGTTTAGAAGGATGGGAATAAAAAAATAGTAAAAAAAAAAAACCCAAAAGGGAAATAGACAGTAAATCTTAGAAATTACCTAAAATAAAATAAAAAATTGAAAGAAAATAAAAAATAAAGTACAAGAGTCTAAAAAGTCTTTCATTTTTATCTATAGAGTATATGATGTATTATGACGCGATGATATAATATGTCCAACAACCAAAACAAAATTTAGTCACTAAAATAAAACAAGCACTAGAACGTACATAGCGCATTGTCTACTCTCTATCTTTGAGGACAACCATGCATGTCTTAAAGCTGTTGGGACCCCTCAACCATGCCAATTTTCATTTTTTCATTCCATTCGATCGATTTGCACTTTTCTTTTCGTTCCATTCTTCTTCTGCAAATGTCTCTATCTATCTTTCTCTTATGGCTTATTACTATTCCTTTATCCGTCCATGGCCTTCCTGTCCCAAGAGGTAAATTTGATGATAATTTTGTCTCATGCTTTCCTTCCCTGATGTTGTGTGTTTACGTTACATGTTCTCGTATGGGCACGTATAAAATATGTAGGTTTCCTACTAAACTGTGGTGCTTCAAAGGAAGCAACAAACGGGTCATTATGTGATAACTATAGTCTTTGAGTTTCTAACACTATGAACCTAATTTTTTACCAATAAGCTCAAGGATCCTTAAAGTATTGGTGAATGAGTAATAGTTAAGAAAAAGAAAAAAAAAACTTATAAATTTATATATAATTTAAAACCTTCAATTAAATTTGAAGCGAAGAAGTCAAGAACTTTTGTTTAGAAGGATGGGAATAAAAAAATAGTAAAAAAAAAGTCCCAAAACGGAAATAGACAGTAAATCTTAGAAATTACCTAAAATAAAATAAAAAATTGAAAGAAAATAAAATATAAAATAGAAGATTCTAAAAAGTCTTCCATTTTTATCTATAGAGTATATGATGTATTATGACGTAATGATATAATATGTCCAATAACCAAAACAAAATTTAGTCACTAAAATAAAACAAACGCTAGAACGCACATAGTGCATTGTCTACTCTTTATCTTTGAGAACAACCATGTATGTCTTAAAGCTGTCGGACCCCTCAACCATGCCAATTTTCATTTTTTCATTCCATTCGATCGATTTGCACTTTTCTATTCGTTCCATTCTTCTTCTGCAAATGTCTCTATCTATCTTTCTCCTATGGCTTGTTACTATTCCTCTATCCATCCATGGCCTTCCTGCCCCAAAAGGTAAATTTGATGATAATTCTGTCTCATACTTTTCTTCTAATTCCTGATGTTGTGTGTTCACGTTACATGTTCTCATATGGGCACGTATAAAATATGTAGGTTTCCTACTTAACTGTGGTAACTATAGTCTTTGAGTTTGTAACACTAGGAACCTAATTTTTTACCAATAAGCTCAAGGATCCTTAAAGTATTGGTGAATGAGTAATAGTTAAGAGGAAGAAAAAAAAAAACTTATAAATTTATATATAATTTAAAACCTTCAATTAAATTTGAAGCGAAGAAGTCAAGAACTTTTGTTTAGAAGGATGGGAATAAAAAAATAGTAAAAAAAAAGACCTAAAACGAAAATAGACAGTAAATCTTAAAATTTACCCAATATAAAAATAAAATAAAATAAAATAAAAAATTGAAAGAAAATAAAAAAATAAAATCTGAGAGTCTAAAAAGTCTTCCATTTTTATCTATAGAGTATATGATGTATTATGACGCGATGATATAATATGCCCAACAACTAAAACAAAATTTAGTCACTAAAATAAAACAAACGCTAGAACGTACATAGCGCATTGTCTACTATCTATCTTTAAGGACAACCATGCATGTCTTAAAGCTGTCAAGGACCCCTCAACCATGCCAATTTTCATTTTTTCATTCGATCGATTTGCACTTTTCTTTTCGTTCCATTCTTCTTCTGCAAATGTCTCTATCTATCTTTCTCTTATGGCTTGTTACTATTCCTCTATCCATCCATGGCCTTCCTGCCCCACGAGGTAAATTTGATGATAATTCTGTCTCATGCTTTCCTTCTAATTCCTGATGATGTGTGTTCACGTTACATGTTCTCATATGGGGACGTATAAAATATGTAGGTTTTCTACTTAACTGTGGTGCTTCAAAGGAAACAACCAATGGTAATCTCCAGTGGACCACCGACGAAGGGTTTATCGCCGTAGGCAATAAAACCACACTCAACAACCCGGGTTTGATGCCCATTTTGGGTACTTTGAGGTTCTTTCCTGACCAATCTGCCAGGAAATATTGTTATGTGATTCCAGTAACCAAAGGAGGAAAATATATGGTTCGAACTACATATTACTACGGCAGTTTCGATGGAGGCAAGGAGCCTCCAGTCTTCGATCAAATCATCGAAGGGACTCATTGGAGAACTGTTAACACCACTTCAGATTATGCTAATGGGCTCAGTTCTTACTATGAGATTGTTGTAGCTGCAACAGGGAAGGCGCTAAGCATTTGTTTGGCAAGAAACCAGCAAACAGTTTCCAGCCCGTTTATCTCTGCTCTTGAAGTATTGTACCTGGAAGATTCCATGTATAATTCCACAGATTTCGGAAAATATGCGCTTAGTACTGTCGCTAGAAATTGCTTTGGCTACGATGGAAACCTCATAAGGTATGACAAAAACTCAGCCTTCAACTTCCTAAAACTTTAATTTTGACACTAGGGCTCATCGAGTAACAATCCATCTGAATCTTTGAAATAGCTTTCCAGATGATCCATTCAACCGCTATTGGCAACCGTTCACAGACGATAACCCTGTAGTCACCAGCCACTCCAATATAACATCATCAGATTTTTGGAACCTACCACCAGTAAAGGTATTCGAGAGTGCTGTAACAACTAGCAGAGGAAAGACACTTACTCTAACATGGCCGACAGTGCCATTACCGAGTTTCAACTACTACATTGCCCTGTACTTCCAAGACAATAGAACGCCGAGCCCTTTTAGCTGGAGAGTCTTCAATGTTTCTGTGAACGGGAATAACTTCTATACAGACCTAAATGTCTCGGCAGCAGGAGTGACTGTTTTTGGAACAAACTGGCCTCTCTCAGGGAATACCAAGATCACTATGATTCCTCAGGTTGGAATGCCTGTTGGGCCTATCATTGACGCCGGAGAGATATTTCAAATCATGCCTCTCGGTGGACGGACGCTGACTAGAGATGGTAGCTTACAATCTCACCCTCTCTTCTATCGATCTATATCACCTAATGCTATTTCCTCCCTTGTTTTTCTTTCGATACAACAGTGACAGCAATGGAAGAGGTAGCTAGAAGCTTGAACAATCCACCCTCTGATTGGAGAGGAGATCCATGTCTGCCTCGCCAGTATGCATGGACAGGGATTACGTGTACACAAGGCAAATTCGCCCGAGTTTCTGCATTGTGAGTTCTCCAACCCAAGCATTTGATATTAGAAAGGATCGAGTATTATGAAGATTAACTAGAATCTGATCTGACTATGTTGATCTTGCACCAGGAACCTAACCGAATTTGATTTATCTGGATCATTGTCCCCAAGCATTGCAAAATTAACTGCACTCAAAAGCATGTAAGCAACCCTGTTGAATAACTCCACTACGACAACAGAACAAAAGTTAATTTGAGTCAGTTGCAGGACTCCTTAACACAAAATCTTTGATGATGAATACAGCTGGCTAGGAGGAAATAAACTCTCAGGTCCTATCCCAGACATTAGCCCTTTGAATGAATTGGTTTCTCTGTGAGTTCCCTTCAATTCCTTTTCAGCTTCTAAACTAGCGGCCTTGAAATTGCCTCTGATCGCCTGTTTTGGTTCATGTATCACGGAAGGCACTTAGAGAACAACAAATTTGACGGAACAATTCCCAAGTCATTGGGACAGCTCAAGAATCTTCATGAGATGTAAGTTACTAAGTTCATGAAAGCACTGATTGAAATAACTTTTAGTCCTACATATTTTACCATCTTTAACATTTCCTTACTAATAGATGATTTTTCTTATGGCAGTTTCCTCCAAAACAACAATCTAAAGGGTCAGCTCCCTCCTACGCTGAAAAACAAAAGTGGAGTAAACATTCAGTAAGCTAGAAACTTCTGCTATTCTTTCTGAACATCCAAAAGAATTTCATCGTACAATAATTGTAATCACCCAAAGATGGATTTCATCTGGAATGAAATCCATAGCCTTGTCCTCTCTTTTCCTTGAGTCCTCTCTGTCATATACATTGTAACTTTTGATGCTTCTTTTCTTGTAGGGTTAGCCCCGGGAATAACCTTGGCGTGTCAGCTTGAAATGAAGAATTGTTGGATAAGCAACAATTCTCTCAATAGGGGTCAAAACACAATGAAGATCTTCAGTATGCGCTACAAACTAACAAGGATTAAGAGTTACACGAGAACATGTGAAGTCCCTTGCAGGACTGGAAGAGTCTAAAAGCCACGCAAGAACTTGTTTTCATGATATTCTTGGGATGAAACTTCAAGAGTGCAATGTCATTTCTTGTCCTCTTGTATCACTATATAATGCTTAAAGTATATCCATCTTGAAAATAGCCTAATATAATCACAAAACTTAACTCTCTTTTTTTTAATTAACTATCAGAGTCCAGAATATCAGATCATCCATCATCTGAGTGGTAGGCCAAAAATGATCCAATTTAATCACTAAGGAGATAATGAAGTGGATATTATAGTTTGGATCTGTGACAGAACCTAGGAAGTAAGACTTATTTTTACCAATCGCGCCTTGAAAATCTTTTCCCGTTTCACATTTGACAAATTCTTCTGCCAAATTGAGTGTCTTTACTCTTATCTATGGCGGCATAAGCTTATAAGTCGAGTGACCACATAATAGCATTAACGAGTATATTTATCTAGATGAGAAGTAGAAGAAGAATCAATCCCAAAAATGCATTTATACCAGTCTCATCTGCCTACTATCCCTCTAATTTGTATACTTCTTGTGTACTGTTTGTGCTTTTCTTTCTCAAATAGCAACAGGTTATTCCCTTCACGCCACACCCTACCTTGGAGAACTTTTGTTTCTAAAATAAATTTTTGATTCTCGAATGCTCTGTTATTGGGAAAAGACACGGAAAAATGTGATCGACAAGAAAAGAAAGAGAAATCAAATAAGTGTATAGCACGAAAGTGAGAGTCTGAGAGCAATAAGAACTCCTAAAACCCTGGCAAACAAGGCCGTACCCGCAAAATAGAAGGTTACAAAAGGATTCTACACCTCCACCTCTATTCTAGAATCCATTATGCTAGGTGTGTTTTAGCACTTGTACCGTCCTTGAATTTTCTATTTTCACCTTACAAATAATATAGAAGTCGAACCATCCCTTGGGTAATGCCGGAGCCAAAATCTGCACTGCCTAGGTGAGTTACAATGCTTCTCACCACCAGTTTCTTAATAAAACAGAAACAAAAAAATGCTTCTCACCACCAGTTTCTCAATAAAACAGAAACAAAAAATGCTTCTCACCTAGTTCACCCTTATGCTTAACAGCTGTGAAGGCTTTAGCTGTTGATCAGGGTAAAATGGTATGCACCATAGATTACCTGCAGCTGCAGATTCATGTTTGATTCTGTTTTGGTAGGATTTTCAGTTAATTTTCAACTTATTGACACACCAATAGGACTTCGGTTACGTGAAAAATAATAATTAAGCATTTAGACTTTTTTCACTAGCCAAGGGTTCAATGTAATGTAATCTTGGACTAGTTGTGACTTGTGAGTGTGACAAAGGGTGATAACGTTGCATGAAATAAGGAGAATAGCAGCAAATGTTCCTAAATATTGAGTAACATTTCAAGAAAGCTGCAAATTGAAGACATCCTTGATCCATGGCTCATTTTACTTAATAATCAATTAAGGTCAAGATATGATATTGATTGATCTAACATCTTTGCCCCTGAATGACTGTGCCATCACAATAACCATCTGTATAGGCCAAACATTATCAGATACATTAAAATGTAGAGAACCTACAGTGTCTAGTAACCCGAAAGGTTTGTGGTTGGCATTTTACTAACCACCTCTTCTCAAGGAATCTCATGTCAGCGGTATAATTTGTTCAACAGTATCTCAGCTGCATCTTTGGACTACTCCAGTATAAAATCTGAATATCATGGAACTTTCTTCTCAATCAAGAAGTCAAAGTTAGCATATTCGGAATTTAGATGGCAAAAAGACGATCTAATAATATATTGACCATTGATGGCTGACCTGCTTCAGCTAGAAACCCAGAAATAGCATTGCACTAGCTTGCATCCATATACTGTCAAACAAGAATAGAACTGGCACTTAATGGCTCATGCCACCGCCACTTCTTTAATATGCTGGGAGTAACTCTTTCCAGGAGGAATGAAGATCAGGTCTTCCCAGCCTGAGTTTTTCTCACTCATCTGCACAGAAGAAGACATGTATAAAAAACCATCCCCGAACGAAGATTAGAAATTAATCAAGAGCTAAATCACTCTTACCTCCATCTTTTTCAGTACATCTTCCAAATTTCCTACCTGCAAAAAAAGGAAAATGCATGATAGAAAAAAGAACTTGGCTGTAGAAAATTATTAATGTCAGGAAAATACACAAAAAATCTCTTCTAAAAACATAGCTCGTACTTAAGAGAACTTAAACAATTAATAAAAGAGCTTCAGTAAAAAATCAAATTTAAATGTAGGAATATACTAAAAATCATAGCCAATTTTGATACACATAATTCTATTATTTTTGTATTTTTTTCCAGCCTGATAAAATGAAGTTGAAAATGTTCAAGAGAGAGAATAAAAGCTCTAAGAATACAGTACAAAACTTGGTCAATTTTTACACACATAGTTCTACTATTATGTGCATTTTTTCCAGCCTGATAAAATCATTGAAAATGTTCAAGAGAGAGAATAAAAGCTCTAATGGGCCAGAAGTACCATAATGTGTTGGGACATGCCAAACCCTCTCGATGCCCCTGGGACCTTTGACAGCTCTTTTTCTATATCTTCCTGCATGAGCTCAAAACCATTGAGCATTGAAGTCATTGGCTTAATACTGTTGAAATACCACTGATCACATGGCAATAATGTGCAAAGAAATTGATAGGATAGTTCAAACCTTTTGGAAATATATGGGGCAATAACGCCTATTCTTCTTCTTAACAACCAAAAGGTCTGACTGCAAATATACCTTCTGGTTAGAATGGATCACCAAACATGCAAGCAAACCAGCAAAAAGGACAACAAAAATTGAAACTACATTGACACACGACAGTATGCTAAAGGATCATAGCAATAAACAAATAAAAAAAACAATTGAGCAAAATATCAAAACCAGAATTTTAATAGGAATTTTAATATTTTATTTTAAAAAATAATCTATGAAAGATTTCTTACTACTGCATACAAATATAACTTCTCATTAGGAAAGTGGGGATGGTTTTCCACATGAATTTTATCTACTATTCACGATGTTAAATCCCTCTTATGCATCATATGAATAAATTCTAAAATGGTGAAGCCATCAGTAAACGGAGCCAATGGGTCATAAATAAGAGGTATCTCAAGGTTGGAACGCCCAAGCCATATTACCTTTATCTTTCAATCCCTCCCCCTCTCCCCCACCCCCTTACAAATTCTCTGGCACATCATGTGGGAAAGATCATTAAGATTTGTTCTTCCGACAGGTACACAGTGCACATAAATTCATATTATTTTAATCATTTATAGAGCAATCTATGCATAGATCACCTAGCCACCTGGATTAGGCACCTCAGATGGGTGACGTTGCCCATTTGCATATTCACTATGCAAACAACTGTTCTACATGCATATCAGCAATTGTAGCCAAGTAAATTTAGATGGTGGATTTCCTACTATTACATTTATGGACTACAAGTCAGTTTCTTAATAGAGAATGGTCATTGGTAAAAAATTTGTGCCAAAGGAGAAAGATACAAAATAAGCATACCTGAAATACAGGAACCCCATCAAATCCACTCCTCTGATCCGCAGCTTTTAGCTGAAAAACAGGAAAGCTGTTAGTAACCCTCTGATGATTTGTTCAGCACCCAGTGCTTGGCACACGTATTCCAACTGAATGTTCAATTGGCAAGTTTAAAGGGCAAATATAAGTCAAGCTCTATAACTTTTAGGAATGTGAAGGTAGTAAATACAGAGGAACATAAAGATGGCAGTTGCTAAGATCATCACTCCATCTATTGTAGCTATGCGGCTATGCCTACACATGATTTTAAATATTGATCAAGACATACTTAAAATGATAAAACAATAGTGGTCAAAGAATTTGGCATGCTAATCAATTATCAACCAAGGCCCCCACAGTTACTGCAACACAATCATGAACCCCCTATTAATTACATGAAACTACAACACTCAACATAATAATGAAATATGAAAGTGACCTTGATCTTTACTAACATATAATATGAAGAAACAAGCCAGCTGTTTAATAGGTCATAAAGCATCTACATATCTACCAAGAAAAGTCATGAACTTTCTAGTAAATTTTATATATAATCATTCATATTAAAAAATAAAAATAAAAAATACATCTCCTCAAACAAATAGTAGTAAGACACTTGCAGTCACATGGGTCATCAAGCCTTACTATCTCCAAACGATCTTAAATTTTCCATCAGACACCAAGATAGTCATGTAAAACAGAATAATTTTGTTAACAAAAAAAAAGGAAAAAAAATAATAATAATAGTTTTATTAAATTTTCCACCCTAGTTGAACTTCCTCGCTACTTAAGCCTACGTTAGGATTTAGGATTTAGAGCCTCGGTCCTCAGAAAAGGTCTCAATAGTATTTAAAGAGAGAATGATATATATGACTCGCAAAATTTTGTCCTAGCTAATGTGGGACCATCGCATTTCTCCGCATCCAAATTTTCAAAAGCTTATAACATTTTAACGGTAAGAACTTTTTATGGCAATTGCCTCACTAGGATGGTTATAATACTCAACTCAACTTAACAAAACTTTTTTTTCCTAAATTCCTAATTACATGGGATTGACTACATGAATCTGTTTCCTTCACTCCACTCTATCAATGGCTTTAAGTCAATAGATATATTGCAAGTAGTTATATCTTTCTTTTATGTCTTCCTATATCTTTATCACTACCATTAATTGTTAATAGGTTGCTCTTCCAAATTGGTGTATGTAATATTTTTTTGTGTCCAAACCATCTTAATCATTCTCTCTTATCGTATTTCCAATTGCGCTACTCAGTATTTCTTTAATATGTTCATTTATAATTTTATCTTTCAATGATTTACCATGTATCTATTTAACATCATGCAGTTAGGAAAAGTTTTAGTTGAGTTGAGTTGTATGATTATAATAACATTATTAAATTCAAACAATGAAACGTGAATCAACAGCACACTAAATACAGTGGAACAGGAAAATTAGATTTATATTGTCAATTGGGCAATGTAAGGTGTAAGCACATATATTAGTCAATATGACAAAGATTGGTCACAATTTTATAAAAAATAAAAATAAAAATAAAAGGAACTTTTAATTCAGATGGAAATGTTTTACCATTATGTTTCTTTTTTCTTTTCTTTTTTTTTTTCTTTTTTTTTTCTGCCTTTCCTAGTTATGCCAAAAAAATCTCATGAAAGACATCCATATGAATGTTTTTGTGTTTCAAGATATGCAAATTCAACCTGTATCGCGTTCCTTATTTGAGCAGGATCAGGCAAAAACCGGAATGCAATTCCTTCAACCTTCAACATATAGACCTATATATTGATCATTAAAAAAAATGTAATTAACTACTTTTCAGACAAATGTTACAAGCCAAAACAACAACAACAAGAAAACTACCAATAATGATAAATGATGTAGCAGACAATGGACAATTTCACTAAGTATATAGAAAGCTTCTAAGAAAAGAAATAAAAATATTTAGATTTATACAGAATAACCGGCTAGACTACAATCCTCATTGATAGTTTGACACAATGAAGAGCATGGCCAGTCTATGTTTTTCATACACTGCCTGAGCATTATCGCTCATTAACAATTTTGGACTGAATCAGCTGAATTTATCATTAATAATTAAGTTCTCCTAATTAAAGTACCCAGAAAACAAAATATTAATCATGCTAATGATTGATCAACTCCTTATCTGCAGAAACTTAGATCTATGTTATTTCATCAAAAAATTGGTATTAGATTGTCTGCCACAGAAGTTGATTGTAACCCCTTAAATAGGATAATCCTTAAAGTTCCCTTAAAAGATGAATATAACCCTATCTACTCTTTCTCAAAAAGGAAAAAAAATTAGCCGATCAAATTGTTTTCAACCTATAAGTTAGTAGGAGAATATTTTCCAAGGAATGAATTCTAGAACCCACACATTAGGAAGATAATTTAAAGTTGCCAGCATGCTAAACAGTGTAAGAAACCAGACATTTCCACAGTGAATATTATTTAAAGCTATGGGCATGTATAGCATATTTGAAATTTCAGTACTTCTATTGCATTTTAATTTCTGCTACTACTCTCATACTCAATCTGCCCTTTGTTTACTACTTACCACAGTTCAAGGTGTTGAAATCTCCCAAGAAGTTAAGAAACTCATTTTGATAGGGTACGCTTTTTTAACATTCATGAACATAACCCTACCCTCAACAGTGATTATTATTTAAAATTCTTGAACTCATTTCCACAGTGAAAATTATTTAAAGCTATGGACATGTATATATTTCAAATTTTACTACTACTATTCCATTTCGATTTCTGCTACTACCCATACTCAATCTGCCTTTTGTTTAGTACTTACAACAGTTCAAGGTGTTGAAATCTCACCAAGAAGTGACGAAACTCATTTTGATCGAGTACATTCTTTACAATTCTTGAACATAACCCTACCCTCCCTCCACAAAAAAAAGCCAAAACATTCAATGTTGATCAATTGTTTAAAATGATTTCTGCTATTATACCATATGTAGCCCCAAACATTAGAAGTTCTACTTTCTAGGGAATTCACAATTGATGACTCTGACCAATCATGGTTCAAGCTCCCTCCATTGGTGTTTCCTGTCTACCAATGCCAAATATTTCAAGATACAGCACACGTGCCTTGCCTTGCCTTGCCTCCTGCAATATTTGGAGCCTTCGGCAACAAAGGAACTGTAGGCCATTTGATTAAAATGTTCCTAAGATTGAAAGCCCTTACACTTGGGGGATAACTTTATTTTTATGAATGTGGATATTTCCTTTCAACTAAGAACTTGAGAATGCAAATATAAATAGATCAGTATAGTTCTAGCAAGTAACACAACCACATTTTTCCTCATATGATACCGGAAAATAAATAAAAGAAATTTAACAACAAAATAATCTGATGCGGGATGCACATGATTATCTTATTCCCCTCAATATTATCGACCACGACGATGATCGGCTAATTTATTTCCTTTATATTTTTTTGATTTATTTCCTTTCTATTATTTTGATTTAAAACTTTATTAGTTATTTCTATATTCATTGTATTTTTTAATATAGTAGTTTTTGTTCAGAAATATCATGTTTCCTAATTTAGATGATAGTTGAGTTTCCATATTCTGAGTAGGTTAGGTTATGTATTGAGGAAATTGCAATGAAAAGTCACTTTTTTAATGAATTGTAGAAATTTTACTCCTACTTTCTCTCTTTTCTCTTCCTCTCCACCATTATAATCCCACTAAATTAAAGAATGGTCATATATGAAGAATTTCTACTAAAGCCCATGGCCCAACTCGTCCTTAAAAACCGGATTACAAGGAAAGGGTTGCGCACAACAAATACATTGCACATCCTAATTGTACCCAGGCGAGGTGAGACTACTATGCTAACAATTTCAAGTCCACTTTCAGGTAATTTTTTTAGTAACAGATAAAAAAACAAAACAGCCAATGTTGAGAAAGAAAGAAGAAGAAGAAGAAAGTACCTGATCGAGCGTGATAGGAACAACCCTAGCGCCTCTCCCCAAAACAGGTTGTCTCAACTGAACCTAAAATATCAACAAGAAACCAAACCGATTAACGCGGTTACTTCGTAGTAAAACAAGAAACATATATATATATAGATAAACACAAAACCTGTGCGAGAAGCGCTTCCGCATCCTCTTGTCGAAAACAAAGGAGACCGAGGGATTTGACGCTGTTGGGATCAGATACGAGCACGAACTCGTTGTTCGAATTACTGACGGTATAAACAGAGGTTCCAGTGAGCGTTTTCGCAACGAACTCAGTGTTGAGAGCGATATCGAAGGCGTGCTTCGGTTGCCACGGCTCCTGCTGCTGCTGCGTCGTCGAAGCGAAGAGAGGCGTGGGGGAACGATCGCGCCGCCTCTGCGGCCAATTCGAGACGACATTTCCGACGAGTCTCTTTCCGTCTTCGATTCGATTAGCTAAGTCGGCTCCGAATCGAAGACAGTGTTGGTGGATGAAAGAGGAGACGGATAAGAGCGGGTGGGATGGCTTACGGAATTCCATGTAAGTTGCGGGCAAGTGATGCTCGCTCGTTCGCTCGCGCCTCTTTTCTCCAGTGATATGCGCTTCGCTCTCTACAGTCTACACTACAGTAATGTGAGACAGTAAGTAAGAGGGCTTGCTCGCTGTTTTCAGTTTTTGCCTGCACTTCTTTTGATCTTTTCTTTGCTTTTGCCCTTTTTTTAATATTCTAAACGTTTTCTTTTCTTTTCTTTCAATTTTTATTTTTTTTAAGGATCTTTATATTTTTCAATTTTTAAGGTATTTTCACCCGGTTCTATTCTTACCACGACAATCTTAAGAAATATTATCCTTACCGTATTAAATTTTTCTAAATACCCTTCTTATAATTTTTAAAAAAAAAATATCTCCTCCAACCCAACCCTACTCTATAAATTTTAAATATATTCTTAAAAATCATAAATCACTACATTCAAAACTCTCAAAATCATTTATTTCTTTGTTATTATCTCATTTTCAGCTAAGAATTTGATGGTTTTGGTAAATTTTATATTATTTTTTTTTACACGAAAGACGGTTGTTATTCAAAGTTTCGCAAATAAAAATTACTAAATTAATAAGAGATTACTTATTAAAATAGTATCTTTTAGTATTTTTATTCACGAAAAATATTATCGGGTGTTCAATAAAATCATCATGAGAAGAACTAGACCGCGATCAGTTCGAACCTGTGATACCGAACCGATTGCGGTGGTTCGGTCAGAGACGACAAAACCTTATATTCTGGGTTATGTTATCGCAGACCGAATCGTATAATTTTTTTTTAATGTATTTAAAACACACACAAAAAATAGATAGTTCGGTATACAAATCGAACCAATAGTTATAGGTTCGGTCTGTACGACCGAACGGATACATTTTGATTCCGTCACGCAAGACCGAACCTACGACAGAATTAAATAAAAAATAAAAAATAAGAATATTTTGGTACAATCACATAAAAATATTATTAAAAATTAAAATTAGTAATTTCTTGTAATGTAAAAAATATTTTTTTGTAGTTTACTTAACTGCCTTCTTTTTTTTTTCAAAATAATTTTGTAAAGTTTACATTAAAAAGATTATATTACAAATGAACATGTTCCAAAATTAATAGAAGGAGTCCATTAAAAGTAAAATAAAATAAATTGATTAAGTTGGTTTGGACCGCAAATATCTTTAGATGCCTTGATTTGGATGAGTGGCATAAACAATCATGATAAGAAGATTTAAAATAAAATAGATAAAAAATAATTAAAAAAAGATATAACTACTTATATTTTAAACGTCAATGTCTATTTAACCCTTGGAAGGAGATTCGTGCGGTCAATCTCATTTAGTAGAAAAGGCTCACTAAAATATAAAATTTTGTATAGTTTGAATAATTATTATGAACATAGATGTGGTTTGAAGAAAACCACTTAAGCGCCCATGGGCCCTTATGTGCACGCATAGGCTTCCCAACTTCCTTTCTAGTTTCCTATAGTACATAAGTCTGTTCCAAGACTTTTGAGTTTCTAACGTGGGATTAAAATATTTTCACATTCAAAACTACAATTCCAACAAATCAATGTTCCAAAGTCAAAAGTTCACTTGGAAAGTCAGCAATCCGCTCTAATTTTCTATTGGGATGGTGCTATATAGACAAAAGATATAAAGTTGTGTCTCGAAGTCCCTTAAATTTTATTTTTTTTCTTTTATTGTTTTGAAAGTCAGGGTATTGGGGGCCACCCCATTAGTCAGTTAGACCATAAATATTCAATAATGCAGTTATGTGAGTGAAGAGACTAGTAATCAGAATCTATTTTATAGTAGAACCTTATGTTTCTCAACTCTGTCACTCGTCTAACCTAATGTTAGGTAAGTCCCTTAAATCATTGTAACATTGTTCTATACACATAGCTTTAAAATAATCTAAAACACTGGATATTTGACTACACTAATTGAGTTTAGTGTTGGAATCCCTTTATCATTTTTTTTATATCTAATACAACAGTCAAGTGCATTATGCAAGACAATAGCTTCAAGTCTCTCAAAAGTAAAGCCCTGCCATATATAAAAAATTTATTTTAAACTCACTAAGCTCTCGGCTTGGACATCTAGTGCAAACTTATCTAAGAGCCTCATGTGAGTACCCAATCGATAATAACTTGTCGTTGGTTTATATTGCAAAAATTTAGATATAACCTAAAAAGTGGAACTCATTTTTGTAAATAAAACTAGTCGTCTTAGTGTTTTGTTTCTGCTTATGAGTACTCCTTATGCTCGTATCGTGTTGTGGTTGTAAGACAGTTTTTGTTATTTTTATTATTAATGCAATGTTTTGTTTTTCCTAAAAAAAAATGTAACTAAAACTAAAATAAGCTATTTTGAGATTTAACTAATTAAATATATATTTTAGATTTTAAAATTTTCTAATACTGAATTATAATTCAAACGGGGCTTATAATTTACTCAATTCGAACCCTTCAATTCAATGCAGGAAAGGTTTTTGATTTTTTTTTTGTCACTAGAAACATACAAAATGTTATTTATTAAGATTTAAAAAATCTAAATAATCCTGTTCTCAAAAAAAATGTAGTACAGGCTCTTTAACACTCACATCTGACATAAGTTCAATATAATTAAAAAATCATTGCCACAAACATGAACCTACGTAAGCCCCACCGCGTCGAATTCTCTTCCGCTGACGCGTAATGCTCCTAATGGCTGAAATCCTCGCTCTTTTCTAACCTTCCTCCGCTTTTTGGGTGCGCTCTCATCTTCCCGCTAACGATACGAAGCACGATTTCAACGTCCACGTTTACAAAATGCGTTTTTTCTTCGCCGCTCTGCTTGAAAATCAGAGAGACCACTAAAAACCAGAACAAAAAGAACACGAAGTGCAAGAAGAATAGTAGAGAGGATGATCTTTTGCTGTGGTTCTCAGTGCTCGTAAATCTTCAACGAATGTTGCTAACAAACCCTAGCTTCTTCCCCCTTCTTTCTCGTCCCAAACCTTCCTTTCTCTCTTTCTCCAAGCCATCTCCTTCAACTATTCGTTGCCAAGCCACGGACCTTCCCGTCGGCCCCAATGCTCCTCGCTGGTTCCAGTTCCCCGGAGCCATTGACGCCGGCAACAATGTCCGCGTTGGACAAGATTCCGACGGGAGTAATATTGATGGGGTATTGAAGCGGAACGCAGGTAACAACACTAGAGTGAATGCGAAAGAGAAGCGATGGTCGCGTGATAAGGAGAGCTACTTGGCCGATAATAGCGACGCTCTTCCTCTGCCAATGACTTATCCTGACTCTTCTCCTGTATCTGCCGAGGAGATCGACCGTCGCCTGCGTTGTGATCCTCAAATCGAGGTGATGTTCTTTTTTTTTTTTTTTTTTTTTTTTCTATGTTTCTGATCGTTTATTCTAATTGAATATTTAGGTTGAATTTGAGATTGAGTTGTTTATGTTGTGTGATAGGATTGTAAGGAAGTGGTGTATGAATGGACTGGAAAGTGTAGGAGCTGCCAGGGGAGTGGTTTTGTTAGTTATTATAACAAAAGAGGGAAGGAGATTACCTGCAAATGCATTCCTTGCCTTGGAATTGGTACTCTCTTCTGCTCTAATTTAACTATTTTTGTTGATTACCAGCGTTTTCCCTCAATTTTGATGTCATTTCTGGCAAATAAACCACCATGATTCATTTTTAAGTTTGAATTAGTGTTTTTCTTCGATGAGGTTGAAGCTTAACTGGTGAAATACTACTATATCATGAAACGCAGAGGCATATGCAATGTTGTCAACGACTTTTGGTGATTCCATAAATCATTTAGTTTGCACATAGCTTAGATTGACTTAGAAACCTTTTTGTATATCACACTTTTAGCTGTGGTGATACACAAGAATAACCATTTCTTTTTTGTTTATTTCCTTTTAGGTTTTTTGTTGTTCTTCATATTATAAAATAATCTCTTCTGAATGCAAAAGAGAGGCTAGCCAGGAAATATGGATCATCAGCCATTAGAGAGATACAAACTGGTAGCTTGCTGATGTATTATGGAGAGTTAATATACCATATTTGCAAGGGATGGAATGATACATATACAGGGGATGCTAGGGTGTGGTCAAATAACAATTTCACAGACAAAGGGGGATAGTGCTAGAAATTTAAGAGGTTTGATGGGATGTGTATTCACCAATATACTGGAGCTAGAATAGATGACTGCAGCAAGCTGAAGCTTTTGGAGGAGTTGTATAACTTATTATTGTCAGTTCCTTGGGGAGAAAGTAGGTCAGTGATGAATCCAAAAGATTTGAGTAGATGTAGCCATAGTTATCAGAATCATGAATAATAGGACTCACCTACATGATAAAAATCGTTTATGTATGTAAATATATGTAGGTTAAAGTTCTTAAATGGATTACTATTTTGTAATGATGATTTTGTTCATGAAGGGGGTTGCCACTAAAAATTTCCAAGTTTTTTTCCCTAATCAAGTTAAATTTGAAATCAACAATGAACTTAGATACTTCATAATTGTCCATCTCCTATGATGCATTTCACTAGGCTTTGACTAGTGGGATGAGCTGATTTTAGAATTTTTCTCCCTGTTGAAGAACTCTTCCTCATAGAAAATTAGTTCACTCTAAAATTTATAACTAGGTTG
>JAYMFD010000383.1:0-37726 GCA_035771175.1 Paratinospora sagittata | reverse complement strand
TCACGTCCGTTAAGTTGAGAAAGGTGTAACGGTTTGATCCTCACCCGTAAGAGAATTCGATAGTGGAGTTTGAATAAATCATAACTGAGGAGGTTAGGTAGTGGATGTAGGCAAGGGCCGAACCACTATAAACTTAATAAATACGATTAAAATCTCGGTAATTCCGGATTAAATCAAACATAAAAAATTCAATGAAAATGATCGAAAATCAATTCGACTAAATCATGCAGTCATGCATATTGCTGAACCATATAATAATGAAGATTCTACAACCTAAACACAATCTAATCATACAATTATATATATCTTCAAGTGATCATGGTCTTCAAATAAATCTAGATAATAAGTCCACCATGTATCATTGATTCTTTGAAACCTTCAAGCATGATTAGATATGCCATGTATGCAGTATTATCATAAACAAAATGTGATTTGTAATCATCAAAATATCTTTCACATTAGGGACATACTCTTGTAAGGGACATGAGGATAATTGGTTCAACAATCTCCAATTTTTTGATGATTTCAAACACATTACTATAGGCTTTGAAGTAAGCTAAGATAATGATGTGAATATGCATGAAATGTAGTAAATAAGTATTACTAATACTCCTTGTTTCATATACTATGAGTGTAGTTCCAAGGAATATACTAAAGCTCCCCCTTAATGTTAATCTCCCCCCGAATTTATGATGTTTCAATGATATTACTTTTCCCCCCTTTTGAAAACATAAAAAGAATAAAGTATTATGAAATATTTATCCCCCTAGATAGTGGTAAGCATCAAAATATCACAGATCAATCTTAGAAAACATGCCAAACTCTCTTCGAATGTGAACAAACTGATCTTTTAGTAAAACTTTAGTAAATATATCAGCTAGTTGTTCTTTGGTGCCAATGTGAGACAATATAACTTCTCTATTTTGCACATGATCCCATAAGAAGTGATGTTTCATTTGAATATGTTTAATTCGGGAGTGCAATACATGATTTTTAGATATGTTAATAGCACTTGTATTGTCACACAAAATTTCTACACATTGAACAAATATTTGATAATCCTGAAGTTGTTGTTTCATGTATAGAACCTAGGAACAACAACTTCCAACTGCAACATATTTTGCTTCAGCCGTGGATAATGCCACTGAGTGTTGCTTCTTGCAAAACCAAGAAATTGAAGAATTTTCAAGAAAGTGACAAAATCCGAATGTACTTTTCCTATCAATTAGACTACCCGCATAGTCATAGTCTACATAACTTTTCATATCAAAGGTAGTACCTTTGGAATACCAAATTCCTAAGTGTGTTGTGCCATTGATGTATCTGAATATTTGTTTGACACATTTTAAGTGAGATTCTTTGGGTTCTCATTGAAATCTTGCACAAAGACAGACACTGAACATAATGCCAAGTCTACTTGTTGTTAAGTACAACAAACTTCCAATTATACTTCTATAAAGTTTAGAATCAATCGCTTTGCCTTTTTCATCTTTATCTAATTTAATTGCAGAGTTACAGGGAGTATCAATTGATTTCAAATTATTCATTTGAAACTTTTTAACCATTTCCTTAGTATACTTTGATTGGCTTATGAAGGTGTCTTTTGGCATTTGCTTAATTTGCAAGCTGAGAAAGTATGTAAGTTCTCCCATCATACTCATTTCAAATTCTTTTTACATTAATTTTGAAAACTTATCATACAACTCTTCGTTTGATACACCAAAAATGATATCGTCCACATATATTTGAACAATAAGCATATTATCATTATGGTGTTTGATAAACAAAGTTGGATTAAGCTTTCCTTTTTGAAACTTATGATCTAAAAGAAATGAACTCAGTCGATCATACCAAGCTCTTGGAGCTTGTCTTAATCCATATAAGGTTTTGTGGAGTTTGAACACATAATCTGAGCCTTGAGCATCCTCAAACCCTGAAGGTTGTTCCACATATACCTCTTCATTGATGTATCCATTTAGAAAAACACTCTTTACATCCATTTGGTATAAGGAAAAATCCTTGTAACAAGCATAGGCAAGTAGCATCCTTATTGCCTCTAATCTTGTTACCGGGGCAAAGGCTTCTTCGAAGTCGATGCCTTCTTCTTGGTTGTACCCTTGTGCAACCAATCTAGCCTTATTTCAGACAATAATACCTTGTTCATTCTTTTTGTTTCTAACGATTCATTTGGTTCCCATAACAGATTGATGAAATGGTCTAGGAACTAATTCCTATACTTTATTTTGCACAAAGTGTCCTAGTTCTTCTTGTATAGCAAGAATCCAGTTTTCAAGTCTCAAAATCTATGATTTTGGTTGCCTTGGGTTCTTCATCATCAAAGTTTAATTGTTTA
This sequence comes from Paratinospora sagittata, assembly GCA_035771175.1. Classification (NCBI taxonomy): domain Eukaryota; kingdom Viridiplantae; phylum Streptophyta; class Magnoliopsida; order Ranunculales; family Menispermaceae; genus Paratinospora; species Paratinospora sagittata. The sequence goes on along the minus strand of JAYMFD010000383.1, from coordinate 35,373 downwards.
AATTCATCCTTAAGACTTTTCTTACTTTCACTTTCATCAAAATTTACAAGAATTGATTCTTCTACAGTTTGATTAGATTTGTTGAAAACTTTACAGGCTCTACTATGAGAAAAATATCCTAAGAATATTCCTATATTTGATTTAGGTTCAAACTTGTCTAGATTTTCTATATCGTTTAGGATAAAACATTTACATTCGAATACTCGAAAGTAACTGATGTTGAGTGTTCTACCCTTCCATAGTTCATATGGAGTTTTATTTAAATATTTTCCAATTAGGATTATGTTCATTACATAGCAGGCTGTGTTGATAGCCTCTCCCCAAAAATGTTTTGCAGTGTTATACTCATTAAACATTGTTCTACACATTTCTTGCAACGTTCTATTCTTTCTTTCAACTACACCATTTTGTTGTGGTGTAGGGGCTGATAGATGGTGAGTGTAACCTTGATTATTACAAAATTCTTCGAGATTTTTATTAACAAATTCACCTCCTCCATCACTCATAATTATGTTGATTTTATAACCTTTTTCATTTTCAACTCTTTTACAGAATTTTATAAACATTTCACATGCATCAAATTTATGAGCTAATAGAAATATTCAAGTGAATCGAGTAAAGTCATCAACAATCACAAATACATAAGATTTACCACCTAAGCTTTCGGTTTTGGTTGGTCCAAAAAAATTCATGTGAATCAGTTCGAGAGTTCTAGAGGTAGATTGATGCCTCTTGCTCTTAAATGATGATCGAGTATGCTTACCCAGTTGACCTAGTTCCCACACCTTGTTGTTTGAGTAAGTTCCTTTTGGAATACCCTTGGCAAGATCACGTTTAACAATTCTAGATATGTTATCCATACTAACATCAGCTAATCTCCAATGTCAGATTCATGCATCATTACAAGAAATAACACTTAAACATGTTACATTTGGTTACTTCATGTCATTCAGATTTGTGCAATACACATTTTTTAAGTCTAGAATCCATGAATGCAACAGTTTTATCTACATGCTTGACAATGCACCTATTTGCTTCAAATGAAATGTCATAACCCTTATCACATAATTACTTATGTTCAAGAGATTATGCTTCAGCCTTTTAACATAAAGTACATCAGATATGGATAGAAAATTGTTATCAATGGTTCTGAGGCCTTCAATATCACCTTTGTTGTCATTTACGAAGGTGACCTTTCCTCCTTTCTTCTTTTCAAGGCTCAAAAATTTAGATTTATCTCCAGTCATATGCCTTGAGCAGCCGCTGTCTAGATACCATATGTCACGACACCTCTGACGTAGGCTAACGTCATGACCGGCACAGTGTACTATACACTGTACATACTCATATACAATATATAATACATTGTCAGCCTTCACGTAGTCTCACAATCCTTCCCAACATTTACAGAAATTTTTTCCTAATATACCACAAATCAAATCCAATATAGATATCTATAATCATTCCATTCATTCACACATCACATTTTCATTTCATCATCCAATATATTAAGCTATATATATGCCCACACATCCCATCTAGATGATAATACATATATATATATATAATGTGTGATAAGTATACATATCAAACTAACAATATAAGCTATTTCCTCCAAGCGTACATACACATACCAGACGAAGGCTCACGTGATTATCACTCACGGAGTTTCCTTTTCCCTTCGACTCAATACCTGAAATATTTGAGGAAATGGGGCGAGCAAACAACATCTCAGTGAATATAGTTCTTGAGATGACAATTATATACATTTAGAGAAATATGACATTTAAAATCATTTCAAACACTTATTCAACACATGCATCATTCAACGAATATATTATACTGTTAACAACATAAATTGCATGAGTTTTCAATAACACAATGCACAATCTCCCTCCTCCTCAAGGCAAGAGAGCGAGCCTAACCCTTGTATGGTCGTTACAAGGTAGCCACAACCTCTTATTACCCAATTTACAGTCATTTCAAAGATCGCAACCCTTGTTAGGACATGCCTACTGACAATGAGGACTCGCAAAACCTCATCCGGGTCTAATTCCTAACGAAATGACATCATTACAAACTCCAATTGCTAAAATCAGTTTGCATGATCCATAAAACGCAATGCATTATATATACATATAACATGCATACAATCAAACATTTTATATGCGTACAATGTCATACAAGAACCAAATCAAAGAAACTATACTCACAGTACAACACGTTCAACTTAAACCCAATCAAGCGTATATTTAGCTCCTACGTATAAAATACGTGTATGATATATCTCGATATACGTGTATTTTAACGTATGTATTTAATTAAAATTACGGGGTATTACAATCTCCCCAACTTAAGGAATTTCGTCCTCGAAATTTAAATCAAGGACTTCATCAAGTGAGACTTAATCCCAGAAAACTGCTCCCGCATTTTATATGTCCGCTCCCATGTTTGCTCTTCTTGATCCGTGGTATCCTCCCCAACTTAGAGTTGAGTTATATCCATAACATATATGGAATCCGAATGATATTTCCTCAACCTCAATATATAGAAAATATCTATCAACTGTGACGGTAGAGCAAATCGGTAAGCCAATGGACCTATCCTATCAAGGATCTCTACTGGTCCAACAAATCGCAGTGCGAGCTTTCCTTTCATCCCAAATCTCATTTGGCTTTTCTGTGGTAAGACTCTTAGCAAAACTGAGTCAGCTACAATACAATATATCAAGGCCTATATACCAACCCTGTGCATTTAATAATATCCTCTGGCACCAATAACAATAACTCCATACTTTCAAATCAACAAGTTGGAGATCTATAAGGCTTACTATCAAACCTTTAGAGTGCCATCATTATGCTATTATAATAGTTATTTATACACACAAGTTTACACAAATAACGTATTCCTTCCAACTTCCACCACAGTTCAAGTATGTCAGACCCGAGCATGCTCGCAAGCATCAAAGTCACTCTCTCAGTCTGTCAGCCAGTCTGAGAATACAAGATCACACCGAGAAGGAGATGAGTACCAAATCAAGTCTGCATCATATATCAGATCTCGACACAATCTTCGGATCTTAATCCGACATGACAAATATCTGAGTACTCCCATAAAATCTCCCTATCTCACACATATACAATAGAATTCTGGTGTTCATTGGCAGAATACAGAGACTTATCAGTCCATCAATGGTCATCCAGATGGTATCATATCTACCCATAACCCATAAGATACCATTTGAATCCCATCTTATTTTACACAATCCATATTATCAATTTCATAATCTTTCATACTGATATCATACTCGTCTCATCATAACTCTTACTCTCTGAATATGAGTATCAATTAGCTGAACATGCATCCGAGCACAAATATCAACACATGGAGTAATAGAGAGTACCCTCATAACTGTAACTCTCAATCACAAACAATCTCCATTTATGGTCTCACTGATAGTTACTACTCCAGTTTCAGCCTGTTCCCTACTCAATGCCTCAGCAACATATTGGCCTTTCCCAGGATAATAATTCAATGTACAATTAAATCCTTTGGGAATTCTTGCCACATTGATTACCTCATATTCAATTTCTTTCCGTTCAAATAACTACTTCAGACTCTTAAAATCTGTAGATAATGTGACATTTTATTATAGAGGCAATGCTCTCGTTATTTCAAAATACCTACCAACAAATTTTTATTCACTCTCAGGATAGTTTTTCTTGTGCACGACCAAATATATGGAGACACAAGTAATTAACCTATCCTTTTGTATCAATGCACAACCCAGATCTAGATGTGATATTCATCAATCACAATTACTTCCAGGTTCTGGAAATCGTAATACCATTTAATCTTGTGAGAGCTTTCCCATGCACAACGGTCCACACATTATATAGCATTCATCTGGTTTAGTTTCGTGAGTGGAACAGATAGCTTCAAGGATCTGTCCACGCACTTTCTATAGCATACTACAAATACCAGAGAACTTCTGATTTCCATCAGTGAAATCAGTTTTAACAGTACTATGATCACTTTGACTTGCCTAGCATCCTTAAAGATACTATTTAACCTAGTCACGTGATCCAACAATTCTCATCTTAATTATCAAAACTCACATTCACCGAACTTGGAACTCAATCGGTGCTCTCCCAGTGGCTACAAGATAATTCCGAGGTGCTATTCATGCTCCTCTCATTTTCTTGGGACAATTTCATATATCATCATCGAAGACTATGTAATACTCAAGATATGGTTCATATACCCACTGCATCAATCCTATAAATGTGATTGACACATTAATCAAGGTTACCAAAATTTCATAATATCCATATCTTGTCTTAAAATAGTTTGCATTACATCATTTTCTCGAATTCTTAACTGATGGTGCCTAGATCTCAAAATGATCTTAACGAAACTTTGGCTCCATTTAGTTAATCGAATTCGACCATTTATCCATGGTAAAGGATATTCATTATTTATTGTGACCCTGCTCAGTTAACAATAATTCATACTTAAACATCTTTCACTATGAAGGAATGGAGATACATGTTATACTAGCATCAGTTTTATATGCTATCAATCTCCTATCTAGGTGGCCATTTTAATACTTCATCAGAGAATACTCCAATATACCAGCTCACCACAGGAATTTTAATCAACTACATGCCTTATTACGTTACTCTAAATGGCTTTGTACTAGCCATATTCTCCATTTCCTCATCAATAACTGTCTTCTCTTAGATAAAAGATTTTGAGGGTATAAATTCCTCGAGATTCAAAATGAGGATTTTTCACTTCTTCAAAATATTACTTCTTTTTGGAGAGATGCTCCACCTGGCATGAGAGGTAGCCAGCCAATCATTCCCAACAAAGCATCTAATTCCAAACAATTTCATATTTTAAAGTCCATAATTACTTGATGACCCTCATCTTTATTCCACATATTATTTGCTAAACATATCATGGTAGCTTCTTTCTCCTGTAGGCATACTCACAATCAATGATGCATTATTATAACAGAAGATAATACAATTTGTCTACCATATCACGAGAGATAAAAGACCAGGTAGATCCAACAATATATCAGAATATACACAATAACAAAATGTTGATCATACCTATTATCAACGTCCTTCTAATCTTTGGATCTGGTCTTGTATTTACTTTAAGTTATTCTCTAAAATCTGGTGGAGTCACATTGATAAAAATATTGGGGCATTCCATATCGACTAACTGGAGATTAACACATCCTGTGTCTGTATTTTTTTTTTTAGATTGATAATAGACAATCATTGGTTGAGATACAATATACGCAGTCTGTGACTCATGCTCAGGCAATGGAAACCACTTCTGGTTTTCCTAATTCGTTAACATCACTTTCCTTTTTCCCATTATTATTGGGTCAGGTACTAACAAAATTAGAGTCACGACTACTGTCAAAATCTCAACCTTATTCAATGTTTCACTTATCTTGAATTTCATATTATTGTCCCAAACATATCCTTACATTACTTAGTTCACCTTTTACCTAAAACTGGTGTTGATGACTCGGCTTCTAACGACAGTGCAAGCTATCTCACTAATATTGTTGGTGTTAACAATTTCACCACAGCTTTGGCTAACCCAAAAGGTATAGGCTGCCTCACAACTTGCGTATATATTTATAACCCAACAATTAGCAAACCTGCCGTATAGGATCCTAAAATTTATTCGAAATCCTTCTCAATTCTCAGAGTATCCATAGTGATCATGCCAAAAATAAACTATAGCAGTCTATTTAATTCATGTTTGTATGTATGGTTAGGCATGTCACTACATTTTAACAAGATAAACTTTTTCATGCCTTAAATCAATTTCAGCATAATTATAGAAGCCCTGATAAAATAGCTTCTGTAATTAATCTCATGCCTTAATCATCTTCGGAGTCCTTAACCCAATTTTCTATCATCTCTTATCATCAGTTAGCTTAAACTTAGCTAACTTGTTTTATCATTTTCAGAGACTTAAATCATTCTTTAAGATGGTCTCCACTCAGAGTAGCAAATTCTTTTACTCCGTCTACTATCAGACTGCCAGTTAAGATAGGAGAGTCTCTTCTCCTGAAAGTTTCCATAACTTTCACATATATTTTCATTTCATCTGGCTTATCATTGAGACCTTCGATTTATTTTACTTCAGTCTCAACTATATATGGTTTTTACAGAAGTACTCACACCATTAGCATCCACATTTGGAGCTATCAATGGTTCAAGCCTCTGTCTTTCTCACATTACAACTTTGCCACAAGCTCATAACCTGTGCATTTCGTTGTTGTTGGGTATTTACTAGTCATATATAAGCTATATAATTTATTATCACTGGATTACATCCAGTTCATTTTCTTTCAGCCTTCTGATCCTTTCGTGATCAGCAATTTTCATTGTTAATCTTGACTGGCCTTTTCGAAATCTGGAATTCATCGACACATGTGATTCTCAGTCAAGATAACATATTGGATTAGGCTCAACATAATAGGACTACCCATATGTATACCCATACAAACAATCATAATATCATAAAGCTTTTAATCTTTTAGGCTTTTAATACTAAACTTGACTCTGATACCAATATTGTCACGATGCCCCTGACGTAGGCTGTCGTCATGACCGACACAATGTACTATACACTGTACATACCCATATACAGTATATAATACACTGTCAGCCTTCACGTAGTCTTACAATCCTTCCCAACATTTACAGAAATTTTTTTCCTAATATACCACAAATCAAATCCAATATAGATCTCTATAATCATTCCATTCATTCACACATCACATTTTCATTTCATCATCCAATATATTAAGCTATATATATGCCCACACATCTCATCTAGATGATAATACATATATATATAATGTGTGATAAGTATACATATCAAACTAACAATATAAGTTATTTCCTCTAAGCGTACATACACATACCAGACGAAGGCTCACGTGATTATCACTCACGGAGTTTCCTTTTCCCTTCGACTCAATACCTGAAATATTTGAGGAAATGGGGCGAGCAAACAACAGCTCAGTGAATATAGTTCTTGAGATGACAATTATATACATTTAGGAAAATATGACATTTAAAATCATTTTAAACACTTATTCAACACATGCATCATTCAACGAATATATTATATTGTTAACAACATAAATTGCATGAGTTTTCAATAACACAATGCACAATCTCCCTCCTCCTCAAGGCAAGAGAGCGAGTCTAACCCTTGTATGGTCGTTACAAGGTAGCCACAGCCTCTCATTACCCAATTCACAGTCATTTCAAAGATCGCAACCCTTGTTAGGACATGCCTACTGACAATGAGGACTCGCAAAACCTCATCCGGGTCTAATTCTTAACGAAATGACATCATTACAAACTCCAATTGCTAAAATCAGTTTGCATGATCCATAAAACGCAATGCATTATATATACATATAACATGCATACAATCAAACATTTTATATGCGTACAATGTCATACAAGAACCAAATCAAGAAAACTATACTCACAGTGGTTACACGGGGTTTCTACGTCAAATCGAGCAACAATAAACGTCATTGCTTCTGCAAGAGTATTTTTTCATGCACTTGAGCTCTCAATTTAAACACTGAAATGAACCATAGACTATCATGAGAATCACCATCTATCATATCTTTAGCTACTACAATATCAAATCGTATCCAAAAATCACGATCTTAGTATCGAAACGTCCGGAATTCAGTTCTCTACGATTCTATAATCTCAAACCGGAGTTTCATTGGATTTACATCACTGTTCACATCACTGTTTACATCACAGTGCACATCACTGTTTATAGTACTATTTACATAACTGTTCATAGTACTATTTATGTCACTGTTTACATCACTGTTGATAATACTATTTATATCACTGTTCACATCATCACTATTCATTCGAAAGATGTAAATTGTACTAAACTTGTCAAACGGTCTCCAAAAATCATGAAATTAGTATCAATACACTCGCGACAGTGCATTCTACCATTCTATAGCCTTAAACTGGCGTTTCATCGGGTATAAGTTAAAAGGTCCCAATAGACATTCTAACTTCCAACAGCCATACAAATTTCAAATGAACACATAAATGGAATCTAATCACATATTCGGGGTCCTGACAGTCCAGAAAGTGTTTTTCTACCTTCCTAGCGGATTTTCATTCACGTTGGGTCAAAACCCCAATTTGTCAAAACGCCGTAAAACGACTCCCATAGTTAGAATTAGTCCGCTAGAATCGTTACATGTAGCTTAGATAGTAATTTCACGAAGAAATAAAGTGAAAATCACTTACCGCGAGGCTCGATTGAACGCGAATCCCGCGTTCTTTCCTTTTTCCTCTCTTCCTTCTTCTCGGTCCTTCCTCTTCTGTTTCTCTCTTTCCAGCAACTTCCTTCGTTTTTTTCGTTTTTTTATTATGACATACGAGTATTGTTCCGTGAACAGCGCCCGCAAATGAACAGTAATTCATTGTTATTTTATTTCCTCTTTTTCTTCTTCTATACACTCAATTCACATATTGAATTAACCAACCCCATAAATTAATCAATTTAAATCAACTCCAATGTTTAACTTGTAAGCACCCATATAAGATGATCTCATAGGTATCATCTTCTTTCTTTACTCATCATACACACATATATTTGGCTTCTACGTATAAAATACGTGTATTCTCAAGCGTATATTTAGCTCCTACCTATAAAATACGTGTAGAATATATATCGATATACGTGTATTTAACATATGTATTTAATTAAAATTACGGGGTGTTACACCATATATCTTTATTTTTGCTCATTTACACAACATAAAATACTTTTGATTTTGACACCCATGCTACTTGGGGTCCATGCATGTTAGCATAAGTAAGGTCAGATTTTTCAATCCATGCATATTTCTTTTTCTTTCCATTTAAAACAGTACATCTAAGCATGGTATGACCTTCCCTATGACACTTGTGGCATGTTGGTCTTTTGGCCAGTAAGATGTTATATTCCTTTTGCTTTGACCCATGTGTATAACCTAAGCCAGCTTTGTCAAATGCACATTTTTGTAATCGTAACACTATGTCAAATAACTTTTGACCATTTGTAAACTTGATCACAATGCAATTAAGGTCTTCATTTTCCTTTCTAAGTATTTCATTTTCATTTTTCAATTTCTCAACAACTTTCTTAAGCTATTCATGATCTAGGGACAATCCATCTAGCTCTTCTTGTTGGAAATTTATTTCCTCAAGAGCTTTTTCAAGACTATGCTTGAGCTTTTCATTCTACCTAATTTCTTTACTAAGTTTTGTCTTAAGATCATGTATATGAATATCAAAAGCATTAAGCTTGTCAACAGGTTCAGATTTTACCTCTGTGTTTGCCATTAAGCACAGTGCAACAGTGTGATCTGAATCCGGTTCATCCTCACTTGAACTTGAATCATCCCACGTAGCTTTGAGAACTTTATTGTCATTTCTTTTTGAACTGGTGTTCTTCTTATATCTAGTAGGACATTCACTCTTTACATGACCTGGTTTGTTACAACCGTAATAGATTAACTCTATAGGTTTTGACTCGGGTTTCTTTCCTTTGTGAAACTTTGAGTAAGAGCCGCTCTTACCCTTTCTCCTAAGTAACTTGTTGAATTTTCTAGATAACATAGTCATGTCATCTTCTGAGTCTGAATCATCTTCAGAATCAATTTCAACATTGAGGGCAATAGATTTCTTTTCTTTTTCCTCAACCTTGACCGAGCATATCTTATCAAAGGTGTATTCAGCCAGATTTTTGGCTTCTTCAATAGCTGTGGCCTTGGGTTCCCAAGCTCTAGGTAGACCCCTTAGAAACTTTCTAACAGTTTCTTCTTGGTCATAGCTTTTTCCTAGATTCTTCATCTCATTGATGTTTGTTGTAAACCAAGCAATAACCTCGGCTATCGAATCAGTTTCCCCCATCCTATAGGTCTCATATTTTTCAATTAGCATTTGGAGCTTTGCCTTTTTAACTTGCAAAGTTCCTTTGTGGATGACCTTTAACTTATCCTAGATTTCCTTAGCAGTTTCACACGTGCTAACTCTATTGAACTCTTCAACAGATAAACTGCAAAACAAAATGTTTACAGCTTGGTTATTTAATAACTATTTTTTCTTTTCTTTAGGACTCCATTCATCTAACTCTTTAGGGATATTGGCACCCTCTACTATTTTAGTAGGTGTTGAACAACTGTTTGTCACAGCATCCGACATTTCTAAGTTTTGGGCTTTTAGGTAATACCTAATCTTTATTTTTCAATGAGAATAACTATCTCCCTTGAACAATGGTGGTTGGTTGGTGGAGTTTCTTTCACCTGAAAGATAAACACTTTTTGCATTTTGTCCTACCATACTTAATCAAAGATGGTTAGATACTTTGACGGTTAACCTGCTCTGATACCAACTGTTGGCCCAGATATGTCCAAGAGGGGGATGAATTGCACACTTAGCATATTTTAACCTTTCTTTTAAATGTATGAAGTATTGGAAGCAGATTAAATAGAGTATAACAAATAAACACAATTAAAGTAAAAGGGACAGTGCACACAAAATTTTTAGTGGTTCGACCTCGCCTACACCCACTAACTAACCTCCTCAGTTAGGATTTGTCCAAACTCCACTAAGGATCTTTTTATGGGCGAAGACCAAACTGATACACTTTCTCAACTTATGGGTGTGAGAATAACTTTTTATCAACTTACGGGTGTGTGAAGAACCTTTTCTCAACTTCCGGGTGTGAGAAGAACCGTTACAACTTTGAGCAACACTTGCTCTAGCCTAATGACTAACTAGTTACTAATATTTGAATACAAGATGAGATATGATTCTTTTTACTTATAATCAAAGTAATACTTACAAAGCTTTGGATTGAACTTTTTGTTACCACAGATTTAGCAAAATATGTATGATGAGGTGCGACTGAAAACTGGTTCAAAAAGCTTTTGTCTTCTTTAATGGATTTTTGAAAATGATATAGATGAAGATTAACTAATCCAGAAGACTTAATGTATTTCAATGAGTTTAAAAGCAGAGAGTAGAAGACTAACTTTCAAAAGTTTTTGCACAAGTGAAAATTGTTAATACGTTTTGAATGAATTTCACTTTTTGTATTGATTAATCGAATTTTTTGATCTGCACTGAGGCAACATATATATAGAAATAAAAATGACGCAATGGACTTGGTGATTTTGGCGCACAAAGTCATTTCAAAAACAACGAATGCATTCTTTCTCGAAACATATCGATTCAACTGTGCATATTACGGCGATAGCACCAGAATCTTCTGATCTTTCACGAAAGAGGAATGTTTTGATAAAGTATTAGAACGTTCTGAATAGATTAAAAAATTTTGAAAAGTTTTGTATAGTTTTGAAAAAGTTTAAGTGTCAGAACAATGATAGTGTTGAATTAGCGTCCTAATTGGGTCCTGAAGCGTAACAACAACTTTGTCGTTTTGTTCCTTGAGGGCGCTCATGAACCATAAGCGTCATGTTGAACTGTGAAGTGGGGGCACTACTTAATCGTAAGCGTCCTAACTTACTTTGACAATTAAAATGATTAAACTTCGTGAGGGCGTTAATCCACAATTAGCGTCCTACCTTGTTTTAAACTACTTAAAGTCATGAAGGCACTACTAAAGAGTAAGCGTCTTGATATTAAAAACAATCTAAAAACTATGAAAACAATCAGTGAGCTGTTACTAAATCAGCGTCCTGACAAATTCACAGGTTGACTTAAATGAGACCGCTATTGATAAAATGAGCGTCCTGATGAATAAGTACAATTCAACCTTGATCGTTATCAGTTTCCTGACTCATCAAGTCTAGGAAGGCACTGCTAAGACATTAACGTCCTGATAAGACATATTAGCATCCCGATGGACACTTAAAAACAATTTTGATTTCTCATTTAAACTCGATAAATACGATTAAAATCTCAATAATTTTGGATTAAATCAAACATAGAAAATTCAATGCAAATGATCGAAAATTAACTCGACTAAATCATGCAGTCATGCATATTGCTAAATCATATGATAATGAAGATTCTACAACCTAAACACAATCTAATCATACAATTATACATATCTTCAAGTGATCATGGTCTTCAAATAGATCTAGATAATACGTCCACCATGCATCATTGATTCTTTGAAACCTTCAAGCAGGATTAGATATGCTATGTATGCATTATTATCATAAACAAAATGTGGTTTATAATCATCAAAATATTTTTCACATCAGGGACATACTCTTGCAAGGGACATGAGGATAATTGGTTCAAAATGTATAACTTGCTAAATCGTCCAAATCACCCCCCCTCTTGGACATATCTGGGCCAACAGTTTGATCATAAAACAGATACATGACATGATATTATTTCTCCGATGAATCCCTAGTTTCTCATACAGGATGAAAAGGTCTGGAAGAATTATCTGGATATGACATAATTGACGAAGAACCCTATCAAAATGGTAGGATTCCACAACATCCAAACATTTAATACATCCAGTATATATAAAATGTGAACTCAGAGATTAGATATTTTTTTCTCAAATCTCGGTAAGGATCCCAATAAACCTGAACACATATTACAATAAAACTTGTTACACAAACAATGTAGGTTATTAAAAATCCTAACTACAATTGCAATGTTACAAAAGATCGTAATAATCATATAATTTTGACTGACCTCCTAAAGGTGTAACATGTCAAGTGTCATACGCAGTGTGCACATGTAATAATGATCTAATCTCATCTCCTTTCTTGGGATCCACATTTGCACATGTGGTAGATTGTTGTAGTAAGAAGGGTTGACACGTGGATGAATTGATGGAAAATGATCATACAACCAACCCTATCAAGCACATTTTATATTAAATTCATGAATTAAACATTTTAATAATAATTGATATCTATTAAAGTCCAATAAAAAAATGCATACCTTGGGCAAGGAGAGTTATTTGCGATCTGACACGCTGAGTTCCTCGTTGCAAGTCTGAGATGACGACACAAAAAAACAAGACATGTAACACTCCATGAGTATGTACCGATTATGTTCGCGTGCATTAGTAATCAGAGATAAGCCACAAGGACTTGTGTTCCAATCTTATCACAGAACAATGAGCAATACAACAACAATAATAAAAATATCATTGTCGTGCACTCCACTAGGAGGTAGGGGTGTCATCATCCTTAGTTGTACCAAATTGCTCTTTTAACTAACGCTTGTTCACAGATTGCCCTTTCGCAGAAAGGATCTCAGTTATTGCATCAGTCTGTGAAACTCCCAACCCTTGGATGAGTAATTTAATTGCATCTGGATTGCTCGTTGGTATGATCGAGACGACTCTGCTTGTGATAGGAATGTTGAGAAATAGCTCAACATGATTGAACGTAATTGTCATTTCACCAAAAGGAAGATGAAATATGTTCATTTTTAGTTGTCATTGCTCCACGAAAGTAAATATCAAAGTTTTGTGGCGAAGGCGTACGGACAACTAATGAGGAGACTCAACCCAGATGCTTGTATAATTTCTTGGAGTCTTTCTTGATTGGGATGACAATTTTGATCCCAATCAGTCACATATGCACCATGATTTATACACTTAATTGAGGATTGATGTTGTCAACAAAAAAGACAAATATGAATCATCAATAAACAACATTATTATAAAAGGGGGCGACAACTTATATTGTTTTCCCATATAGCCGCACCAATATGATTCTTAAAACTCGTAAGGATTGAGAGATTAATAAGGCCTCCAGAAATGAGACTGAGCACTTTCATATGTCGTTTCTTTAGTGTCACACTCCAATACACAGCACACCGCAATGTCTAGTACCCCGGAATGTGATGGGTACCTCATACCCAGCGTACCCCAATCGTTATATACCACATAATATTGTCACATCCCAGTACACAGCCCACCGCAGCGTTTAGTACCCCCGAGATCATTTGTCCACACTATTCATGAGTGAATAGTGTAGGGCCTTACTCAGATTACGAAATCAAACCTTAAGAGGTTGTGAGTTCAAATCTGGGGGAGGCCCTATACTATTTACTCATGAATAGTGTGGACAAATGATCCCGTGGGTACTAGACGCTGCGGTGGGCTGTGTACTGGAATGTGACAATATTATGTAGTATATAACGGCTGGAGTACGCTCGGTATAAGGTACCCATCACATCTCGGGGTACTAGATACTGCGGTGTGTTGTGTACTGGGGTGTGACATTTAGTATGTATACTCTCTTGACCAACGTTCTGCGTGCTTGTCTTGTCTACTTGTTCTTCTTCTACATTGTTCGTCATGGAAGATAAATTAGATTGAGAAAACTGTTGTCTCCTTGTTGATGTTGTAAGTCGTGTACATGAGACACTTTGCTCAGTAAAAAGTGGTATTACGTGTCCTTACTATATCTACATACAATAAAATGGTTATTGATTTATTAACAAAAAAATTAAAGCTTTTGGGTCGGTTCAACTCCGATCGACTGAATCGATTGTGTCGATTGCAAACCAATTGTTGATTCGCTTGGTTTGGCCATGTTCAGCCAAATTGACCACCGTAGTTGATCACGATGGCGAGCTTCCGACAGTTTTTTTTTTCCCAAAAAAAAACAAAAACACACAAAAAATAGATCAAAATGCGTGAAAAATAAAAAAAATGAAAATATGTATTTTCTTACCGAATTAATAGATCCAACAATGCTAAAAATCTTTCGAAAAGAAGAAGAAGTGGCGTTGGAAGGTTTGGGTTTTGTAGGGAGGAAGAAACAGTGGGAAAGTGGTGGCCGATGTTGGGAGTTAGGATTTTGGATAGAGGAAGAAGATGGTGGGAACTTAAGGTAATTTTGAAATCAGGGGGTTAGGGTTTTGTAGAAGAAGCCGGTGGGAGGGCGACTGGGTGGCGGTGAGGGTAGTTTAGGTGTTTTGGAGTTTTTTTGGTGGATGATATTAGAATTTGGGATAGGGTAATTTTAACGAGGGAGTAAAGATAGAGGATGAGTGAGGTGTATCTAGAGAGAGAGAGATCCGTCAAAACGGTAGAAAATCATTTTGACCTAAAATTTATGGGAAAGTCTAATAATGTCTATCATCATTATGTACTTTTTTTTTTCACACTCACAGTCCCTCTTTTTGCGTGGTATGGACAAAAAGTATTTGGGTATCGATGGAGAAGTTCAAAATCAGTGGAAGGTGTTTCTCGAGCATAAGTTCCCTATATTAATAAGAAATCAAGTAATTCTTAAATATTTTCATCATATTTTCTCGATGTTTACACGCGGAAATTCCTTAAATTGATCTCCACTCCAATTGTTTTCAGCAATAAATCTGCAGCAGGGCTTTTGAGTTAGATATCCCATTTTCTGGGTTTTACACAGCCCGTACTTGTAATCGCAAACAAGCTTCCTCGTTGGTAAGTTTTTCCAATTTCATTAATAAATTTTTAAAACAGTTCTTCAATGTTTCAATTACGAATTTGTTCTGGTCTAATGAAGCAGACTCTTGTCTCTCTCCAATGTAATTTACTTTCTTTGCTTTGATGTTATACTAGGTTAATCTGATTCATAGCTTGAATGAGAATTCAAGGAGAAGTAAACATTCTTGGCCTCGTTCACGGACTCAAGCATGGACTTGAGACAATTTCTTCATCTAATTGGCTTTCGCTCTCTCGATTACGGATTGTAGCTGTTGTATTGGGGGCAACTGGTTTGATACTGACTTTGAGAGATGGAAAGACCCGATATTTACCTGGTTTACGATCGGAATCTGAGACAGTTCATTCATCGGAGAGGTTGTGCTTCCTATCTGGTTTGGAAAATCTTGGGAACAATTGCTTTTTGAATGTAATTTTACAGGTGAGATGGTCCATTCCAGCAATTGGGTTTAGGAAAATGCTAAAAAGTGTCTTTTTTTGGGATAGAAACATTTTCATCAATGCACCGTTGGATTGTATTGAATCCCATACCTACACATGATTTAAGGGAATTTAATGGTGTCTTGAAGGAGATGTTTCTACCAATATTAGCAACAAATGTTATTGTGGCACTACTCTAGGGTATATATCAACAAATTCTTAAATGTAGGCTTCTATGTGACGTTTAGTAACTCTTTTATCAACATTTAACAAAGCAGAGGTCATGCAAATTAGACTTACTTTAATTTTCAATAAGATTAGCGGTATAATCTCTAAAGAAAATAAGCAAATGAATTTTGGGTTTTTTATTTTATAGTGTAATCCTCTGCAGAGTAGCATCCGTTGGAGATAAAATGAGAGAAAACCGACTAAAGTGGTTTGGCAACACATGCCTTTAGATGCACTAGTTAGGAAGAGTGACCTAGTAACACTAGACCGTAACAATAAAGGTAGGGGTAGACCTAAAATAACTTGGATAGATAATTAGATATAATTAAGAAAGATCTAACTTATTGTAATTTGAATGCGGACTTAGCCTTCGATAGAGCGTAGTGGAGGAAGCAGATTCATGTAGCCGACCCCATGAAGTTGGGAAAAAGGTTTAGTTGAGTGGAGTTGAGTTGAGTGTCAACCTCTTCAAAGTTTGGTTTAGAACACTTTTAGAGCTTAGGTAGTAGAGGTACCAAACATGCCCTTATTCTCAGGAAGAGATTATTTAATGTTTTTTTTTAATTGGTAAACTTCTTCAGGCACTGGCCAGTTGTGGTTGTTTCCATCAGTTTGTCTGGGATATTATTGGGAAAGATGGATTATCGGCTAAGGAACAAATTGAAAGCATGCCCTTTACGGTTGCTTTGTGCTCTTTATTAAGAGGTAATATTTTGTGGTTTGAATTACTTTGATGTTTAAATGACTTTTATGTTGATTTCTAGTGGATTCTTATTGTTTCTTTTCTAGTATGCCATATGCTTTTGTTTGCATGGATGCGTCCAATTTTAGATGCTAGAATAAGGAGAGGTTTGCTTTTCTTTTACATTCTCATTTTCATGTAGATTGTAAGGTAGATTGTCACCGCACTGATAGCTTTTTGTCAACACTAATTGTCTAATGAATAAGTTGTCAATGATCTTATGTTAGCTCTCAATCTTGTAGGCGATTAGGGGGCTTGTTAGAGAAGAATTGGTTTCGTTATAAGCTTACTAGCATGCAATTTCGTGTAGGCCAATGAAGATAGCCTGTGAGGATAGCGTTAGACACCAAGAATTTTATTTTGCAATGTAAGAGTTTTAGGGACTTGAGACAAAGACATGAAGTTATGAGCAATGAAAAGGAGTATAGCTAGGTTAGGCCAAGCAGACCTGATATGAGAATCCTAAAAAGGTCAAGGTGATCTCTCCTTTATTTTGACATTTAGGTTAGGGCCCCACCCACATTTTTTTAATTAATTTTTTTGGTGGTAATAATGCCTTTAATATATACATATATATGACTTAAGTGTTTTTTTTTTTTTCCTTTACAGATGTCTCAAGTTATTTCTTGTGGGCTAGAGATACCGTGCAGTTTTCATTTTCTGGTTACTACTTTCATATTTTGTACTCCTGAAAATCCTGTCACATTTCCTATTTCTGTTTTTTAATCTGTTTATAATTTATGATCTTGTGGGCCATCTTTTCCAATTAACTAATAATCATGCGTTCAAGTATTTTCATCTAATTGTATGGGAATCTAAAAATATTATACTTACGCCAATGTATGTATCTAATGAATTGTTATAAGTAATCTTTTAAGTTTGAAAAAGGCTGTATGGTTCAATATTTTTGGTGGTATATAAATGTAGGGAATTATATACACAACATCAAGGAAAAAGATGTGTATTTACACGCATTACTCAATCCACAATCCATTCCAAAGTCAAAGAGAAAAGTTAAATTAAGATAGAAATTTTTGCTATTTTAGCACATGCAATGCATCTAATTGTTACTTGTTACCGGCAGTGTTATCAAGGCGGTGCCTTGGTTAGCTAGACCACCGTCTAGGTGATCTGGGGAGGTCTAAACAAATGTTTTTTTTTAAAGGGTTTTTCTGAATTTTTTTTTTTTTTGTTAGAACTTACAAAATTCTCTCCTTCCTTCCACTTCCACTTCTGCAAACCTTAAATACATTTATGTATATAATTATTAATTTATATTATATAAATTATTTAATATATAAATTAAATTAATAATTACATATATATATATATATGGAGTGAGGGACCAATGAATAAATAAATAAATTTTTCAGGGACCTTTAAATAAATATTTTACATCCCGCCTTAATCCCGCCTAAGCCCCGCCTCTCCTAATTAAGGTTTACTGCCTACGTGTACTTGGTTTTGAGGGCTGTGTTGGGCCAGGTCGTAAAAGAGCCTATCGTATCAATAGGTCTTAATAAATTTGGCCCTGTGCATCTTGCAGGCCTTTTGTTGATAGTTTTTAATCTCTCATTAAGTAGTCTTTAGAGGTTATATTGGGGACCATAATTGGCATCTTTTTTGAGTATTATGGGTTGCCGGTCAAATGGGCATGCTCAATTCTTTTGCCATGGGGATTTTCTCATTTTGGACATTAAAGACGATATTGCATGAGCAGGTAGAGTGGGCTTCCTAGGGGAATTATATCCCCATCCAAGCATATTACGTCAGAAGGACGTGGAAAGAATAAAAGATGCTTAGGCCGCGTTTGGTTTGTGACTCTAAAACTGTTCTCCATTCTCAAATATAAAGAAAACAGAAACAGTTTGAAATATGTGTTTGGTTATCTTAGATCTAAAAATTGACTTTTGAATTTTTCTCTCACAAACAATAAATTTTGAAAAATGATTAAACCTCATTTTTCAAGTTTTCTCTTTTTTATTTTCTGGGTTCTGAAAATGAAAACAGGATTTTGTTTTCAGATCCAAACACAACCTTAATTTTTTTGGGCATCTTTGGGGCATATTGATCGGGTGAAGATCTCCATGTTATTTGGTTCACTTATCTATACTATTGTATTGAATCCCTTTCTTAAAGGATGAATCGACATTCTAGAATCTCTACCAAACTTGTAGGAATGTGTTTATTACCCTTGGGTGCATTTTTGCTATTTTATCCTAAATTTCTTCCATTCTTAGTCAAGATGATTATGAAGTTTCGTACTGGTCTTATGCTTGTTATAGTAAATACTAAATATTTGGCTTTTATAGGAAGAATGTCACAATCCTCTTTTCTCTCTCTTGTTTTTTCAAGTCATAGGTCAATAAAAATCTAATAACAAAAAACTCTATGCTCCAAAATTGGAGGACTTTCTATTGAATTTAATACAGTTCCTCATAGATAGGTAATACGAAAGAAAGAAAATGATTACGTACCTCTTCACTTCTTTTAAATATTAATTGAAATTGTGATCTTGTGTGAGAAGTATGGTATAGCCACAAGTCATTACTCTGAAAACACCCTCACACAGTCACACTATCGATGGAATCGATCCCACCCATGATCACATGGTGTTGTTTCCTTCTTATTTGTGTAGTCATTTAATTTTTCATTTAAACATGTAGCTAGTTTCCAAGAAACTACTGAAACAAACTTGGTTGAAACTTAATTAACAATACACAGTGCTTCCTTGTATTTGTACTTGTCATTTTTCTGTTGATTCTCTTATTCATAATATATATGATGGATGCCTGCAGAGTTACGTGTTCTTCAAAATGAAAAGATGGTGCTGAATCCTCGTAAAGTGATGATTGCAATGGATGATTATATCCCCAATTTCAATTTGACAAGGCAGCAGGTGGGTGGTTGCAATCTTTGATTTGATCTATATATACTTTGTTTCACAATAGTCAATACAATCATCCATTATTTATCAAAAGATGATGAGAAAAAGATAAAGGGAAAGATGATTCCATCTAATTCCTGATTCGTAATTTTTTTTCTCATATAGGATGCAGCAGAAGCGTTGCTTCACCTTTTGGCTTGTTTGAAAGAGGAATTTTTGGATTCTTATATTGGAGACTGCAGTTCTTTTGCAGACATCTGTGACGTTCTGCCACATAGGATTGCCAATCTAAAGAGGAATGGCCCTAGTGAATGGGAAAGATGGCAGAAATACTTTCTTGGGCCATTTGATGGCATTCTTTGCAGCATTTTATCATGTAAAAGTTGTTCATCTCAGGTTGAGTTGCCTCTTCAAGATCACTTTTGACTTTGGTATGGTTGCATGGAGTTTCTTTCTTTCATTAGTTCATTTGTATCTTAATTGGTATATGGGTCTAAGATACTTTGTTAATCAAATTTACTTTACATTCCATTAGAGAGAAAACATTATACATGATACAAAGGCTTGGGGAATTTAGATTGGGCCTGTAGGTGGCTTTGATCTGAACTAGTACGGCAATACCCATATTCTCCCTATGTAACAATTTTTAGGTCTAAGTGTTGGGTTTTCCTCCAAGAGGCCTTGGTACCGTTAAGGGAGATATCCAAACATATATCTTATATTACGAGTTCATTCATATCTGGTGTATTATGTTGGTTCACATATATCCAACTGGCCTTTGGGAGTGGATTTGATGTAATTTGATGGATTTCAAATTTATGAGCTGATGACATTAACCTTTCCATCTTATCAGTTGCACTTTTTGAATTGGTGAGAAAAAATGTATTATATATGGCACATATTACTAGAGTATGATAGATTCATTTGAATCAAGTTGAATATTGGTCCAATTGTTTTTCTGGTATGAATAGTGTTTTATCCTCTTGCCTAATCACCGCATATACGATATATGCATTTGCAATGTTGGCGTGCTTTTGTATTTCTCTTATTCTTGTTTCCTTTTTTTGTCCAATTGCAGCTATCAATGGATTTTGAGTTTTTCCACACCTTGTCTCTGCCTTTATTGTTGGATAGCAATGAAACCACTGTATGCAGTCTTCTTTAATGATTTTGTACGTTTATTCATCATTTCACACTTCCTTTTGTTCACAATCATAGTTTCCTCGAGTAACCTTTTTCTATTTGCCTGTTTTGCATATAATACTAGATGCACGGATGCTCTATTGTGGATTGTCTAAAGCAGTTTACTGCTGTTGAGCTCATTGAGAATTACCGCTGCAGTAGGTGTTGGCATGTCAAAGCAATGAAGTATCTATCTACTGTAGGAGGAGATGAGGTATTTTATCTAGTTAGGGAGTTTTTATTTTTATTTACTTATTTTTTCAAAGGAAATATAAGGTATTGATTTTCTAGACATGTAGTGATTGATTGACATAGTTATGAATGTGTGGCACGTATAGGGGGACACAGGGCGTTGGACTGTGACTATGCAATGTCGCTACCTAATTTGTCTTTGCTAGGAATTGACCTGATTGGATGATCTGACAGTTCATCAATTGTTTTATGTCTCTAGATCCTTTGGAAGAATAGAGTAGACTAATAGTGGATCATCCGATGAGTAAATCTGCCCATGGAGTTCCCACTTGGCACACGTGCATACTTGAGCTTGTGTAGTCTTCAATTTGCATATATGTTTTTCTTTTCTTTTTTAATTACAAAATTATTCTGTAGATTAGCAATGACTTTTTCAACTATCGGGATATTGACATGTGATAGACGGTTCTTTTGAGTTTGGCCCAGACATTGGTGTTGAGCAAATAGATGACAATGGCATAGTGAGATCAATATGTTATATTGACATCATGACCTGTTGGATGGCATGCATGTGTCAGTTGGTTTGATTGATTTGAAGATCACATTAATTAGAGAGAGGACAGAAAAATTACAAGTTAAATGGAATCAAGAGACAAGTAAGCAGGGTCCTCTCAAAAGTTATGGCCCTTCTAAAACTGACCATCTACCAATTGTATCTTTCATTTAAAATGGGGCAATGAACATGCTCAAAATGACTACTTTAAAGGAATCTCGTTATTCTTAATAATTACATTGTCTAGGTTGGAGTTCTTTGCCATGGATGCTATTTTGTGCTTTCTATTTGAAGGCACCAATAAACCTCTTAAAGAAGTTAACTAAAGAAAGCATCAATAACTGGAGCCAGAGCCAACCCTGGTCGAAGCAGAAGAAACTTCTGTGTGTTTTTAGATGTAGGGCTGTTAGTGGTTGATCAATTCTTCTTTGACTTGCAAAGTTCATAACTGATGACCATGTAAGTTTGTAACCTAGATAAAATCTTTAGAATGAACTGATATTTTATGAGGATGAGTTCTTCAACAAGAAAATATTCAACTCAACAAAGTCTTTTCCCATCTATTAAGTTAGCTACATAAATCCACTTCCCCTTGTCCATTCAATTGAAGGTTAAGTCAACTTTTATGTTTCAAATAATTATATCTATCTTAATTATCTCTATCTATGTTTTTTTACGTCTTTCTTGCCTCTATTATTATTGTGAATTGTTCATCCTAACTGGCACATGTAATGTTCTTCGTTGTATTCATGTTGTAGTTGATCTAACAAAGTTTGATGCTGGCTCAGGTTAGCTTTCCCGTCATCATCCCCTTTCCACCAAAAAATTCTCATTTTCTTCTCAACCATGTTGGCCACCTTTTTAGGAACTTTGAAAAGAGACATGACGTAAGTAGGGATGGCACCTAGCACGGAGTGAAGGAGGGTAAGTAATATGAAAGAGGTATAGATGCATGTTTTAAAGTTGAGTTCAAAAACTAGGAATAGGACAATGGCCTAAGCCACATTTATACTCATTGCCTTCTAAGCTTCATATTGAATTGGTGTCAAGCCCTAGGATGCATTGCAAATTTGCAATTGCATGTGGAAATTTGGTGGCCTGATGGATTGTGTTACAAAGTTGACTTGGTTACTTACTACATTTTTGGCTTGGACTTACTCTATAGCTTCCAAGTTGAACACAAACTATACCTTTTATTTGGTTTACACATCCTCACTATAAAAGAGAATTGTTCTAGTATCTCTAATGAACTCTATTAGAGTGAGAGCCATGGTGTGTTGTAGGTGGCATTGTGTGAGAAGAGGGAAAATGGTGACTGGTGAGAGTAGGAAAGCATGTTAAAATCTTGGATTCATGTGTGCTGCGAGAAAGATTACATCTTCTTAGTTTGTAATTCTTGTAGTTGTAGTCTCAATATCATCGCTTATGGACGTATGCATGATGTAAAATCATGTAATCTTCTTTGCTCATTGTACATTTGATCTTGTGATTTTGTGTGCATAGTTTTTCGCTTAGTGCAACACATTACTAAAAAAATGCTTCATGAAAAAACTAGAAACATTTGAGGTGTTTTATCACTTTGATCATAAGATGGTTAAGAGGTGGCATGCTAAAATCTTCTTGTGCAATGGCAGAATAATCTGGCAGATATGTTCATAAAATATGCCAGTTGTAAACTTGTAATTATCTAGATTTTACTTCTTCCAAGGTTGTTTGTATATTAAAGTTATGAATCTACTTTAGAGTTGTGGAGAGAGATGCATTTATCCATTACACATTTATAAATTGATATGCCTAGTCATGTTTTGACAATGAAGGTTAATTCTGCAATTACAATTTTGATGTAAGTAGACTTAATATGAGAGCTCTAATACTTTCTTTAGTCAGTCTCTCATCTTTCCTCTTTTCTCTACTTTCGTTCTCTCATATTCTAGATATGCTACATTGTGAAATCCCTTTACGCATATGACAAGACCTGCCATAAACCATCAGCATTACTAGAATGCGCTTTAAATAATTGATTTCTAATCCATCTTTTCCATCTATCACCATAGCCAACCTGATCATCATATCCTTGAAAAAAACTCCAAATTGGTACATGATCATGTGCGTTTTCAATTTGACTAATATGCACGCTTTACTTTTAAATAAATCTATTCTTTTAACTGTTGTTTCAATTGGTACATAACCTGATCATTATATCCTTGAAAAGGTTGAATTACCTTTTTAAACAATTTTTTTTCCATCTAATAAACTGATCAGTGCCTTCTCTAGTACTCCTATCATAAGTTCATACCTAAACTTAAATCCTCTGTTTGAAACATCTTAGATAACAGATTATATCTTCTATACAAAAGGGACACTCTATTGTCTAGTAAATTGTTATGTTGGACACTGGATAAGAGTGACATGTTCCTGTATAACTTGTTAAACTTCAACTCAACTCAAATTAACCAAGCCTTTCCCCAACTATTGAGGTCGGCTACATAAATCTGCTTCTTCCACTCCACTCTATCAAGGGCTAAATCGACCGACATCTAAATTACAAGTAGTTATATCTTTCTTAATTATTTCAGTCCATGTTATTATTGGTTTTTCTCGATCTCTATCATTCCCACGGATTGGTAAGAGGTCACTTTTCCTAATTGGGGCATTTGAAGGTCTTCATTGTACATGTCCAAACCAACTTAATCAGTTTTTTCTCATTTTATCTTCATTTGGGGCCATTCGTAGTATTTCTCGAATATGTTTGTTTCTAATTCTATCTTTTAATATTTTACCACATATCCTCTTAACATGTGTATTTTTGTTCCACTTAGTTTATTCTCACGTTGTTTCCGTATTGCTCGACATTTTGTTCTATGTAACATAGCTGACCAATAACGATTTTATTTTTATAAAATTTTCCTTTGAACTTCAATGAGATGTGTCAATCATATAATACTCTAGAAGCACTCGTCCATTTTACCCATCCTGCTTTAACTCTATGATTCACATCCTCTCCTATTTCACTTTCTTAATGAATAATGAATCCCAAATACCCAAGGCTGCGTTTGGTTTATGATTCGGATATAGTTTTCTGTATCTGAAATCTTGAAAACACGAAAAATGCGTTTGGTTGGTTGAAACTCGAAAATAGTTTATCAAAATTTACAAAGAAAACATGTTTTCGGAAAATGACAAAATATAGTTTTCTGAGTTTCACTTTTTGAGTTGTATTCTAGTTTTGGATCGGGAACCAAACATAGCCTAAAATTTTGACTCCTTGGTATTTATTGTTCAAATTTGGAAATTGGAATAGACTTAGTTGTTTTGGGTTGGCATAATTGTATTGGGGTTATAAATGGGTAGACGAGCCTGTTCAAGAAGCATGCTCTGCATGGATTGGACATGTGCACTTTGTTTGACATGTTTAGTTATAGTTACAAACAATGCAAATATTGCAACCAAAACATGGTATTTAGTTTCAGTTAAAAGTGGCATATTCATTAACATGAACCCTATACAATGCCAGCCAGTGATTGTGGGCTTTAAATGGGTCAAGTCTCAAGTCAATGATGATTTGATACAAGTAACCTATGAAATTAATGGGTTGGGTTCGTGTTGAGGCTTTTTCCCTTATTTGCTACTCTCAGCATGACATGAACACCACCAATTGATCCATTGCCACCCTAGAACAATGTCATTTTCATGTCTTAGCATGTTCATAAGAAATGAATTGACCGACTTGGTTTTAAAGGAAAAAGAATCCAAGTTCATGTGACGGTTTCTTTTTACAACTGTGAACTATTTTTTTAATATTTATTAACTGTGCATTACTGTATCTAAATAGCCTGTAATATGTTTGTCCAAGTTGAAAGTGGTGTAGAAATTTCTCTCTCAATATGTGCTTACGTGAAACAAACGTTTATAGCAATTTTTTGTGAAAGTATTACAGAAATTTCTCTCTCAACATTGTATGTGAAAGTGAAATAAACTGTATGGTTTTAGAACTCATGTTTTCATTTTTATTTTTTCACATAAATCTCTATAAATCTATGAGTAATATGGTTCATTTACTTTGCTTTGTAGTCAGGTATTGACAAACTGAAGCGCTGTGTTGGGGACGATTCTTGTGACTGCAGAAATCTTATTCCTGATGGGGGGAGACTCTGGTCAGATGATTTTTCATTCACACTTAAGCAATTATGCATTGGTCGTTGTCCGAAGGTATATGAGGAAACCAGTAGGATGTACAGTTGGAAATTGGAATTCTGTACTGTAGATGAGATGCTTTGACAGGACAGTACAAGTCCAAACTTGATTCGATAGGTTGTCTATGTTCATCTTCTGTGAACATTCATTATTTGCCAATATAATCTTAGTTTTGAAGGCCTTATTTGCCTTGTTATTCAGATACAATTTTTTTATTTTTAAATTTTTTTAATATCAGAAAACAAAAAACAAGGAATAAATGTTTGGTTTGTCAAATTTAATAATAGTTTTTTCAGGTTTTAGTTAGAAAATAGACTTTTTTTTAAAAAAAACAATAAAATGTTGTTTTTAAAAATACTCTTTTTATTTTTGTATCCCAAGATTTAAATCATGAACCAAAGGGAGCCTAAATGACAGTGATAAACTAACTCATGAATATCTTCTATGCAGACCACTTTTGGTATAAGATCTTCTAGGTGGTGTTATTTATTTATTTTTCATTTTTTTGGAAGGAAATCCTAGGTGGTCTTTTTCAATCAGTTGAAGTGTCAGCCTTCTGCATGTACATCATTGCACATTTGTTCTGTCAGTTGGGAATTGTTTGGGTCTGGGTGCCAGAATTTGACATCATTTTGCTGATTACCTGAATACATTGATTTGAACTTTTAGTTGAGAGTGCCTTGGTAGATGCTTTTGCCTAATATGCTAATGAGCTGTGAACATATAGTTTAACTATCCACATGTACCAATCATTTGACCATTTACTTCCAGATACTCTGCATTCATCTTCAACGAGCATCAGTGAATGGGCTTGGAGAATTTGTCAAAGTTCAGGTATTTTCATTTTCATTTTTTAACTTTACAGATTATCTGATTCTCTCAAGATGGCGTGCTACTTTTGAATTCTGAGAATATAAAGGTTATAAATATCAACTTTTTGTGTAAAATGTTAAACATGCTAGAATTTTCATTTTGCTGGTAATTTTCTGCAGTTCTTTTGCTTAATTCTCTTGAAAATATATCAGTTATTTTATTCTATTTATTTTCACAGGATTTGGAAATTAATGTAATCTTTTTAACCTATAAGAATAATGCAAACTACTTCATAAGCTATTGACAGGCGGCAGGCACTCCACTTTACGTCCTTTCTTTTGGACCAGTTTTTTCTTTCTAATTTTCTATTCTCAATTTATTTTATCATTGTTTCCCATTAAAAATCTTTTACCTTTGGATCAGCTTTTTTATTTTATTTTGTCATATTGTTATTGTTCATTTTAAACCATTTTTTGTAAATCTATGATTACGTGTAATACACATATAAGGCTAATAAATACATGTAACATAAGAAAATCATGTGTATAATTGTTTTACAACTGTAAAATATTAATAGTTAATAACATATTAAGTAAATTAAGTATTAATAAAATTTTATTAAATGTTATGTTTTGTTTTGTTTTTTTTTTTTCCTTATTATTGTTCATCGTAATTTTTTTTTTTTAGCAAATCTATGCTCATGTGTAATACACATATAAGGCCAACAAATACATGTAACATAATATAATTATATTTTTATGATTATTTTATAACTGAAAAATATTTAAATTAATAAAATATTTAGTAAGTTATATATTAATAAAATTTTACTAAATGTCGGCGCATCACTCGGAGTTGCAAACTTTCTTTTTTAAAATATTTTACCAGGTATGTTAGCATATCTATACACTATTTTTTGTCTCTTCAGTGTGACAGAAGCAAACACTTTTCTTTTTTTTAAATCATTGAAAAGTATGCAAGAGAAGAAAATTATTTAATAAATTATGCTCATGGTTTAAAAATTCGAAAATTCGGAAATTTTTTTCGATTTTTTAACCATCGAAGTGCAAAGTGGATGTAAAATAAAAAATGCAAAAATTCACCGAAATAATTCGATAAACTTCGACAAAAGTTTAGTTTTTCAATCAAAAAATGCAAAAAATGGACAAAATTTGATGAAATTCGATAAAATTCAACAAAATTCGATGAAATTGGACAGAGAAGTAAAAAAAATGTTACTTCATCAATAGAAAACACAAAAAACACCAATAATTATGTATTATTTTCAACTTCATCAACCAACATAGCAATATAAATTTAAAAAAAATAATTTAACAAGCTAACAAATTATGTAGTTTATGAGATATGTTTTACCAAAAAAAAAAAAAAAAGCAAAATAATTAAATAATTAAAGTTGAAATAAGATAAAAACTTAAAAATAAATTAAAAGATTTCCTAAAGTCATCTTATTTTAATTAACTCTTATAAAACAAGATTAATAAACAACACATTCAAATAATAAACTAATAAATTAAGCATGATAGAATTCAAACTAGTAAGTATATGGTCGAGAAGCAAGCCACCACAAAATTAAATATCAAAATAAAGAAAACAAATTAAGGCCAAAAGCCATCATTCAAATTCTTCAACTCACTTAACAAGATTGATTTTGTTAGGTCGCTTATTGGTATTTTTATGTATTAAAAGTGTCTATTTATATTAGTTTTTAGCTTATACTACAATAAATTTAAATATTTAAGCATATATGCGAAAATTCTCTAAACTTCTCTAATTTAGCGAATTTTTACAAAAATTCTCCACGTTGAATTAAACTTCTCCGAATTAATTCTGATTTTTGAAGGTTGAAGTTTAGGGAAAAATCGAAGTTTCGAACCTTGATTATGCTAATTGTCCTGCTGAATGTTTACAATCATGATTTAAAAGTCAATAAAAGTCGCTATTGATGATTCTAGGGTCATATTTCATTTCCTATGATTTTAGACCTCTTTCCATTCACAAGAGATGCAATAGGAATTGGAACAGAAAGCTTCAATGAGAATGTGAAAAGAAAGAAAGTGAAGCAGAATCAACAATCAATTTCTCCCCTCAACCCTTTCTATAAGCAATTTGGTACACATACGCTTCAACAAATGTATGGAGTAGCAGGAGAAAGCACCTATCCAGAAGCATTAGTTAAAGATGTATTGAAAAGTTCAAACTGTGAATCATCACATAATAGATGCTCTCAGGATTTTGAAGGAAAATCTGGTCTTAATCAATTTGAAGGCAGCTCTGATCCAGAGTTTACAGGAATGCCTCTGCAATCTGATAATAAGGTTGGTTGAGCAATTTGTTATGTAAACATACTCGTCCCCTATTTTTTTTTATCCTATTATTTTCTGCTAAGTATATTTAACATGCATCTAATGGATGCCATAGAATCCATATTCGATCCTTTCCGAATTTAGCTAGGAATCATCCCCCCCCCTTTTTTTTTCTCTCTTTTTGAAGTATTCTTTTGCTTCTGCTTATGCTGTATTATCATCTTGATATTTTCCCCTCCCACAACTTGTTCTTAGCACATTTTAACTTTTGGTTTGTGTAGCTCAATAAGATTCCTAATTTGGTGCCTCTAAAGAGTTCTGTGTACCGCCTTGTTTCTGTTGTGGAGCACTTTGGAAGGGTAGGAAGTGGGCATTATGCAGTTTATAGATGGGCAAGGGATGAGTCAGTTTCTGGAGACTCTGTTGGGAAATTTGAGCCAGGGCACTGGTATTGTATCTCAGATTCTGACGTGGCAAGAGTTTCAGAGCCAGAGGTTCTTTCTGCAGAAGCAAGCTTGCTCTTTTATGAGAGAATTGAAGAACCAATATAGGTATCAACTTTCTCTGATAAATTAAGTGTGTTGTCTATTGCGGTATTGCCATGAAATGTTGTTATTATTTATAGTTAATGCATTCTTATCATATTATTACTAGGAAAATGAACTTGAGTTTGATGTATTCTTAATTGAAGTTTTAAGTTTCTGTCCCACTTCCCCGAAAAGAAAGCTTCCTACAATAGAATTTTCAAACTATAGTATTTTTTGGACTCAATGATTCCAATGTTTACTAGAAAACATTGCGGTTTTGTAACTAAGTTGCTTCTATATATACCTTTCTTAGTGACAAGAATACAAGGCTTTTAAATTGACTTAAGTTTAACGATGAAATTTCATTTTAAACATCCCTTCAAGACTCAGGTTGTGCCAGTTGTTCAAATTCAATTATAACACAGTTCACATTGTGAAGATTTCAGCAAATGCTTCACTTTGTAAAAGGTGAAGGGGTGATGTGTAATAACTATAATGATGGTGACGGCAGTTATCATCATATTGGGTTGATTTCATTTTAATAAAATAATGGAGCAGATAGAACATGAGAAGATATGTTACTTAATTACTGTACTAGGTCTGCGGTATTGTGGTGCAAGTTTATCAACTAACAGTTGCAGGTACCAAATTTCCAGTGCAATATCAACAAACATAGGTTGTTAAAACAATTAATATAAAATGAAAAGAAAGAAGTCACAAAACAATATATAGCAATAGCCGCAATTAGGGCTGCTACGGAAGTAGAAATAGAACAGTTGCACAGTTTGAGCACCTGCAGCTCCAAAAATGGGCAAATAAATATGTATTTAAATAAATAGAAAAAGATGAGGACAATTGGAGCTGCATTAATCTGTCAGTCTGTTGCTGTGGCAAAAACATGATTTGAAATTTTAATGGATGAGAAGAAATGAACATCGAGTTTTCATGCTTTTGATTAGGGGTCAATCATAGAAACAATTATATGAAGAAAATAAAGAAAAAAAGAGGGAAGTTGTTGAATAATGTATATATTTGCACTTTCTCCTTGTCCATGTAATGTCTGAAATTTTGCAATTTTGTCCTCTATATGGTGAAACTATTGTGCATAAATTTCTTGAATGTGTAGTGTTTTCTTTTAACTTTATGTGAGGTTATATTCTCTCTCAGATTGAGGGCTTGATTGCATTCCGTATATTCTGTTTTAGTCTAGCGTAGTCTGAAGCATCTTGATTCTAAATAATTTCTTCAATATTCCGTTCCCATTGCTTCTTTATCGTTTCATTAATTTACACAATAACGCAGTATCATCTATGGCAACATACACCATGGCAACTTCATCTGCATATGCCTAGTCAATTTATTATACTTGGACTACATTAGTGTTGTCAAGGCCATGCCTAGGCAATGACTAGTCTGTCACCTAGGCCATTTGCAACTAAGTCACCTAGCCATACTTTAGGCAGACATAGGGTTCTTGAACATTTTTAAAGTTTGAGGGAGTTTAGTGTAAAGATATGGGTGGATCCAATAAATGATAAAATGCATAACTTGCTATTATTATTGTCATATGTTATGCGGCAACTAAACTGTTCTACCTTTTTCTGAAAGTTATTGGATTGTCAAAATTATTTGATCTTCTTATCCTTTTACATTGCAGGTCTGGGCGGAAACTGTTGAATAGCGAGTCTCCCATATTATACCTTTGCATATGCTGGGATAAAGACAAGTGGCTGCCCTTCAGAGTCCGCTGACTGGTAATGATGGCGCTTTAAGATTCATTAAAATCTAAATTCCCGAAAGTGAAACCATCAGTAAATGAAGGTGAACTATTGGATCCAATTTTTTGTTCTTTCTTTCTAGGTGTCTAAATGAAATACTAATTTATTTAGGAGAAGCTTTGTTCAACAGAGAAAACTAGGAGGACACTTGGTAGGAAATGTTTAGAAATCTGCATTGATCCTCATGGAATTTGCTATATACTTTATATCAGTTGCTCTAGAGCAACTTGGTCAAAGGAGAATAAGAGACCTAGAACTGTACACAGCTGGTTTAGGTCTGAAGGCCCATCACTGATGAGTTCCAAGGAACTATTTAATTAGTTAATTTCATGACTTTGATGCTGTACAATAGTCTATAATTTCGGCAATTTTAAAAGCCTTAATTTAAAGCAATTTTTGGTGTTGAATATGAGTTGGATGTTGAGGTCACAGAAAAAAAGTAATAGGATGTGTTTTCAAACACGAATTCTATAACCCCAAATACATTGTAGCTCAGGGGTTATAAGAAAAAAAAAAAGGTGGTTGGTGAAGGAATAATACGTTATATGTCTTAAAAAATGCGTATAAAATGTAGGTTTTGTTTGGCATGTAATTCAAATACAATTTATAGTTTTTGACATCAAACAATTCATTGGTTAACTGTATGGTTAGTTTGATCCAAAATTTATTTTTCTAGAAATTGTTTGATGGATAAAATTCAAGTTTTTGAACGAAATTTGAGAATGATAAAAATTAGTTTTCTTGCTATTTAATGGAGTTGAACCAATAAATGAGGTAAAAGAAATTCTTTTCTAAAAATGTAGTTCTACAAATCTTATCTTAAGGATTTTGTGCTATTTTTAGAAATGAGTTTTGAATACACTTGTTAAACCACAGTCCCTCCAGAAGATGGCTTTGCCCCCGTTTGGAAGAGTTTTTTTAAAGTATTTTTGGAAGTGTTTGACATCTACTTCTAGTTAAATTGTGATAGAGAAAAATAGTTTTCAGGTTTTAGAAGAAGTTGGGAGATATCAGTTTTTCTCATAAGCACTTCTCAGAAAAATGCTTTTGGATCCAAAAGCTCTCAAAAACAGGGCCTGTATCCCTTATTTTCTTTTGAGCATTACTAATTGATAGTTATGTGATAGAAATGTTTCAGTAGGGAGGTAGCTTCTATTGAAAATGATGAATTTACCTTCTTATCATCAACATTGAGTATTTTCATATTCTATTTTGTTTTGTTTATTTTTATTTGTCCATGAACATTTCACTGGACGATAGGATACAATGCCCTAGATTCTGAGAAAAAAATAAAAATTCTGTTCATTTATTTATTTTGCTTATAAAGGTTAGTGTCTACTTCAAAAATAAATGGAGTCTTACATACATGTTTGACTTTTTATTTTTTATTTTTTTGTGAGATATCAACTTCTCTATGCTTTGACTCTTCAAACCCTACAACTCTATCCAAAATCTGCATGATTGTAAGGTTAATTAATGTGTTTCCATCCGTTGATTGGTGCTTAGGTCTCAAGTGTCCTTAATTTATTTTGTCCAAAGAGTTAGCATCAGAACGTTGATCTAAACGTA
Organism: Paratinospora sagittata; assembly: GCA_035771175.1. Lineage (NCBI taxonomy): Eukaryota > Viridiplantae > Streptophyta > Magnoliopsida > Ranunculales > Menispermaceae > Paratinospora > Paratinospora sagittata. Next base: position 2,451 of record JAYMFD010000383.1, on the reverse strand, counting down.
GGCTTTTTTCTTTATTTTTTTTTCATTCAAGTTGGATGATCATATATATATATATATATATATATATATGGAAGCATATTTTTTATATTTATTAATTTTTGTTTTTTATTTTTTATTTTTATGTATTTTTTTGTTTCCTATTGTAACAAATCTGATCACTTTTTGACCCCAAAAAAAAAAAAAAAAAAATCAAAAACGAGAATAATAACAAATAGCAAGTCAGATCAGTCCATCTTCAAAAAGCCAAAAGTACGTTAGTCATCTTTGTCATCTACTGGTGCACATGTTTCTTTTTATTATTAATTTTTTTTAAAAAAAATTATAAAAAAAATATAATGTTTGTAGTTATTTGTATAATTAATTTTATTATTAGACAACATATTTAGGAAGGTATCAGGTTGGTTCTTGATTCATTAATTTTTTTCACCCGGTAAGACAATGATAAGTTAACTTCATTATTAGACCGCATACTTGAAAAGGTATTAGGTTGGTTCTTGGCCCATTAATTTTTTTCATGAAATAGTAATAAGAGTTAAACTTAAAATTTTTAAATTTTAAAGCTATTTTTTACTAATTGCATCAATTTCATGATGGCATTGGTGCACATGTTTCCCATACGTGAATATACATTTAATCTCTCGTCCATACTAATTATAAGGGCCAAAAAATAAAATAATAAATTCCATGTGATACATAGATTTAGAGATAAAGAATATTTTGAGTAATTGAAAAGAATAATAGTAGTAGGCAAACATGGGACCTAATGTTAGGATCACGTGGAAACTAATGTGCTTTACTCAAATGCACGTGATCCATTTAACGTGTGACCTCATACTGGCTCCCCTAACCCAATAATATCATTTGGGAGCTTTTATTTATACTCTATGCATAATTTTTTTTTCTATTTATTTTTGAACTATTTACTAACCTTACTCACCATTATTCTCACATTTATCGTCTTTCCAAAACCGTAACCTTTCTTCCCATTTCATCTTCTTTTTTCTACGACAAATTTTCTTTCTTCCAAATACTCTTTGAAATCTTTAAGAATCATTTTGAAAGGTTTAACATCTTTTTTAAACCCCATTTCTTGGTCTTTTAGTGTGACAGGAACTAACTAAAGGGCATTCAAAAAACACATTTGATAACATTATGAGAGATGATTCAAATTGCAAAGACGACGTACATGAGTCTATCATATGTTGTTTGTGTTTTTGAGGTTGACAACTACTTAAAAAAAATTCTCTCTGGTTTAGTCTTGCATAATCGAACTCAAGACTTATGGTTTGGTTACACAGGACCAAATTGGAGCTCTTAGTCCAGTCTTGTCTAACTGAATATGTGTTCTCGATTTGGTCAGATAGGATCGAATCGAGAGTGTTAAGTTCAGTTGGATCAACCAAAGCTCTTGGTTCGGTCTTGTCTGACCGAACATGTGCTCTCGGCTCAATCAAACAGGACTAAATCAATAGTGTCAAGTTCGGTTTGATTGAACTGACAATATTAGGTTCAGTCATTTCCTACCGAACTTATTAATTTTAGTGTTTTTTCATAGATTTGCCCCATCAATCTATATTTTACTAGTTGTATTTTGTAGGGTTTATTATGTTATTTGAATGACAGTGTATTTTGTATTTTTCCACACTTTAAGAACGTAATAATATTTTAGGTGGGGTAAAGGTAGCAAGTGGGTAAGGATAGTATTTCAGTGGGGTAATCTAGTTGCTTCCATTGACTAAACTTACTATAACGTCTACTTAAAATTGTTTTTTTATTTTTATTTTTATTTTTTTGAAAAATGATACAATATAGCAAACCTCACCACAAAATATACAATGATACAATATATGTACATATATTGTAAAATATCACTCAAAAACAAAATTACATGGATACCCGCTAGCATTTTAATCATTAGTTTACTTCTACAAAAGTCTGAACAAAAAAAAAAAAAAAAAAAAAAATATTAGGTTGCGTTTGCTTACGAAATTCAAATTCAATTTTCTGGATCTAAAAACAAAAACTCAAAAAAGTTACAAAAAAAAAAAAAAAAAAAACTTGTTTGATTTAATATGATTCTAAAACTTTTTTTAGAAATAAGTTAGAAAAATACTTATTTTTAAAAAATATACAAAAAAATAAAAAAAAATTGGTTGATTTATATTTGACTGAAACCACATAAGCTTTACTTTTACTTGATTTACGGGAAATCTTAAAATAAATTAATCAAAATTTTCTTATTTTTAAATTTTAAAAAACATTTTTTAAATATGATACTAAACATATTTGAAAAATTATAAATTAATAAAAAATGAGATCGTATTTTTTTTTAAAACTATTTCTAAATTATATAGCAAACGAATCCTTAATTCTTCTTCTTTTATTTATTTATTTATTTATTTTTTATCAAAACAAAAAATAAAAACTCGACCCTTGCATCTCGCCGTCCAA
>JAYMFD010002044.1:0-121844 GCA_035771175.1 Paratinospora sagittata | reverse complement strand
AAAGAAACTCACAAGTTTCTCAAAGAGTTTGAAAGATTAGGCGAACTATTCGAAAATATGAATCAAAGATTCAAATGTAGCTGAACTTTTGTTTTGAAAAGATGTTTAAATCACTCAAGAACTTTTAGAAATGAAAGTATGGAAAAGGGCACAAGTTCAATAATTTTGCAAACGTTGCTCTCAAATGAGCAAAGTGTGGTATTTATAGAAATATTATTGGTCCACCCAAGAGGGGGTGAATTGGGTGCAATGGTCAATTATAAAATTATCTTCCAACAACTTAGTGATTTACATGAGTGTATTGGAATTGGCTGCAAAATAGAACAGAGACTAAATTGCAAATGTGACACACAAATTTATAGTGGTTCGGCCAAGCCTACGTCCACTACCTAATCTCTCGATTAAGATTTTCTCAATCCACTAACTGATTCTCTTACGGGTGAGAACCAAATCGTTACAACTGCCCTTTTATAGGTTAAAGGCAAACCTATCCTTTTACGGGCTAAGGATGAACTGTATGTCCTTTTTTCGGGATGAAAAAAAATCCATGTTCCCTTAACGGGATAAGGAAGAACCATTTTCCTTTTACGGGATAAGAAATAACCGTGAACCTTTTATGGGATAAGAAATAACCGTGAACCTTTTATGGGATAAGAAACAACCATTTCTCTTTTACAGGTTGAAAGGAAACCTATCCTTTTACGGGATTAGGATGAACCAATTTCCTACTTGCAAGTGAGGATAAACCTTTTTCTCTTTTACAGGTTAAAAGATAACCTATCCTTTTTCAGGTTAGGGACACAACTATCCTTTTACGGGATGAGGATGAATCGATTCTTTTTTACAGGTTCAGAGATAACCTTTCATGATTTTAATCCTAAAATCATTAAGTGAACTTCATTCACTTGTCCTGGTTGTTTCAGTCAAGAAACACACCAGCATTACAACACTGAGATGTTGGTTGGTTTTAACGTAGTAGAACACTTTACAATTAAGCTCAATACATAGCATTACAAAGATATGAAATATGAAATAGGTAATGCTAAGTTGAAATACACCTTCAATGCTTTACCTTTTAATGTTCAGTATTGCTCAAGTGCAGTTTCAAAAGCATGAATGATATGATAAGAAAATCAGTGCTTCTTCGAAAGTAATAAATATCGAATAAAGATTGACTTAAAACACGAAAGACTGGTGTAAATCAAAGACAGGAAAATTTTCAAAATAGATATAAAATATAAGTAAGAAAACCTCTGGTTCAGTGATTAGTAGTTAACGCAACTACTAATATAGTTCAATACAGTACTTAAGATATGAAATTAAGTACAACCGTATATCTTGAACTATTTCTCAAATTCTATCTCCAACAAGAATAATAACAAATATGAATCAGTGCTGAGAATTTAAGTTGATACCAATAAAGATAGATTTTCAAAGATAAAGCATAATTGAAGCTCAATATGAAAATCTATTGTAATCGTAAAGGTATCAGTGAAAAGTACTTTGAAAGATTAGAAAATGAAATTCATTTTGACACAGACTAACTTTCAAAAAGTATTGGCACAACACAAAGTGATTGGCAAGTTGTTTGATCCTAAGTTTTGGTCTTTATAAACTTAGTGGGACATAGCCGTTAGACATTTGATGCTCAAATAATATGAACGTTTACACACAACGACCAGAATGTTATATGAAAATGGCAACTGCACTTTTCACTAACATTGTGGTTCTTTTCAGATTTCATGAAAGAGAAAAGTTTTAGAAAAACTTATTTAATGTATTAGAGAAGGTCTCTGATATGTCTGAAAATGACTCTGTGCAAATGTGTGTTCTGAAAAAGTAAACTTACGTAGAGTACTTGTTCAAACAGTGACGGTTGTTGAATTAGCGTCCTGATTTCATAATCAATGTCTTGACGCATAATGTCAACTTTGTCATTTTGTTCCTAGAGGGCGCTCATTGCGTATAAGCGTCCTGCAGAACACTTAAATGAGGCGCTACTTACTCGTAAGCAGCCTGACTTACTTTGACACTTAAATGACTTAACCTTGAGGGCGCTACTATCCGAGTAAGCCTCCCGCCAGTTTAAAACATATAAACAAAACATGAGGACGCCACAACTATGTAAGCGTCATACCAGTTAAAAACATTTTAAATAAAGACACAAGCACATTGAATGATGATTAGTGTCTTGATAGTTACTAAGTTGATTCATAAGGGCAAGGGCGCTTTTATTAAGATAGCGTCCTAATAGATTGTTCAGCTTATAATTATCAGCGTCCTAAAAGAAATATTCTTTGAAGAGCTTAAGACATCTTTCAGTGAGCTGATGCTGAGTCAGCTTCCTGACAACTTCAGGGGTTGACTAATAAAGGAGTCCGCTACTATACAAGTAAGCGTCCCGATAAAGCAATTCAATTCAACCTTGAACGTTATCAGCGTCCTAATGAACTATCAGTGTCTTGGTTTATCAAGTTCAGGAGAGCACTGCTATTTCATTAACATCCTAAAAGACTCTTTGAAAACAGTTTTGACTCGCGATAAAATATTCGATAAATGCGAATAAAAACTTGGTAGATTTCAAATTAAATATATAGTATTAGATCATTTGAAATATCGTAAAAACATGAAATCAAAACATGCAGATTAGAAAAACATATGAAGATGATTTATGCATGGTTTTGAAGAACATTTTGAGCAATAACGATTAGAGAAAGATATACCTTAAATATTTTGTGTATTTCTCTTTTCTCATAGCCGTTAAATCCAATTCTTCATTATGAGATCTTTAATAAGAGCTTTGCGCAGCAACGTAGACTTGAAGCTTGATCAAATTATTCGAGTGAAGTGATCTTGAAATCATGATGTGATCGTTGAAGTCCTTTTGATTGAAACGAACTTGACCGTTGGATGTGATGTTTGAGCTCCTTGATCGAGTCATTCCTTGGATTTTTGCTTTCCTTAAGTGCTATGACAAAATCGCACGTTTAGTATCGAAAAGTACTTTGTTTGTGATCATCAAAATATACTTTTATCACAGTATATTTAGGGACGAGCTAAGTGATGAACACCATAGGTTAACAATCTTCCCCTATTTGATGATGACAAACAAATCGAAAAATTAAACGCCTAAGCAAAAAGATTAATGTAAATTTCTTTTCCCCCATCTATTCCTCTTATTTTTTTTTGTATCTTTTATTTTTCTTCTCCCGCTTTGATATCATCAAAAAGTGAAGAAAAGAGACTAAGATCTCCCCTTATGACTTAGTAAAGTAGCGAGGCACCCCTTACATGGAGACTCCCCCTTACTTTGTGCATTCACCTCAAGATGATTTATGACAACGTGTCATAGTTAAGTACGTGAGAATGCGTAAGGTCTACTATATTGGTAGTTACGAGAGAAACATATCTTAATTTTAAGCACATAGAGAAATAGTTTGACTAATTTATAGGCTAAAATATTTGAAATAATAGCAAAGCCGAGAATCGTAGTCAGAGAGAATGAGAAAGAATTGCCGAAAGATGAATTCATAAAAAAATTTTAATCGTGGGCAATTATTCTCCTTAGTATTTGGCATAAATATAAATTTAATAATTAAACCAGACCAAACACAGAGTATGCTTTGAGATATGTAAATAAACACAAATAAGCATACTTATAGCATAGGTAGAGAAATTTATGATTAAGCAGGCCTAGCTATTATGATTCTAATAAGTTTCAGAGTATATAGTTGAAGTACATGGCATCTATTAGATATCAAAAATCACAATCAATTGATGTATACAAAATATAATATTAAAGAGCAACATCAATGGCATGTGAAATGGAAAATTATAAACTTTCCATAGTTTAGACATATGAAGATATATACGATGAATATCAACGTCTAAACATATTGAATATATGCTAAAATTCATAGATATCATTCAAGCAACAACATACATTCATTCTCCTATTCTAGGCATAAAATTTTAATTGAACCATGGCCTAGAAGGATTGATATACTGATTCTTATGAGAAAGCATTTGGAAGGATATGTGCTCATTAGAAATCATATATCCATGAGTTTGATGCTAACATGTTATGGTATGAAGCAGATGCATCAAAGTCCGGTGATCATAGAAATGCCAATGCCAAGAGATAGTAATCACAAGTGTAGGCAAATTTTATTTCAAGATATAGGTGTATGATATGAAATTGTATACATGGCCTATATTTATTTGCAGAAACATGAATCATGCAGATAAGATTTTCTAAGATCAGAGCAAGCATGATCATGATATGAACTAGCATAGGCAGAAATAAACACTTAAAGCGCAACCTAGCTATTGTGTTACCTGATTAATCAAATAATTAGATATCACAAGTTCAAAATGAGCATAAATAATCATGATATAGTATAAGATACAAGATTGGTCTAATCATGATATTTATCAGACAGTCACAGATAAGCTTCTCAGATACTTAAGATAGATGTGACTAGTCAAGAAAGATGTTACTAATAAACTGATAATTCCATTAGTCGTAGTAAGATTTTATGAAGATGCAGCTTATCAGGAAATATGAACAAGACAACATTAGTGATGACAGATAATCATGTTCATGAGAACAACATAGTTATGCAACAAAAATATTCAGAAATAATTTTGCAAACATAGAAGCAAGCATATTACAGCATAAATCAAGCAGATTGTGATTACTATGTGCAGCAGATGAATATGAAATATATCATTCACACAAATTCAAGTAGATCAGTCATTCAAATATTGTAAAACATTATGAAATGAATGAGAGATGGAAAGATAGCTAAGCACAAGCAAGCAAGCAACAAAGTAGTGAGATGTGCAGAACTCATTGTGTAAGAGAAGTAGGGGAAACGAACAGAGTATACACACACACACAATAAATTGTAAAATGAATTATGCTTAAACATTTAAGGTAAGTATTGTAAGAGAGTTTTAAAAAAATATATAAAAGATAGTTTAAACAAAATTTGACAATTTTGGCATAACATGACTAGGGCTGGCAGAGAGGTTTCTAGATTTTCCTAGAAGATTCTGCTCCCGAATCTTCAACGCGAGGACAAGGACATCCACGAAGGCTATTGGTCCTGCGAGCCATGGGAGTGGCAGTGCACACATGGACAACCTTTTCAATTAACTCTCAGGTTTCCTCATTTTCCTTAAATAGTGCCATCATCAGATCTTTTTGATGTTTTTCCTTAGTTTCAAGCATGACTAGAACAACTTGAATGCTGGAGGATAAAGAATCACTAAGCTTGGTAAACTGTTCCTCAAGAGACGCTGCAGTAGGAAACGGTGGCAGAGGTTCTTCGGCACGAAGTGGAGACGCATGGTTTTCCCTGGGAGAAATTTCCCAAGAGGATTCTTCATCAGATCCATCTGATGAAGAGGACAATAAAGAAAAGTCGCTATAGGTGGAGTATGAATCCATTCTAGCTCTTTTCCTAGACTCGGGAGCTTTGGACGCCAATAGAGAGATGAAGATGGAGAAGAATTGAGGGAGATGAATGCGAAACGATTTCGCGCTGGGAAGTGAAATGAGAGGGAAACGTATGAAGCAAGCTAATGGGCATCAAAAATAGAGCCTGCAATTAATGCACAAATGACATAGAGTCATTCGCCAAATAGTATGATTAAAAATTTTTTTAAGAGAAAACATAATCATATTTGAGAGGTTAAAGCTAGGTGGCATAGAGTTCTAGGATATATATCCTAAGACGTGAAATGCAAAGACACCTAAGATGAACCCTAAATTGACTTATGGATCAAGACTCTAGGTTGTTAGACCATGATTTCAGATAACCCGCTCTGATACCAATTGTTGGTCCACCCAAGAGGGGGGTGAATTGGGTGTGATGGTCAATTATAAAATTATCTTCCAATAACTTAGTGATTTACATGAGTGTATTGGAATTGGATGCAAAATAGAACACAAACTAAATTGCAAACGTGTGACACACAGATTTATAGTGGTTCGACCAAGCCTACGTCCACTACCTAATCTCTCGATTAGGATTTTCTCAATCCACTAATTGATTCTCTTACGGGTGAGAACCAAACGTTACAACTGCCCTTTTACAGGTTAAAGGCAAACCTATCCTTTTACGGGCTAAATATGAACTATATTTCCTTTTTCTGGGATGAGGAAAAACTTATGTTCCTTTTACGGGATAAGGAAAAATCATTTTCCTTTTATGGGATAAGGAAGAACCGTGGACCTTTTACAGGATAAGGAACAACCGTTTCTCTTCTACAGGTTGAGAGAAAACCTATCCTTTTTCAAATTCAGGACACACCTATCCTTTTACGGGATTAGGATGAACCGATTTCCTACTTGCAGGTGAGGATAAACCTTTTTCTCTTTTACATGTTAAGAGATAACCTATCCTTTTTCAGGTTAAGGACACACCTATCTTTTTACGGGATGAGGATGAATCGGTTCTCTTTTACATGTTCAGAGATAACCTTTCATGATTTCAATCCTGAAATCATAAAGTGAACTTCATTCACTTGTCCTGGTTGTTTCAGTCAAGAAACACACCAACATTACAACACTGAGATGTTGGTTAGTTCTAACATAGTAGAACACTTTACAATTAAGCTCAGTACATAGCATTACAAAGATATGAAATATGAAATAGGTAATGCTAAGTTAAAATACACCTTCAGTCCTTTACCTTTAAATGTTCGGTATTGCTCAAGTGCAGTTTCAAAAAGCATGAATGATATGATATGAAAATCAGTGCTTCTTCGAAAGTAATAAATATCGAATAAAGATTTACTTAAAACACGAAGGACTGGTGTAAATCAAAGACACAGACAATTTTCAAAATAGATATAAAATATAAGTAAGAATTAGTAGTTACCGCAACTACTGATATAGTTTAATACAATACTTAAGATATGAAATCAAGTACAACTGTATATCTTGAACTATTTCTCAAATTCTATCTCCAGCAAGAATGATACCTAATATGAATCAGTGCTGAGAATTTGAGTTGATGCCAATAAAGATAGATTTTCAAAGATAAAGTATAATTGAAGCTCAATATGAAAATCTATTGTAATCATAAAGGTATCAGTTAAAAGTACTTTGGAAGATTAGAAAATGAAATTCATTTTGACACAGACTAACTTTCAAAAAGTATTGGCACAACACAAAGTGAGTGGCAAGTTGTTTGATCCTAACTGTTGGTATTTATAGACTTAGTGGGACATAGCCGTTAGACATTTGAAGTTCAAATAATATGAACGTTTACACACAACAACCAGAATGTTATATGAAAATGGCAATTGCAATTTTTACTAACATTCTGGTTCTTTTCAGATTTCATGAAAGATGAATGTTTTAGAAAAACTTATTTAATGTATCAGAGAAGGTCTCTGATATGTCTGAAAAGGAATTTGTGCAAAAGTGTGTTCTGAAAAATTATATTTTCGTAGAGTACTTGTTCGAACAGTGACGGTTGTTGAATTAGTGTCCTGATTCCATAATCAGTGTCCTGACGCATAATGTCAACTTTGTTGTTTTGTTCCTTGAGGGCGCTCATTGCGTATAAGCGTCCTGCAGAACACTTAAATGAGGCGTTACTTACTCGTAAGCGGCCTGACTTACTTTGACACTTAAATGACTTAACCTTAAGGGCACTACTATCCGAGTAAGTGTCCTGCCAGTTTAAAACAGAAAAACAAAATATGAGGACGCTACAACTATGTAAGCGTCCTACCAGTTAAAAACATTTTAAATAAAGACACAAGCACGTTGAAGGAAAATATGCGTCTTGATAGTTACTAAGTTGATTCCTAAAGGTAAGGGCACTTTTATCCGGATAGCGTCCAGATATTTTGTTCAACTTATAATTATGAGCGTCCTCAAAGAAACATTTTTTGAAGAACTTAAGACATCTTTCAGTGAGCTGATGCTGAGTCAGCTTTTTGACAACTTCAGAGGTTGACTAATAAAGGAGGCTGCTACTATACAAGTAAGCGTCCTGATAAATCAATTCAATTCAACCTTGAATGTTATCAATGTCCGGACTTATTAAGTTCCGGAGAATACTACTATTTCATTAACGTCCTGAAAGACTCTTTGAAAATAGTTTTGAGTCACGATAAAATATACGATAAATGAGAATAAAAACTCGGTAGATTTCAAATTAAATATGTAGTATTAGATCATTTGAAATATCGTAAAAACATGAAATCAAAACATGCGGATTAGAAAAACATATGTAGATGATTTATGCATGGTTTTGAAGAACATTTTGAGCAATAACGATTAGAGAAAGATATACCTTAAATACTTTTTGTAATTCTCTTTTCTTATAACCGTTAAATCCAACTCTTCATTATGAGATCTTCAAGAAGGGCTTTGCACGGAGTTTAATAATTTGAACGTTGATCGAGAGATGTAGAATTGAAGCTTGATCAAATCGTTCTAGTGAAGTGATCTTGAAATCATGATGTGATCGTTGAAGTCATTTTGATTGAAACGAACTTGATTGTTGGATGTGATCTTTGAGTTCCTTGATCTAGTCATTCCTTGGCTTTTTGCTTTCCTTAGGTGCTTTGACGAAATCTCGATAAACGCACGTTTAGCACCGAATACTACTTTGTTTGTGATAATCAAAATATACTTTATCACAGTATATTTAGGGATGAGCTAAGTGATGAACCGCATAGGTTAACAAAAATACCAGTCCGAGACACAGCAACGCGTTCCTAGAGAGAGGACCACATTTTTGGATTGAAATATGAAAAGTTTCAGATTTTCCTCCAATGCAGGAGCACGTTCCTTATAAGAGGAGCGCGTTCCTTAATCCCTAATCTCAAAATTCTGAGTCTTGGAAAAAACCACAGGAGCGCATTTCTTAAAGTCTGATAAGAAAAATCTGATTCTCGGGAAAAAGCGTAGGAGCGTGTTCCTTATATGAGGAGCATGTTCCTTCGCATTGAAAGTGACAAAAACACGATTTTCCAATCAAAATGAGTTTAAGACTTTGTCAAACATATAAACCAACTTTGAAAATATTTTGGACAAGATTAAAACATAATTGGTGAAGATAATCAAGACGTTCGATATAAAACACGTAAAACATCGAAAACCATGCAAAGTTGGTAATATGAGTGCATGATAAACAATGATATAGATATGCATGATAAACAACCTTAGCTATATGATTACATGATAATCATGATAATGTATGTGCATGCATGATCAATATGATAATAGTATATGTGCATGAATATCTAATGACCTATATGCATGATTTTCAAAAGATGCAAATCATATTATGGTTGGAACAAGTAAGGATTACTCTACAACGCTCAGATTCTAGACAAAAGATTACAAACACGAAATGTAACGCCTCGTATGTACGAGTCAACTTGTACGTTGACTAATACGTATTACAAAGTGTATTTGTACGCGTATACATATGTACAAGACCTTAAAATATAAAAAATATAAGTATTGTCGGGCTATTGGTACCCTAGGAGGCTAGTTGTATCATAAGATGCCCAACACTTAGTGAAAATTTCAGATTTGAGTGCAAAAAGTGCTCTCCTATGGAAAACCCAAGAGTAGAATATTCAAGAAAGTTAAGAGAAGCACGCTCCTTAAGGGAGAAGCGTGCTCCTGAGACAAGAAGCGCGCTCTTGGAAAAGGAGAAGTACGTTTCTCACGAGATTTCCAAAAAATTATTTTTTGGGCAGGTGAGAAGCGCGCTCCTCGATGGGCCTGGTAGTTTTTTTAACAAGTCTGTGAGGCAATTGCATGTATTTTAACACCTGTCTCGACCATTTCAGCTCATTTTGAGTTGGCTGAACTTGAGGAAATTAAGAGCAACGAAAGTGAAGAGGAGGATAGAGTTTTGAGAGCCAAATCCAAGCTAAGAATCAAGGTTTTTGGGTTTAAAACTTATAAATTTGAATTCATCTCTTCAACTTGTAAAACATATATGAAATTTGTATGATTTCCATGGCTAGATTGGAAGATTTGAAAAGAGGGTTTCAGCTAGAAATTGAATGAATTGCTAGAAGAAACCTTGGGTAAGTTACTCATTATTGATTTGTGAGTTGATTGATGGTTAAATTATAGATTTTCCATGGTCGAACATGTAGTTTCTTATAACTAGTTGTGCTAGAACAACTATGGGTTTGAGAGCATGTTCAATGATGATTTAGCTGTGTTTTTTATGTAATTAAGATCAGAAAGTGATTACGGATCATTGGAAATGTTGAATTGTAGAGAAATTGAGAAGATTTGGTGATTTGAGGAACTGGACAACAAGAAAATTGAGGTGTTTGTGCTATAAATTTCACTACTGAGTGTGAAATTGGACAATTTGAGCTAGTGTTGACTTAGCCAAATTTGTTGTGCATTATGTACAATTGAGCAAGTGTATTGTTAAGTGTAGAGAAAAGTTTGTTGGTGTAATGTCTTACACCAATACATAGTGAGTATTTCTATTTTTGTTTTATGTATGGCATTGTAGTATATATATAAACCCTGTTTTATAAATTGTAGCATGTATGATTGCTGTGTATATTGATTGGAGAATGCATTAAACTTTGTTTTAAATATCGGACATTCCTAGGCTTCTTAATGTAAGAAAGGCATGAGATCAATTCCATTGCAAGGGAGAATCTGTAAGAAGATGACTTATAGATCAGGCCTTGCGGAATGATCGAGAGGATGGTTTGATAAGTTGAATTCTCCCTAAGAATGCATAATGGGGATACATATTCACTTACATACTTGAGGGTGAGGATTTGTTATTTATGCATTGTATGATATGTATAAAGTGGCGCAATTTTTTATTTAAATCATGTACGGATACTTACATGTGAATTGCATATCGGGTTTATAAATTTGTTTCAAGGCCATGTATTCTTATTGATGCATATATAATGCCATTACTAGATTACTCACTGGGTTTGTTGTAGCTCACCCTACTCCCTTTTATTATAGGTGCAGATTATAAACGCAAAAGCAAGGCTTCAGAGAGTTGACTGAGCTTGTCTATTTGCTGGTGTAAGTATGTGCACAGGGAGTTGGTTTTGGGTCATATTATTTTGGATATGTATATGTATGTATAATGGGTAGTGGATAGTATGTACATGGATATGACATATGAGAAGTTGTATGCGAGTTGTTGACTTGAATGTATAAATGAAAATGATACAGGAGTATGGTTATGATGTGATGAATACTTGGGTATCATAGAATGGATTGATATTGTAGATATCTATATATGGAATTGGATTTGATATATATATATATATATATACATGTTATGTGTGATCTTAATCTTGAATTATGTGTTGGATTTGATGATGTGGACTATTAGGGGTATGTGGAACCTCATATTTATGGGGAGGTTCCGTCGAAATTTTTAGTGAATTTTGAGTGTATTTCTTTCAGGAAGAGGCCGACAGAGTAGTATATATATCTAGGTATGGCATATATGGTATTCTGTGATGTTACACTTTTTCTCAATTTTCGGGTATGAGTACCACCATTACACTACTCAACTTACAGGCTTGAGACCGACCTATACCTCTCGACTTACAGGCTAGAGAACTACCTATCTCAACTTTCGGGTGTGAGACTAACCTAAAACCTTCTCAACTTACAGGTTTGAGAAAAACCACTAGTTTGAAAAACAAATGAAAAGATTCAGCAATTTATATAACTACCGTTACAACTTGATACAGTATGCAAGATATGAAATGAAGTACAACTGTATCCTATGACTTATCTCTCAAATTTCTTCTTCAGCAAGAATGATGTCTGATTAAAAACTGTGCTAAAAATTTAATTAAAACAGTTTAAAAATTTTCAAACAAATTTTCAATGAAAGATATATGATAAGTTTGTTACGTGCAAACCGCAAGTGTACGGTGTCAAGTTAATATATAAAACGGATGAGATATCGGGTTGTCATCCTCTAGGATTGACGCTCACACTAAATATCATTTCACTAACCATAACTTTATTTAGAAAATCAAATTCAAGTGATTAAGTGAAATAAATAAACAATTAAATAACTAGAAAGTAAACTAAAGCAATGCAATGTAAATAGATAGAAAATTAGAGATAAAACAGTCTAGAGGATCGATATCACCTTACTCTAAACTGTGCCTTTATATATATATATATATATTTATCATTAAATCAGTTCTTTTGTTTATAAGTCGAAAATCCTAATGTTTCTAATTCCTTCTTTTGGAACAACAACTAGAGCATATTATTTTTGTTTCTAAACACTTTGATAATTTACAAACATCCACAACATTACATTTAAAACCAAAAACCCAATTTCAACACATATACCTACTTCAAATATTCAACTTTTTTATTCAGTCTCCATTCTTTTGTTTGCTTTTTTTTTCATAGAATATTACGCTCTCAAACTTATTTCTTTTCAATACATAGGCATAACATTCTTTTTTTTTCTTTTCTTTTTTCATCATTCATTCTTTTCATTCTCTTTTTATTTTCTATAAAGCTTATAAAATAAGCAAACTTCCACCTCAATAATATTTTACTTCATCACCTTTTTTTCATACTTTTTTTTATTCCCCCTTTTCTCCTTCCAAAAAGATAACACTCCAACATAATCAAAGTATATAAGATACATAGGTTGAAAGACAAGGAATTTAAACATATCAGGCTCAAGTAAATTAATGCATAGGTAACAAAGAGAAGATCATAAAGCTCAAAATGGGTGACTAAAAATAAAAAATAAGGTAGGTTATGTGACTCAAACTTATCTAAACATGGTCTAAATCTTCTTCCTCATGGCATGTCCTCTAGGATTTCGCCTCAAGTGATAATCAAACTTGTTCTAGGATTTCTAGAGATCAAATATATAACATTGCTTGCACAAATCCAATCCAAACAAGTCATGATTCCACAAAATCAACCACACTAGATATATAGAGAATTTTCAACAAAATCAAGTTCAAAGTTGAAGAATGAGATAACAAAAGACAAGTCATTGGTAAAGGTAGATACTAAACAACTAAATAAACAAAATAAATGAACTAAAAATATATTTAAAAACCGATGGGTTGCCTCCAAACAAGCACTTCTTTGTAGTCATTAGCTTGACGTTCTCTTCTCATTTAAATCAAGTGTGTTTCCTTATTATTTTGAGCATCCTCCCGTCTTCCTGATTGTTCAACAGTACTGACGGAATCACCAGACTTGTGCACTTCTCCCATAAAAATTCATACAAACTATCCTCAAATAGAAACACAAAGTCCGATGAAGCATCACTCCCATCTAACGAAGGAATGTCATTGAAACACTCAATTGGTGCTTTCCAAACATTTATGCATTGATTTTCAAGCACATCTAAATGGCTTTGAACATCATCATCAGTGACCTCCTCAACTTTAGCTTGTATCCCTTGAGCAAACGGATCCTCAAAATCAAAAGCATACTTTGTGACATCCAAACACTCTTCCACCTTGGTAGGCACCACTTCAACATATGGCATCATAAGATTGCCTGATTGCACATCCATGGGCACCTCTTGATCATCACACTCGAGCACATCTGTAAGCACCTCTTGATCATCACCTTCAATCACATCCACTTGGTAATATGGACTCGTTTCTCCTCGTCCCGAGGCCTCATAGTATTGCATCTCTTCTAGATTAGTTAATTGCCTTTGTGGTGGTGGTGGTGTCATGTCTTGATATAATGAGTTAGCCCCCTTAACATCTTCTTCATCGCTCAATGTGATGACATTGTATTGCTCGTTCGGGTTCACCTCAGTATTGCTAGGAAAGGAGTCTCATTGTAAGGCATTCATGGTTGATGCTAATTGCCCCATTTGCACTTCAAGGTTCTTCAGTGAAGCCCTTGTCTCCATCATGAATGAGCTCAACATATCATCTGAAGAAGACTAATCCTCTACCTGATAGTAGAAATCCGATTGAGGTTGCAAGACATTCCATGAATTATCATAGGAGTAGTTCTCATGGTTATAAATACTCGAATGGTATTGGTAGGGTACAGGGTCACCCATACAATCATAAGCCCAATGGTTACCATATTGAACTTGCTCCATATTTTAATCAAATCATGAATATCTCATGCTTGCAACTCCCATTCTCTCCATAGTAGGTTGAGATCTTGCATCAATTAAATTAGATATTTGATGTTGAAGGTCGGATATTGATGCCGACAATGTTGTAATGAGATCAACTTGCCTGAAACTATCTTGAAAAGTTGAGTGGTTGAAATTGTACGCCATTGCTCTACAAAAGAAACTACAAAAGAAAAATCAAAAAAATCAAAAGGCAAATCTAATTTAAAATCAAGGTTACTAATGATATTAGTGAAAATAGAGTTAATCAATCCCCAACAACGGCGCCAAAAACTTTTTACGTGCAAATCGCAAGCGTACGGTGTCAAGTTATAATATAAAACTGATGAGATATCAGGTTGTCGTCCTCTAGGATTGACACTCACACTAAATACCGTTTCACTAACCCTAACTTTATTTAGAAAATCAAATTTGAGTGATTACGTGAAATAAATAAACAATTAAATAACTAAAAAGTAAAATAAAGTAATGCAATGCAAATAGATAGAAAATCAGATATAAAATAGTCTAGAGGATAGATATCACCTTACCCTCAACTATGCCTTTATATATATATTTATCATTAAATCAGTTCTTTCGTTTATAAGTCAAAAATCCTAACGTTTCTAATTTCCTCTTTTGGAGCAACAACTAGAGCATATTATTATCATCTTGGCTTTACTCTTTCGATCAAAACCTAAGATGATAATAACTCACTAAGTTCTGTGATTTCCTTTAAACGACTTCAAAGGTTCTCGATCTCGTTTTGAGTCTCACGATAGCCTAGGTTATATTTTCCTTGTTCCAACCCAAGGTACCTTCTTTTGGAGCATCTAACTCAATTTTGTAATCATCTAATCCGTGGCCAAGGGATCAAATGCATTAAACTCGAAAAAATATAAATAAACTAAAGAACTTCATTAATAATAATCAAGCAATAAAATCTAAGACATAGTATGAAGTTTAGATCAATCTACCCTCTAGAAAAGAGGTTTAGTTTATAACAAAAGACACAAAAACATGAAATAACATGATGAACGTAAATCTAAAACCAGAAAAATAAAGTAAAAGAAAGGGAAAGTGTAGGAGAAATCTTCAATGTCTTCAATCTTGCACTTATCCCTAGCCGTCTTGCCTTTTTTCTCCACTCTCTAATGCTTTGAAAACCCTAAAAAATGGTCTTTATAGAGTCGCAAGTCCATAGGAAGTCGCAATAAGAAACTCCAAGTCGAACTAGGAAAGTTTGCAACAAAATTAGAAGGTTTCTAATTTTGTCGCACCTCCACTTTCTTCCTCACCGTTTTTTCTCTTTTTTCCCAATCCATATCCCCCTAAAAACCCTCTCGTATTGTATTATTTCAAGTAAGGAAGAAGTAAAAATAAACCACATCCAATTCGGAGTTAAATTGAGAAAGTTATGGCCAAAACACTGAACATGCGCAGTTGAGTTTTTTTGCAGCGCCTCGGCGCCCAGAATGTGTATATTTTACATTTTTCTTCCTTTTTCTTCTATCTTTCACACCTTTTGCACATGTATTTCCATTATAACTTCTTGTACTTTGTTTCCATCATCCAAACTCACATTCACCTCATCTAAATACCTACAAAACAAAGCAAATCAAATTTGTAACACACTTAGATAATAAAATCTATCAACTTATAAAATTAAAAACTAAAATAAAGCATATTATACCAAAATGTGACTAAACTAACAAATAGATCAAAACTAAGACAAACTAACCAAACTAATGCATAAATCATACTAAAACTTATCTAAAACATGTTCTAAAACATATCTAAATATGCAACTCAACAAACCTCAATCTAAAAATGCTTAAAGCATGTTTCAAAGACAACACTTTGAAAAAATAGTTTAACTTGAAAATCGATATGAAAATTCGACTAACTTTCAAAAGTAATGGCTTGAAAATTTTCGGTGTGTGTTTGGATTCTAACTGCTGGTATATATAGACTTAGTAAGGTAGACCTGTCGATCATTTGAATTTTGAATTTCAAAAAGAACGTTTACACTCAACAGCTAGAATCTTTCACGAAGATGGAAAAAACTATCTTTATGAACATTCTTATTCTCTTCAGGTTACATGAAAAAAGAAAGTTTCAAAGGACGTGATTCATGCATTAGACGAAATATCTGACAAGCCTAGAAAGGGCTCTGTGCATAAAAATTTCTGAAAAGATAAACTGAAAAAGTACACAGACACAACTTTATGACAGTGTTGGGTTAGCGTCCTGATTTGACAATCAACGTCCTGACGCGTAAACCAAACTTTTTCGTTTTGTTCCTTGAGGGCGCTTATGGTCCATAAGCATCCTGCTGAACTGCGAAGTGAAGGCGCTACTTGAAAGTGAGCGTCCTGACTTACTTAATGCTTAAAATCGACTAGAGCTGTGAGGGCGCTATTCGAAGATAAACATCCTAACTTGTTTTAAATCGTTTAAAATCACAAGGGTGCTACTGAAGGCGTAAACGTCCAAATATTTAAAGCATGAAAACAAAATGGCGCTATTAAACGTGTAAGCATCCTGATGTTTTAAACATTTAAAATGATCGAAAACATAAGAGCGCTACTGGACAGTCAGCATCCTGATGTTTTAAGACGATTAGCGAGCTGATGTTAAATCATAGTCCTATTAAGTTCATTGGTTGGTTCAATAAGGGCGCTATTGTCAAAGTAAGCGTCTTGATAGATATAATCTTTTCAACCTTGAACATTATCATCGTCATAATGTATCATCAGCGTCCTAACTTACCAACTCCAGGAAGGCGCTGTTGAAACGTTAACGTCCTAATCGAATACTTAAAGATTGATTTTGGAATTAATTTTAACTTTCAAAACTCAGTTAAATCAGCTAGAAATTCGATCAAACTAAATAATGAAACGATTAAAAGATTAAATCAATTTAGAGAACCTTTCAAACACATCGATCAAAACATGCAAATATGTTAATCTTGGCGAGAATCATTTGATCGAATGTTTTACATTCTATGTGCTTGAAAACTCGAGACATTGATCTTTCAATAGACTTGTTAGCTCATCTATTTGATCTTGGTTCTTGATAGTTCTGAAACACTTAACAAGATCATTAGATACACAAACATGAGTAGTTTGGAATCATCAAAACATTTTCATCATGGCCTTGAGATAACAAGAAATCTGCCATAACAAATGATTGATGCAGTCGGGGAGAAGGAATCCTCAGAGCTGCAATTGATATAAGGATCAGTGCTAAGGAAGTAGAAAATGGACGAGAATTGAAGGAAGGACTTGAAGTTGAACGAGCAGGCTGTGCTCTATCGCCAAAAATGTTCTCCTGGCTAAAACTGTACTCATGGTTCTCCTCAACCGGTAATCGATTAAGAATAACCTGGAGCATGACTACATGAACTCCCACATCCAAGACTAGATCCTCGTACTTCTTCTCCATGGAAGAGAGAGAAGTGACGATAGTCTGCTACTGGTCTCACAGCTCTATCAATAACTGAAGAACTGAATCAGAAGGAACTAGAATAGATGTGGAAGGGTTTGGTGTATCTGCTGGTGCTGCAATGCCTGACGATGAAACAGTGGGATCTGAGAATCGAGCGAGACCACGACCATGACCACGAATTGGATGTGCCTAAGCCTGTGTAGGGGTAGGTGGTACTGCCCGTCTGGGTGGACTGGATAACGGGGGTGCACCGCCTACTCCCTCCGTGTCTGGCTCTAGACGATCTGTCTATGGTAGATTGGAATGAATCTGGTACCCTCGCTTGGATACGCCTCACCCACTGATAACCAAGATACCGTATTGTGTTTTCTCTAATGAAGTTCTTCTTATTCGACTTCGTAGATACAAGGAAGCCCGTCAGATCAAAACCTGCTCGCTTGGCGAGCAAAGTCACTAGAGCACCATAAGGCAATGCCCGCTTGCAGTGCTTCGTCCCCATGATGTGAAGAGTAATGACCTAGGACAGGCGGATCTTGGTGTGTGTATGCATGCACCACAAAAGGAAGGCATAAAGAGGCTTCATCTTCGATTTTGAGCTTAGACGAGGGATGATGACCCTTGAGATAATGTTGTGGATGATCTTGAGCCACAACCTGTTGGTCACTGTCAACACTCAATCTCCTGGCTCCACTCTAGACATGGCCCTTAAAGCTGTGATCCTGTCGTAAGTAGGAAAGACGATATCGTCGTCCTCCCCATAATAGGCAAAGGTAGTTTCAACAAAGGAAAAGTAAAAAATCTCATCGAGGATAGACGGAGAAATATCAATGTCGTGTCTTAGAATCCTGGAGAGATAATGAAGGGGATCATCTTTAGGAATGGGTGAGAGTCCGGAGTAGAAAACTCGAACAAACTTAGTATAAATAATGTCACCATGAGAAAGAAATCGATTCCATCTCATCTTGGTAAAATGGGTAAAAAGAGGCATACAAATCCTCGTGAAGTCATCAAAATCGACTAGGACAGTCGGAGCGAGACGTCAAGTGTCAAATGGCTTGGTGACAGACTCGAATAATGGAGGGCGAGAAGTGGGTGACATAGCACGAGCAGAAAGGGTAACATCATCATCTGATGAGGGTGATGATGGTGGTGACGGAGAGGGCTTTCAAGGAAGACGAGAGGCTCGAGGTTGCCTCGTGGATAGTGGAGTGGGGGTAGGTGACTCTCCAACCTCTGCACGTTTCTGTGTAGACCTAGGTGCGGGTGTGATAGACTTGTCGATCTCCTATTGACGCTTTGAAGCCGTTGTTTTCTTAGGAGGCATTTTGTCAAACACTTTGTGTGCGAACTACGTGAACCTAAGGGTTTTGAGTGAAAAATCGATTGAAACAGGGGTAAAATGGGTCAAAACAATGGTGGAAAGTTGAGGTTGGTATACACACAAGAAAAACAAGCTATAGAACTTGTATTTTCGTGAGAAATCGAGAGAGAAATGAGAATAAAAATTGATGAAAAAAATGAAAAAAATGACGATTTTGGGGAAGATGTGTGGATTTGATGATTTTTTTGAGGATAAAAACTATGAATTTGATGTTTGGGATGATGGGAAATGAGTTTGGAACAATCAAAATGAAGAAATTTGGAGTTTGAGTGATTGGGTGTGAGAGATAAGAGAAAAAAAAAAACGTTGAGAGGAGTAGAAATGACTCGGTTCACTTATTTCAATTTTGTCATCAGATAGAGGAATGCATTCCTCTTAAGAGGAGCACATTCCTGCGTTCTCTGTAGAACACCTCTTGGATTTCTTGGAGAGTAGCGCGTTCTTCTCTAGAGGAACGTGTTCTTTTAGAACATGGAACACTATTTTGTGTGATTTTTTATTTTCTTGATTTTCACTTTGATTAAATTGATAATTTAAGAAAAATTTGGTCATTTCTTGCTGAACAATAGACACATCAAATGATAAAAATATTATAATCAAAATCATTCACACCAAATTAACACACACAAAAACATCAACAATAATACATTTCACAGCTTAATCATTGAACAAAATGTATATCATTCAAAGCACGTTCAAATTGATTAACTTCAAGACATAGGCAATAAGATATGATAATTTTTCAATCGAACCTAAGATATTTCCAAAGTCATAGAAATAATACAATTAAGCACAGTATGACATGAAAATTCATTCAACTCATTCATCAAACAAACAAGCATGAACTTTTCATACAAAGCATTCATGAATATGATATATGCAATGATAATGACATAATAAGTTTCATACTTAAGATAACAACACTTCAACAAAGGCATATCTCTTAACACACAATTGATTTATGCTTAAGAGAATATGTTCAGGCCTTTTGTGGAATAACACAACAAATAGTATATGAAATTTAAAATGGAAGTGTTACACACAAAGCGAAGTCTGATATGAATATCCTCAAAAAACCTCGAAACTAGAATTTTGATCATTGACTGTATTGCTCAAGTCCTTGCTGCATCCAAGAAGTTTCATAATCCACATCTTCCATCTTGGAATCTTTAAAAACCTTCGAATGCGTATTCGTATGTTTTGTTCTTCGTCTTCATCAGTTGAGGTATAAATGATTGAACCACTGGATATGGTACTTGAAGATTGGTCTTTCTGAACTTGTTTTTCATCATGATTAATACTTACCAATGATGATGTTTCATTTTCATTCATTCCATCTCTGTCATCATCACTTGGCAAATTGGCAAGCATTTCCCTTCTCTCAGATGAAGCTTCACTTTCGTTTGAAGTGGTTTTCAGTCCGCTTAACACTTAAAGAATTCTTTCAAAGCTATTGTTAAATAGATCACCGAACATTTCAATAAAGTTAATTTTGTAGTTCCATTTTTTTTGGAAAACCTTCTAAGAAATACTTAACCAAAGTTTCATGAGGATAGATTATTTCATATCTTTGTAAATCACTTGTTAACTCCATGAACTTATCAAGTCCCTCATCAACCGATTCCTCAAGTAAGGACTTGAAATTTTTTATTGATCTTTCTAGCACCTCAGTTCTTACTTTGGTTTCGTCCTTGGCTTCGATAGACATCAGTAAGTTGCAAAATTCTTCCAAGGTGAACTCCCATGGATTAAAATTTTATGCAATGCTTGCAAGTTTTTCAGCCCATGATTTGGGAAGTCTATCAGCAAAGCAAACGATGCTAATCTCAATTAGTATCTCTTGATCCAGATTCTTTAAGTCTTCAAAAATTAATCTGAATCTAGAACACGCCTCTTCAAATTGTTCATCATCAAGAAACATAAAATCTTCAAATATTTTCTCTGCATCCCTGAGCCTTGATTTTCTATTATCTACTGGCTCACAGTGAACCAAGGGAAGCAATTCCCATGCTTCTTTTGTAGTCTCACATTCACTTGGGGGGGTGAATTAGACTTAGCGGATTTTCGTGTTACCTTTTTTTTAATTAATTAAACAAAATATATGCGCAACATACATAACAAGCAAATCAATAATGTGCAGGAAAAGAGTAAATGAACATGATGATTTACAGTGGTTCGTTTCCCCTAGAATCTACTCCACTACCTGATCACCCATGATCAGGATTTTTCAATCCACTAAGGGCTAGTCAACTTACGAAAGTGACTAAAAGCCATACAATCTAGTTAACTTATGGGCGTAACTAGAAGCCATATATCTAACCAACTTGCAGGCCTGGCAAGAAGCCCTATATCTAACAAACTTGCGGGTGTGGCTAGAAGTTGTGCAGTAACCAACTTACGAGCGTGGTTACAAGCCATACATAAAGGTATAGTCCCGGTTGACTCACAAGTCAACAATACATCAAGGTTACAAATTATAAAGAGAGATGTTCTAAAACACTCTCAAATTTCTAGCATACAACCTTCAATGAATAATCACTATTATTTCAACCACAATATTTCAAATGAAGTGCAGAGTTGAAATAGTTGTTATCAAATACATGGAATCGATTCAAATAGGGATAATGTAAGATCAAGAAACAAATATGCACATGTATTCAAACATTGATTCTAGAGATGATATATATGAAGCACAAGAATCAATATGCACAAATGATCAAAACTTGTTGATTCAAAATAGATAAATGATTAAGTTCAAGAAATCAATGAAATCAATTCAAAAATAGTATAAGTTTAGTACGAGAATCAATATCAAACAAGATATATGAAACCACTAATCAAGATGATATAATATGCAAGATCAACTATGGTTTCATAAACACTTAAACAAAATGGTTTTAAAGATATATATAAATCAAACACAAAAACTGTTTAACAATCACAAGTACAATCACACAAATCTTAAATAGAGATTCTCCAATGTGTGAAGGTGACTGAGAGTGATTTCGCCTTCAAGAAAGATCAAGATCTACAAGATATGTGATGAACTCACTCAAGAACGGATTGATTATGCTCAAGAGAAACTCACAAGTTTCATAAAGAGTTTGAAAGATTAGGCGAGCTATTTGGAAGTATGAATCAAAGATTCAAACATAGGTGAAGTTTTTCTTTGAAAAGATGTTTAAATCACTCAAGAACATGTTTTGGACTTCTAGAAATGAAAGTATGAAAATGGCACAAGTTCAATAATTTTGCAAAAGTTGCTCTCAAATGAGCAAAGTGTGGTATTTATAGAAAAGTACCAGCCCGAGGCACAGGAACTCGTTCCTAGACAACATATTACAAACATGAAACTCTTGAATCTTCATGCATTATTGTTCCATCCACACATTTTGACGACATAGTTGACTCCATCTGATATAGCTAGTTAGCACTGAAATAACTAAGTCAAAGAGATTAGTGATCACAAGTATGTTGTTTGTAATCATCAAAACAAAATCGGGTGAGAGTCGTTGCGTCAACAAATTGATTTGATCGAGTTTTGGAAAAATCAATTTTCAAGAAAACTATTTTTCAGTGTCTTTTAAGACGCTGATGGGACACCAGAATGCTAATGCAATGGCTAGTCACTTAATATCAAGCCAACACTGTAGGATGTTGATGGACCATTTGGGCGCTGATGGTTTCTAGGTTTGAATGTTCATTGTTCAAATTAGGACGCCGATCGAGTAATAGCGCCCTCAACAAACCAACCGGGAAAAACTAGTAGTTGTCATCAGGACGCTGATCGAGTATTAGCACCCTCTCTAAACTTCTGCGTTTCCGAAATATAAACCCATCAGGACGCTAATGTGGCATTAGTGCCCTCCTAGAAGAAGTGGCAAAAAGTTAATTTTTCAAAACTGTGTAATTCAGAACGCTGACGCTCCTTCAGGATGCTAATGTGACACTGATTAAAGTTCTGAAAAGTTTGTCAACATGTGTTGTTTCTTGTGATTGCACAGATGCTTCAGGTTTTCTCGAATAGTCTGATTATGTACATTTTGATGAAACAATTTGGATGTTTGATTTAAAATTCAAATCAAGCGCCAAAATTTTTTATAAGTCTGAATTTCAAAGGATCTCTATATAATTATATCACTTTGAGCCGTTAAAAAAAAAGAACAAGAAAAAAAGGAAAATTTTCACAAAAACTCTTTGGAAGTTAGTCTGATATTTTTGTTAAAAATAGTGCAAAAATACTTTGAAAATATTCTAATTTGAAATCACCTTCTGGATTAGTTATTCTTCATTATCGTATCTTTCAAAATCCATTGATGGAAGGAGCAATAAGCTCTCACTTTTCAGTCGAGCATAATCATACATTCATAGCTGAATCAGTGTTGGTTTGAGGTTCATTATTTGCTCTATAAGTATTTCTTTGATTCTTGGTAAAAGAATCAAACTCTCAAACTTGTATTTGATTTACTTTGGTGAGTGTGTATGTCACTGAGGTTGAGCAAGTGTTGCTCAAGTGGTTAACGGTTTTTCTCACACTCGTGAAGTTAAGAAAGGTTGTAACGGTTTGATCCTCACCTGTAAAGGGACTCGATAGTGGAGTTTGTACAAAATCCTAATTGTGGATATTAGGTAGTAGAGGTAGGCAGGAGCTGAACAACTCTAAAATTTGTGCGTACTTTACTGATTGAATGTTCCTTTAACTGTTCTTTATCATTTTAATTTATTAACTGTTACTGTCTTGTTTCAACTTTAAATTTGTTTTGCTAAGTTTTTAAAACTTGCACAATTTTCCAGTTTACCTCCCTTCTTGGACATTTCCCTGCCAACAATTGGTATCAAAGCGGGTTACCAATCAAATGATTGCACAATATTTGATTGATCATGGTAGGTCAAAATCTAAAAACACATTGCAACCCATGGTGAAGAAAACTCCACCAACAAACCACCTCTATTCAAAGGAGAAAACTATCTTTATTGGAAAACTAGGATTAGATTTTACCTCAGAGCCAAGATCTAGAAATGTGGGATGTTGTGATGAACAGTTGTCCAACACCTACAAAAATACTTGACGGTAAGACTTTACCTAAGGATTTAAAAGAATGGAAAGCTAAGGAAAAGAAAAGAGAGTTGCTTAACAATCAAGCTGTAAACATATTATTTTGCAGTCTATTGGTTGATGAATTTAATAGGGTTAGTTCGTGTGAAACAACCAAGGAAATTTGGGAAAGACTCGAAGTAACCTATGAGGGAACTTTGTAAGTCAAAAGGGCTAGACTTCAAATGTTAGTTGAAACTTATGAGACCATAGGATGGAGGAAACCGAGAACATAGCAGAAGCTATTTCACAGTTCACCAAGAACTTAAATGAAATAAAGACTTTAAGAAGAACTTATGATCAAGAAGAAACAATTAGGAAATTTCTTAGAGTATGGGAACCTAAAGCTACGTCTATTGAGGAAGCTAAAAACTTGGCCGAGTACACTTTCATGAACTATGTAGTTCATGAAATGAAACTGAAAAATAACAAAGTCCAAACTAAAGTTGAGGATAAGGAAAAAAAAACTATAGCTTTGAATGTAGAAACTGAATCTGAAACTACCTATGATAAGGAGAGTACAGATGACGACATAGCCATGTTGTCTAGCAAGTTCAACAAGTTGATTAGAAGAAGAGAAAAGGGAAGCTCAAGTTCTAAATTCCATAAAGGAAAGAAGTTTGAAGCTAAACCCACTGAACTCATTTGTTGTGGTTGTAATAAACCAGGCCATGTCAAGAGTGAATGTCCTAACAAGTATAAAAAGAATATTAGCTCAAAGAAGGACAAGAAAGTACTTAAAGCTACATGGGATGACACAAGCTCAAGTGAAAGTGATTTGGACTCGAACCATAGAACAATTATTTGTCTTATGACAAGCACCGAGGTAAAATCCGAACCATTCAATGAAAATATTGATGTTCTTGACTCGCATGTACATGATGTTAAACTTAAACTTAGTAAAGAGATTAGGAAAAATGAGAAACTCAGAAAGAGTCTAGAAGAAGGTCTTGAAGAAATTGGATCTCACCAAGTGGATCTTGATGAGTTATGATTAGATAATGAACAACTCAAAAGAACAACTGAGAAAATGAAAAATGAAAATGAGTTGCTTAGGAAGAAAAATGAAGACCTAAATAATATTGTGATTAAATTTACAAATGGTCAATAATTATTTGATATGATGCCAGGATCTCAGAGATGTGCATTTGATAGAGCAAGAATAGGTCATACTCAAGGGTCAAAGCAAAAAGGATTATGACATTTTATTGACCAAGAGAACTAAATGCCATAATTGTAATAGAAAAGGCCATACTAGATTGAAAATAATCTTCTTATTGATGCTAACATACATGGACCCAAAGCAATATGAATACCAAAATCAAAAGTACTCTATGTTGTGTAGAGGAGAAAAAATGGAGAAATATGGTATCTGGATAGTGGATGCTCAAGACATATGATTGGTTACAATTCAAAGTTCTTGTGCATGGAAAAGAAGAAAGGTTGGAACATGACGTTCGAAGACAACAACAAAGGTGAAATAGCAGGCATTGGAACTATTGGTAACGATTCCCTATCTATCTCTAATGTACTGTATGTTAAAGGGCTAAAACATAATCTCTTGAGTACAAGTCAATTATGAGGCAAGGGTTATGAAATTTCTTTTGAAGAAAATCGATGCATAGTTAGGCATTCTGAAAGTTCAATTGCATTCATAGCATCTTATGTGTTTGTTATTGTTGATGACTATACAATATTTACAGGGGTATTCTATCGAGCTCATAAATCTGAAGCATGTGAATTGTTTATCAAATTCTGTAGAAAAGTTGAAAACGAAAAAGGATATAAAATAAATATCATTAGAAGTGATAGAGGAAGAGAATTTGTTAATAAATGTCTCAAAGAATTTTGTAATAATCAAGGACATACTTACTAATTCTCAGCCCCTAGGACACCACAGCAAAATGGAGTAGTCAAAAGCAAGAATAGAACACTACAAGAAATGTGTAGAACAATGCGTAGTGAATATAATATTGCAACCTATTTTTGGGCAGAAGCTATTAACACAACATGTCATTTAATAAATAGAACAATGATTAGGAAATCTACGAACAAAACTCCATATGAATTATAAAAGGGAAGAACACCTAACATAAGCTATTTTAAAGTATTTGGATGCAAACGCTTTATTCTAAATTACAAAGATAATCTTGACAAGTTTGAACCTAAATCTAATATTGAAATATTTCTAGGATATTCTTCTCACAGTAGAATATATAGAGTATTTAACAAATCCACTAAAACTGTAGAGGAATCAATTCATGTCAATTTTGATGAATGTGAAGTGAAAAAAAGTCTTGGAGATGAACTCAATTGAATAAATCTAGATGATGATGAAGACAATCCCAAGACAAGTGAAAGCTTAGAAATTGATAATGAAACACCTTTAGAAGTATCAAGAAATTCTAGAATACTTCTAAGTCACCCCAAAGATCAAATATTAGGTGACCCATCAAAAGGAGTGTCCACTAGATCTTCAATTCAAACTGATTTTGAGATCAAGAGCTTGTTGACTTTGTATCTCAAATTGAACCAACAAAAGTGGAAGATGCATTAAAGGATGAGAACTGGAATCTTGCTATGCAAGAAGAACTAATGCCACTTTGTTAGAAACAAAGTTTGAGAATTAGTTCCAAGACCAACTCATCAATCAATTATAGGAACCAAATGGGTATTTAGAAACAAAAAGGATGAACAAGGAATCATAGTCCAAAATAAAGTTAGATTGGTTGCACAAGGGTACAATCAAGAAGAAGGCATAGACTTCGAGAAAGCCTTTGCTCCAATAGCAATAATAGAGGCAATCAGAATGTTACTTGCTTATGCTCGTTACAAAAATTTTCCCTTATACCGAATGGATGTAAAAACTGCATCTTTAAATGGTCATATCAATGAAGAGGTATATGTTGAACAACCTCCAGGTTTTGAGGATGCTCATAACCTGGAACATGTGTTCAAACTCCACAAAGCTTTATATGGACTCAGACAAGCTCCTAGAGCTTGGTATGATAGACTCGGTTCATTTTTTTTAGATCATCATTTTCAAAAAGGAAAATTTGATCCAACTTTATTTATCAAACACAAGAATGATAATATGCTTATTATTCAAATATATGTGGATGATATCGTATTTGGTGCAGCAAACAAAGATTTGTGTAGAAAGCTTTCCAAGCTAATGCACGATGAATTTGAAATGAGTATGATGAGAGAACTTACATACTTTCTTCATTTGCAAATCAAATAAATTTTTGACAAAACTCTTACAAGCCAATTAAAGTAGGCTAAGGAAATGGTTACGAAATTCTAGATAATTAATGTGAAGTCTATAGACACTCCTTGTAACTTAACAATCAAGTTAGACGAAGATGATAAAGGTAAACCTATAGATCCTAAACTCTACAGAAGAGTATGATTGGTAGTTTACTTTATCTCACAGCAAGTAAACCTGATATCATGTTTAGTGTCTATCAGTGTGCAAGATAGCAGTCCAATCCCAAAGAATCACATTTAAAATGCGTTAAACAAATTTTTAGATACATTAATGGTATAACTGATCTTGAAATTTGGTATTCCAAAGGTACATCATTTGAACTAAAAAGTTATGTAGACTCTAACTATGGTGGGAGTCTTACAGATAGAGAAAGTACCTTTGGATTATGTCATTTCCTAGGAAATTCTTTAATTTTCTAGTTCTGTAAAAAACAACATTCAGTGGCATTATCGACAACTGAGGCTGAATATGTTGCAGCTGGTAGTTGTTGTTCTCAAGTTTTATACATGAAGCAACAACTTCAAGATTACCAAATTCATGTTGGTTGCACTAACATACTATGTGACAACACAAGTGCTATCAATATATCATAAAATCTTGTATTGCACTCTCAAACTAAACATATTCGATTTTTCCATCATTTCTTAAGGGATCAAGTGCTAAATGGTGATGTGAAGCTTATTCACATTGGAACTAAATATCAACTGACAGATATTTTTACTAAAGCCTTACCAAAATACCAGTTTATTTTTATCAAGAGAGAGTTAGGAATGCTTTCTGAATCAAACCTATCCACTTCTTGATGCTTACACTACCCATAGATTATTACTTCATTTCTTTTTGATGTTTTCAAAAGGGGGAGAAGTAAAGTAAGTAAGAAAAGTATTAAGCAATTAGTTAGGAGGAGAAATGATCATGAAAATGAATAAATCCACAACTAAGGGGGAGAAATTAAAGTGCATTAAACATATTTTTACTCATTTGATCATTACATGTCACTTGCATCTATCCATTGAAGGTTCATGCATTCATATTAGTTTTATGCTTCAAGGCCTACAATAATATGTTTGAAATCATGAAAAAGAGGGAGATTGTTATTCCAATAACCCTTATGTCCCGTATATGAGATAAAATATTTTGATGCTTAACAAACCACATTCCTATGTATGTTGAATACATGATAATGTATTGATACTTCACTTAAAGCATGGTGGAAAGGAAGTCAAGCTCGTGATCAAGATGAAGACCATATATATATATATATATATATATATATATTCAAGAATTAAATGTTATGTTATTAGAATAATCTAGGACTGTAGAATGTCATCCATTTTCTAATTCAGCAAATCATTCACTTCATGAATTTTTCATGATTTCTCATAAGTTTTCAAAAGATTTTCTATCTCATAGAAATTGAGTTTAATAGATTCAATTTGAAGATTTTTCGACTCATCTTTGGACCAATTGCATGATTTCCAAATGTTTGGTTTGATCCAAAAAGCCTAAGTGTTAATTTGATTTGATCGAGTTTTGGAAAAATAAATTTTCAAGAAAACTGTTTTTCAGTGTTTTTCAGGACATTAGTGGCTAATCACTTAATATCAAGCCAACGTCGCAGGACGCTAATGGACCATCAAGGCGTTGATAGCTTCTGGGTTTGAATGTTCATAGTTCAAATTAGGACGCTGATGGAGTATTAGCGCCCTCATCAAACCAACCTGGAAAAACCAATAGTTGCCATCAGGACGATGATCGAGTATTAGTGCCCTCTCTAAACATCTGGGTTTTCAAATTATAAACCCATCAGGATACTAATGTAGCATTAGCGCCCTCCCAGAAGAAGTTGACAAAAAGACTATTTGTCATAACTATGTAATTCAGGACACTAATGCAACACTGACAAAGTTCAGAAAAGTTTGTCAACCTGTGATGTTTCTGAAACCTTATATTCTTGTGATTGCACAAATGCCTCAGGTTTTCTCGAACAATCTGATTATATACATTTTGATGAAACAATTCGATCATTTGATTTGAAATTCAAATCAAGCGCCAAAACTTATTATAAGTCTGAATTTCAAAGGCTCTCTATATAAGTATATCACTTTGAGCCGTTAAAAGAAAAAACAAGAAAAGAAACAAAATTTTCACAAAAACTCTTTGGAAGTTATTCTGAAATTTTTGTGAAAAATAGTGCGAAAATACTTTGAAAATACTCTGATTTGAAATCACATTCCGGATTAGTTATTCTTTACTATCATATCTTTCAAAATCCATTGAAGGAAGGAGGAACAATAACCTCTTACTTTTCAGCCGAGCATAATCATACGTTATAGCTAAATCAATGTTGGTCTGAGGTTCATTATTTGCTTTGTAAGTATTTCTTTGATTCTTGCTAAAAGAATTAAACTCTCAAACTTGTATTTGATTTACTTTGGTGAGTGTGTATGCCACTGAGGTTGAGCAAGTGTTGCTCAAGTGGTTAAAGGTTTTTCTCACACCCTTGAAGTTGAGAAAGGTTGTAACGGTTTGATCCTCACCCGTAAAAGGATTCGATAGTGGAGTGTGAACAAAATCCTAATCGTGGAGATTAGGTAGTGGAGGTAGGTAGGAGTCGAACCACTCTAAAATATGTGCATACTTTACTGATTGATTGTTCCTTTAACTATTTTTTTTCGTTTCTGTTTATTGACTGCTACTGTCTTTTTTAACTATAAATTTGTTTTGTTAAGTTTTTAGAACATGCACCATTGTCCAATTCACCCCCCCTCTTGGACATTTTTAGGCCAACAATTCATACTTGAACTACGTACTCATTCTCATATCCCAACCATGAGAACACCCTCCATTAAAACCCATGCATTCCATAATCTCAAATATAAGCATGATACTTTTAGAACAATAAACATTCATATCATGATGCCAAAACAACATTTATAGCTACCACGATACATATATGATGGGGGATCAAAATTCTACTCACTATGATTTCGATTCACAAATCTAACCCTCGTTCACGTCACACTAGGAACCTTGATTCATCACCAGTTCCTTACCTCCAATCATACATAGAAACTATTCTTAGTTCATCACCACCATTTGTACACATCCAAACACAACTATATTCATTATTCCCATACTACCAGGCTTTGTTCTACTTTTCACTTGTTTTAGCCCTGTGACTAACTAGTCACTGCAAACTGAATACAAGAAGATATACGATTCCCTTTACTCAGAATCAAAGAGATACTTAAAAAGCTTTGAATTGAATCTTCTGTTACCACAAATTTAGCAAAATGTGTATGATGAAGTTCAGCAGAAAACAGGTTCAAATAGCTTTTGTGTTCTTTAATGGATTTTAAAAATGATAAAGATGAAAATCAATCAATCGAGGGGACTTGATGTTTTTCTTTTGAAATGACCTTAAGTTCAAGCACAAATGAAAGAAGACTAACTTTCAAAAGTTTTTTGCACAAGTAAAAATTGTTAATACGTTTTTGAATGAATATCAGTTTTTATATTGATTCGTTGTTTTTCTGCTCTAAGGCAAGACATATATATAAAAATAACAAAGGCGCAATGGACTTAGTAAATTTTGGGGCTCTAGGTCATTCCAAATACAACGTCTACATTCTTTCCCAAAATTCATCAATCCAGCTCTGCTCATATTTTGGCAATAGCACCTGAATCATCTGATTATTCACGAAAAAGGAATGTTCTGATAAAGTATAAGAACGTTCAAAAAGTTATGAAAAAGTTGTTGTACGATTCTGGAAAGTTTTTGTACGATTCTGAAAATGTATGTTGTAATAGTGTCAGAACAGTAACATTGTTGAATTAGCGTAGTGGCGCATGATATCAACTCTTGTCGTTTGTTTCTTGAGGGAGCTCATGGAGGATAGGCGTCCTACTGAACATTGAAGTGAGGGCGCTACTAACTCGTAAGCATCCTAACTTACTTTGACGATTAAAACGACTTAAATCCTGAGGGCCCTAATTAATAGTTAGCGCTCTGCTTTGTTTTAAAATACTTAAACGCGCGAGGGCGCTACTCATAAGTAAGCGTCCTAAAATTTTTAAAACAGTTTTGAAATAATATCAAGTGCGCTGAAAGACAGTAAGCATCTTGAAAGTTGTTAAGTTGATTCTAAAGATGAGCGCGCTTCTACACAAGTAACGTCCTGACAGTTTTTCAACTTATAACTATCAGCATCCTTAAAGATAGAAAACATTTAGAACTTAGAGACTGTTCAGCAAGCTGATGCTAGATCCGCATCCTGACACCTTCACAGGTTGACTTAAGTGAGGCCACTACTATCAAGTAAGCATCCTATTGAATAAGTGCATTTCAACCTTGAATGTGGTTAATGTCCTGAAAGACTCTTAAAAATAGTTTAATTTTGCGTTTAAAGCTCGATAAAACACAATTATAAATCAAATATGCAAATGATCAAAAATCAAATTGACTAAAACATGTAATCATGCATGTTGCTGAATCATATGGCAGAGAAGGTTCGATAACCTAAACATAATCTGGTCATACATTGATGTCTTCAAATGATCATGGTCTTCAAGTAGAACTCTTAATACGTTCGTCATGCATCACTGATTCTTCGAAACCTTCAAGTAAGATTAGATACGCCATGTATGCAGTATTATCCAAAACATAATGTGGTTTGTAATCATCAAAATATCTTTCACATTAGGGACTTATTCTCGTAAGGGACATAAGGATAATTGGTTCAACAATCTCCTCCTTTTT
This sequence comes from Paratinospora sagittata, assembly GCA_035771175.1. Lineage (NCBI taxonomy): Eukaryota > Viridiplantae > Streptophyta > Magnoliopsida > Ranunculales > Menispermaceae > Paratinospora > Paratinospora sagittata. Next base: position 89,759 of record JAYMFD010002044.1, on the reverse strand, counting down.
GATGATTTCAAATACATTACAATAAGCTTTGAAGCAAGGTAATAAAATGATGAGATTATTCATGAGATGCAGTACTAATGCTCCTTGTTCCATGACTCCACTAAGACTCCCCCTTAGTGTCAATCTCCCCCTGAATATATGATGCTTCGATGATATTACTTCTCCCCATTTTGAAAACATTAAAAAGAATGAAGTATCATGAAATATGTCTCCCCCCATATAGAGGTAAGCATCAAAATATCACAGATCAGTCTTAGAGAACATGCACAACTCTCTTTGAATATGAATAAACTGGTCTTTTGGTATGGCTTTAGTAAATATGTCAGCCAGTTATTCTTTCGTTCCAATGTGAGACAATATGACTTCTCCATTTTGCACATGATCCCGTAAAAAGTGATGTCTTATTTGAATATGTTTAGTTCGGGAGTGCAGTACTAGGTAACTAATATGTTAATAGCACTAGTATTGTCACACAAAATTTCAGCACATTGAATAAATATTTGATAATCCTGAAGTTGTTGTTTCAGGAATAGAACCTGAGAACAACAACTTCCAATTGCAACATATTCTACTTCAGCTGTGGACAATGCCACTGAGTGTTACTTCTTGCAAAACCAAGAAATTAAAGAATTTCCAAGAAAATGACAAAATTCGGAGGTACTTTTCCTATCAGTTAGACTACCGGCATAATCGGAGTCTCCATAACTTCTCAGATCAAATGTAATACCTTTGGAATATCAAATTCCTAAGTGGGTTGTGCCATTTATGTATTTGAATATTTATTTGACACACTTTAAATGAGATTCTTTAGGTTTTGATTGAAATCTCGCACAAAGACAGACAGTGAACATAATGTCAGGTCGACTTGCTGTTAAGTACAACAGACTTCCAATCATACATCTATAAAGTTTTGAATCAATTGTTTTGCCTTTTTCAACCTTATCTAATTTGATTGCAGAGGTACAGGGAGTATCAATATATTTCAAATTGTTCATTTAAAACTTTTTAACCATTTCCTTAGCATACTTTGATTGGCTTATGAAGGTGCCTTTCGACATTTGCTTAATTTGCAAGCTAAGAAAGTATGTAAGTTCTCCCATCATATTCATCTCAAATTTCTTTTGCATTAATTTTGAAAACTCATCACACAATTCTTTGTTTGATGCACCAAAAATGACATCGTCCACATAAATTTGAACAATAAGCATGTTATCATTATGGTGTTTGATAAACAAAGTTGGATCAAGTTTTTCTTTTTGAAACTTATGATCTAAAAGAAATGAACTTAGTCGATCATACCAAGCTCTTGGAGCTTGTCTAAATCCATATAAGGCTTTGTGGAGTTTGAACACATATTCCGGGTCTTGAGCATCCTCAAACCCTGGAGGTTGTTCTACATATACCTCTTCATTGATGTATCAATTTAGAAAAGAGCTCTTTACATCCATTTGGTATAAGGAAAAATCCTTGTAACAAGCACATGCAAGTAGCATCCTTATTGCCTCTAATCTTGCTATTGGGGCAAAGGCTTCTTCGAAGTCTATGCCTTCTTCTTGGTTGAACCCTTGTGCAACCAATCTAGTCTTATTTCGGATAATGATACCTTGCTCATTATTTTTGTTTCTAAAGATCCATTTGGTTCCTATAACAAATTGATGAAAAGGTCTAGGAACTAATTCCCATACTTTTTTTCGCACATAGTGTCCTAGTTTTTCTTCCATAGCAAGAACCCAGTTTTCATCTTTCAGTGCATCTTCCACTTTATATGGTTCAAATTGTGATACAAAAGCAACAAGCTCTTGATCTTTTTGAATTGAAGCTCTAATGGATACACCCTTTTGTGGATCTCCTAAGATTTGATCTTGGGAAAGACCGTGAAGCAGCCTAGAGTTTTTAGAAGATTCTGAAGATGTTTCATGTCCAAGAACTATAATCTTGGTTGTCTTGGGTTCGTCATCATCGGAGTTTCATTGTTTGAATTCATCCTCAAGACTTCTCTTACTTTTACTTTCATCAAAATTTACATGAATTGATTCTTCTACAGTTTGAGTAGATTTATTGAAGACTCTATAGGCTCTACTATGAGAAGAATATCCTAAGAAAGAATATTCCAATGTCAGATTTAGGTTCAAACTTATCTAGATTATGTTTATCATTAAGAATAAAACATTTGTATCTGAATACTTGAAAGTAACTTATGTTGGGTGCTCTACTCTTCCACAGTTCATATGGAGTTTTATTCAAATCTTTTTTGATTAAAACTCGGTTCATTACATAGCAGGCAGTGTTAATAGCTTCACCCCAAAAATGATTTGCAGTGTTGTACTCATTAAGCATTGTTCTACACATTTCCTGCAATGTTATATTCTTTCTTTCAACTACGTCATTTTGTTGTGGTGTCCTAGGGGCTGATAGATCGTGAGTGTAACCTTGATTATTACAAAATTCTTTGAGATTTTGATTGACAAATTCACCACCTCTATCACTCCTAATTATGTTGTTTTTATAACCCTTTTCATTTTCTACTCTTACAGAATTTTATAAATGTTTCCCATGCATTAGATTTATGAGCTAATGGAAACACCCATCTGAATCGAGTAAAGTCATCAACAATCACAAATACATATGATTTGCCACCTAAGCTTTCGGCTTTGGTTGGTCCGAAAAGATCCATGTGAATCAATTCAAAAGCTCTAGAGGTTGATTGATGCCTTTTGCTCTTAAATGATGATCGGGTATGCTTACCGAGTTGGCACGGTTAACATACCTTATCATTTGAGTAAGTTCCTTTCAAAATACCCTTGGCAAGATCATGTTTAACAATTCTAGATATGTTGTCCATATTAATGTGAGCTAATCTCTTATGCCATAGCCATGCATCATTACAAGAGATAACACATAACCATATTATATTTTGTTTTTTCATGTCATTAAAGTTTGTACACGATAGATTCTTAAGTCTAGATGCCATGAATGCAACAATTTTATCTACATGCTTGATAGTGTAATTATTTGCTTCAAAAGAAATTTCATTACCCTTGTCACATAATTGACTTATGCTCAAGAGAATATGCTTCAACCCTTTAACATAAAGTACATTAGATATGGATAGAAAATCGTTACCAATAGTTCTGATGCCTTCAATGTCACCTTTGTTGTCATCTCTGAAAGTGACCTTTCCTCTTTTCTTCTTTTCAAGACTTAGAAATTTAGATTTATCTTCAGTCATTTGCCTTGAGCTGCCGTTGTCTAGATACCATATATCTTCATTTTTGCATATCTGCACAACGTAAAATATTTTTGACTTTGGTAGCCATGCAAGTTTGGGTCCATGCATGTTAGCATCAGTAAAAACAAAATTTTCAATCCATGCATATTTGTTTATCTTTCTACTTAAAACATTACATCTAAGTATGGTATGACCTCCCCTGTGACATTTGTGGCATGTTGGTCTTTTTGTCAGTAAGGTATTGTATTCCTTTTGTTTTGACCCATGTGTATAGCCTAAGCCAGCTTTCTCGAATGCACATCTTTGTGATCTTAACATCATGTCAAATAACTTTTGACCATTTGTGAATTTAATCACAGTGCAGTTCAGGTCTTCCTTTTCCTTTCTAAGAGTTTCATTTTCATTTTTAGTTTCCCAACAACTTTCTTAAGTTGTTCATTATCTAGAGACAGTCCGTCTAGCTCTTCTTGTTGGAATTCTATTTCCTGAAGAGCTTCTTCAAGATTGTGCTTGAGCTTTTCATTCTTCCTGGTCTTTTTACTAAGTTTTGTCTTAAGCTCTTATGAGTATAGAGCTCATTAAGTTGTCAATGGGTTCAAATTTTACCTCTGTGTTTGCCATTAAACATAATGCAACAGTGTGCTCTGAATCTGCTTCATCTTCGCTTGAGCTTGGATCATCCAATGTAGCGTTGAGAACTTTCTTGTCTTTTCTATACGAGTTGGTGTTCCTCTTATACTTAATGGGACATTGACTCTTTACATGACCTGGTTTGTTACAACCGTAGCATATTAACTCTACAGGTTTATACTCGGGTTTCTTTCCTTTGTGAAATCTTGAATAAGAGCTACTCTTACTCTTTCTCCTTAGCAGCTTGTTGAACTTTCTAGACAACATAGCCATATCATCTTCTGAGTCTGAATCATCTTCAGAATCAGTTTCAACATTGAGGGCGATAGATTTCTTTTTTTTTCCTCAACCTTGACCGGGCACATCTTATCTTTTATCTTCATTTCATGAATCATTAATGAACCGCATAGTTCATCAAAAGTGTATTCAACCAGATCTTTGGCTTCTTCATTGGTCGTGGCCTTGGGTTCCCATGTTCTAGGTAGGCCTTTTAGAAATTTTCTAATAGTTTCTTCTTTGTCATAGATTTTTCCTAGGTTCTTCTTCTCATTGATGTTTGTTGTAAACCGAGCTATAGCCTCATCTATTGAATCGGTTTCCTTCATCCTATAGGTCTCATATTTTTCAACTAACAATTGGAGCTTTGCCTTCTTAACTTGCAAAGTTCCTTCGTGGGTGACCTCTAACTTGTTCCAGATTTCCTTAGTGATTTCACACGCACTAACTCTATTGAACTTTTCGACGGATAGACTGCAAAACAAAATGTTTACAGCTTGGTTATTTAATAACTCTCAATTCTTTTTCTTGGTGCTCCTTTCGTCTTGCTCCTTCAGGAGAGTAACACCGTCTACAATTTTAATAGGTGTTGGACAGTCGTTTGTCCCAACATCCCACATCTCTAAATCTTTGGGCTTTTAGGTAGTACCTAATCTTAGTTTTTAAGTGTGAATAGTTTTCTCTCTTGAACAGTGGTGGTCGGTTGGTGGAGTTTCTTTCACCTGAAAGATAAGTACTTCTTTCATTTTGTCCTGCCACACTCAATCAAAGATGGTTAGATACTTTGACGGTTAACCTGCTTTGGGGTGAATTGGACACTTAGCAGATTTTAACCTTTCTTAATAATGTGCAAAATATTGAAAGTAGATTAAACAAAGTATAGCAGATAAATACGATAGATGTAAAAGAGACAATGCAATCAAGATTTATAGTGGTTCGGCCTCGCCTACATCCACTACCTAACCTCCTCAATTAGGATTTGTTCAAACTCTACTATGGGTCTTCTTACGAGTGAAGATAAAACCGATACACTTTCTCAACTTACGGGTTTGAGAAGACCGATACAAAGTTGTGCAACACTTGTTCTAGCCCTGTGACTAACCAGTCACTGCAAATTGAATAGAATAAGAGATATGATTCCATTTACTCAAAATCAAACAGATACTTACAAAGCTTTGAATTGAACCTTTTGTTACCACAGGTTCAGCAAAATGTGTATGACAAAGTTCAGCTAAAAACAGGTTCAAATAGTATTTGTCTTCTTCAATAAATTTTGAAAATGATAAAGATGAGGATCAATCAATCTAGAATACTAGATGTTTTTCTTTTGAAATGATCGTAAGTTCAAGCACAAATGAAAGAAGACTAACTTTCAAAAGTTTTTCGCACAAGTAAAAATTGTTAATACGTTTTTGAAATAATATCAGTTTTTGTATTGATTCGTTGTTTTTCTGCTCTAAGGCAGCACATATATATATAAATAACAGAGGTGCAATGGACTTAGTAAATTTTGGCACTCTGGGTCATTTCAAATATAACGTCTACATTCTTTCCCAAAATGGATCGATTCAGCTCTGTGCATATTTCGGCAATAGCACTTGAATCATCTGATCATTCACGAAAAAGGAATGTTCTGATAAAGTATAAGAACATTCAAAAGGTTTTGAAAAAGTTGTACGATTTGAAAAAGTTTTTGTACGGTTCTGAAAAGGTAGGTTGTAATAGTGTCAGAACAAAAACATTGTTGAATTAACGTCCATGCGCATAATATCAACTTTTGTTGTTTTGTTCCTTGAGAGCGCTCATAGAGCATAGGCGTCCTGCTGAACATTGAAGTGAGGGCGCTACTAACTCGTAAGCGTCCAGACTTACTTTGACGATTAAAATGACTTAAATCTTGAGGGCGCTAATTGACAATTAGCGTCTTACTTTATTTTCAAATACTTAAACGCACAAGGGCGCTACTCATAAGTAAGCGTCCTGAAATTTTTAAAATAGTTTTGAAATAATATTAAGTGCGCTGAAGGATAGTAAGCGTCCTAAAAGTTATTAAGTTGATTCTAAGGATGAGGGCGCTCCTACACAAGTAGCATCCTAACAATTTTTTAACTTATAACTATCACCGTCCTTGAAGATAGAACACATTTAGAACTTAAAGACTTTTCAGCAAGCTGATGCTAGATCAACGTCCTAACACCTTCACAGGTTGACTTAAGTGAGGTCGCTACTATCAAGTAAGCGTCCTATTGAATAAGTGCATTTCAACCTTGAATGTGGTCAGTGTCCTGAAAGACTCTTAAAAACAGTTTTGGTTTTTTCGTTTAAAGCTCGATAAAACACAATTATAAATCAAATATGCAAATGATCAAAAATCAATTCGACTAAAACATGTAATCATTCATGTTGCTGAATCAAATGGTAGAGAAGGTTCTACAACCTAAACATAATCTAGTCATACACTGATGTCTTCTAATGATCATGGTCTTTGAGTATATCTCTTAATATGTTCGCCATGCATCACTGATTCTTCGAAACCTTCAAGTAAGATTAGATACGCCATGTATGCAATATTATCATAAACAGAATGTGGTTTGTAATCATCAGAATATCTTTCACATTAGGGACATATTCTCGTAAGGAACATGAGGATAATTGGTTCAACATCTATATGTCTCTCTGCAAACAGGGTGTGGGTGTGGAAGACTCACTGATCTCCAATCGACGCTTAGAAGCCGTTGTTTTCTTAGGAGGCATTTTATCAAACACTTGATATCCAAACAACGTGAACCTAAGGGTTTTGGGTTAAACATTGATGAAAACAGGGGTAAAATGGGTCAAAACGATGGTGGAAGTCAAGGACGGTATAGACACAAGAAAAACAAGCTATAGAACTTGTATTTTTGTGAGAAATTGTGGGAGAAACAAGAAAATGAAAGTTGATGGAAATAGTTGAAAAAGTGGCATTTTTGGGTGAAAATGGACAGATTTTCGCGTTACCTTTTGGTTAATTAATTTAAACAGAAGATATGCGCAGTAGGTAACAAGTCAAATAATCAAGTGTAGGAAAAAATAAATGAACACAGTGATTTATAGTGGTTCGGTTTCCCTTGAACCTCTCCACTACTCGATCACCCATGATTAGAATTTCTCAATACACTATTGGCTAGTCAACTTACGAGCATGACTAAAAGTCGTATACACTAGCCGACATAAGGGCTTGGCTAATAGCCGCTCACCCCAACCAACATAAGGACTTGGCTGAAAGCCGCACACACTAACCAATATAATGGCTTGGTTAGAACGTCGTACTATAACCAACTTACGGGCGTTGTTACAAACAGTACAATAATATGGTATAGTCTTGGTTGACTAACAAGGCAAAAATACATCAAGATTACAAATGATAAAGATAGACATTCTAAAAACGCTCTCAATAATTTTAAGCGTACAATCTTGAATGAATAATCACTACTATTCCAACAACAATATTTTAACTGATGTGTAGTGTTGAAATAGTTATTTTCAAATACATGCAAACGATTCAAATAGTGATAACGTAAGATCAAGAATCGAATATGCACATGTATTCAAATCTTGATTCTAAAGATGATATGTATGAAGCATAAGAATCAATATGCACAAATGATCAAGACTTGTTGATTCAAAATAGATAAATGGTTAAGTTCAAGAATCAATATGCTCAAGTAATGATCAATGAAATTGATTCAAAATAATTTAAGTTTAGCACATGAATCAATACCACATAAAATGTATGAAACCACTAATCAAAATAACATCATATGAAGATCATGTATGGTTTCACAAACACTTAAACAAAACAGTTTTAAAGATAAATAAATCAAACACGAAAACCATTTTTCAATCACAAGCCCAATCACACGAATCTTAAAAAGAGATTTTACCCAACTCTTGGGAAGGATGAAGCACACAAGATTCTTCGATGTGTGAAGTTGATTGAGAGTGATTTTGTGACGCCCCAAAAATTATTTCATCTAGCCCATAACCCAATTGCACTTTGCCCAAACTCTATGTGTTGCCTTGATATGGTTGGTGTTTGTTTGATTGTTGTTTAATGTTTATATAGTTGATGCTTGATAATGTATATAAATATGTGTATTATATATTGTATATGGGTCATGTTAAATTAAAGTATAATGCATATGTTATTATTTATGCATGGGTCCATTAAACCATGAATTGATATGGGTTAGGATTGATTGAATAAAAGGATAAATGAGAATGAAAATTTGGTGTATTAAATGGATTGGACAATTAAAATACATGGAAGCATGAGATTGGTTAAAGTACATGTGGTTGGTATGGGTAGTATGAGACCAACACATGTGAAGGTTGGTGCATGAAAGTGGACAAGTGTCCCATGCCCACTTCTTTTCTCCAAGAATGTGCTAGAAAGTAAGGTGAGTGGAGGGAATCCAAGAATGTGCTAGAAAATGAGGTGAGTGGAGGGAATCAAGGAAGTGCTAGAAAGTGAGGTGAGTGGAGAGAAAGGAAAAGAATAAAAGAAAAGAAGAGAAAGGAAAGAAGAAGAGAAAGAAAGAGGGAGTTGCAGGAGGAAAATCTCTGCGACATTTTCATCAAAGAGCTCGATCTTCAGGATATATGGTCAGATTAAGCTCAAATTTTGTCAGACAGTTCGTAGAATATGGTTCTGCATTCTGAACGGTGGAGATCTTGATTTGAGGTTTCTTATAAGAGATCTAACCTCTCAAAACAAGCTGATCGGAAAGTCTAGATTTCTCGCGCTATTTCGCTCAAACTTATAGATCTCCTCAATCTACCGTGGATGGATATGAAATTTGGGTATGTAGTTTACAACTGATATGTCTGCATTATCAACGGTGAAGATTTTTATCAGTTAAGTATCTTGTGTGATATAATCATCTGAGTTTGAGTATTTGCAGCAGGAAAGGAGAAATTGTCTGATTAGAGTCTTGTTCATCAAAGATACTTATCGTTTTCGTCCACCGTTGGATTGGGCTGATATTGGGACAGAAGGTTTACTTCTTCCCATACTTCAATCTGTACGGTTGATTTTGTGATTACTTTTTTCTGTTGGTAGATTGATACATCTGAACAGAATATTAAATGGAAAATTGGTAGGGTTGCTTGTATTAGACCCAAATTTAGAATATGAACTTAAACCTTTCCAAATAGCTTGCATGTCAACTATGTTGACCTAGTTGCCATTGTTGATAAACTCATGATGCAAAATCAGTGATATACATGGCTGAACATGGTGACCTAGTGTAAATCGACAATATGGCCTAAGTATGGAAAATTTCTTATTTTAGGGCTTTTGATGCTTTTGGCCTAGAATCATTGAATTGATGCAACTTATGTTTAATTAAGCATGATTAGGGTTGATTATGCTACTGATTTGGTGGTTGTGACCATATCATGGGTTAGGCCTACTTTTGATCAAGTGACCCAATTTGGGCATGTTTATGCCTCAGGAATTAAAAATCAGTATTTTTGATTAATAGAATGGTTTATGTATGGGAACTATGCATTAGAGGCCTAAGTCTTGTGATTTGAGTTGAATGATGGGATTAGATGGGATTTAGGCCTATTGTCTATATGTGGGCTGATTTAGGGTTGATGTGTAATGTCTATGTGATTGAGCCTAAAAATTGATGTATGGTAGGATATTGATGAATGTTTCAGGATCTTGATTGGGTTGATTCGGTTTGCTGGTCGTGTGTGGTTTAATACTCTCGCGAGGCTTGGTTGTGAGTAGACTTCATTTATGATTATATCTTTTATGTCATCGTATCACTTATATATATTGTATGTTGAAAGCATGAATGTGTTCTAATGTTTTGAATGATGCATTGATTTGAGAAAACCTTATGACTTTGGTTGGGCCCATCTATCTGGCTAATAGGGGGACTTAACCTTGTCATAGGAGGGTTTTAGGAAAGGAAATGATTGGGGTCAACGGTTCGGTGAAATAGACGTGCACTAGTAACCCCAAATAAACATGATTGGGGTCAACGGTACGGTGAAATAGACGTGGACTAGTAACCCAATGCATGTGGAATGTGGATCCAAATTGATAAGCTTTTACTTGCATCGAACTTATTATAAATGCTTGATATCTATATGTTATGAGCTTTTAATCATGGTACACATTGACATGCATACATGATATTTATTGATGAGTATTGATAGCATATTTGAATTCTATTCACTGGGCATCGTTGGCTCACCCTCATTTTCCTCTTTCAGGTCCTTCTGTCCCGAATAAGGGCAAAGGAGTAGTCATATCTTGAGGGCCTTGCCTACGAGAGAATGCAAGGCCTCGATGTGAGTTGAGAGGCATTTTGATTGAACTGTGTTTTAAATTATGAAGTATTATATTTTGGATTATGTAATTATAACACTTACCACATTGTACTATGGGTGAGTTGGGACTTGTTAGATAGACCATGTGGGCATATGACGGTTTTTATTTGTACCCACAATTTTGGACTTTATGTGTATGTCAATTTTAATGGACTGTAGGGATTATGATTTTATTTATGGGTCATTTTTATGGATTATCTCTTGTCTTTGATGATTAATACGGTGGGTAGTTTTGTTTAGTACCTTTTGATATTATGTCGTTGTTTGAGATAAGGCTCGTAGGGTCTCAACCACCTCACGGGAGTTGAGGAGTGGTCGGAGATGCCTACGTCGGGCGTCCCGCCCCGGCATTCCGCACTCCATTCCCAGCGGGGTTGGTGGTCTGGGGTGCGGGGTCGCCACAGTTGGTATCAGAGCCTGATTTTACTAGGTTTGGTTTATGTATTGGACTTAGATGACTTTGACCTAGGAATTGGGTGAGAGATTTAGGTGATTAAAAAGCTTAAAGGAACTAACTTAAAAGCCTTACTATCATATTTTCTGCGTGTATTATATGATATGGGTAGTTATGAGGCTTTGTTAATGTTTTAACTGTGTGATGGTTGCTCGTATTTCTACTTCTCAGTGTCATGAGGAGGAGCGAGAGATTGGGACAGCCACGCACAAGGCCATTCGATGATGACCGGATGGGGAGGATGGAGGAGATCATTCAGGCGCAGGGCCGCCTGATGGCAGCCCAGACTTCACAGATACTGGCGTTAGTGCAGCAGGTTGAGGCTATTGCTCGACAGTCACCTTAAACAATACCTCAGGAGGCAGACACTAGTGGGGCCGAGGCTAGTGGAGCTGTAGGGGCAGCAGGATCTCAAATGGATGTACCTCAGCCTATGCCTACGCCTGCTCCTATTGTTGTGAAAAACCCCACTGATCGGCAGATCAAACTGCTAGAGAAGTTCATGAAGCTAAAGCCTAAGGAATTCACTGGTGGGGTTGACTTGAAGAAGGCCGAAGATTGGCTGAAGAATGTCGAGAAGATCAGTCGCTCCTTAGAGCTTGATGAGGAGTCTTAGGTCACACACTGGAGAGTGATGCAGAGGACTGGTGGCTTTCAGTGTTGGATACACAGGGGGCAGTAAAGAGTTGGGACACCTTCAAACGGTTGTTCATACAGGCTTACGTTCCAGAGACTGAGAGAGAGGCTAAGCAACTCGAGTTTTTGAATCTCGCACAGGGCACCATGTCAGTCAGGGAGTACGAGCTCAGGTTTAGGCAACTCGCAGTTTATGCCCCTGGGTTTGTTCAGACGCCGAGTGACAAGATTATGAGGTTTTCTTTGAACCTAAGGCCTGCGATCCGACAGGCCTTGTCTGTGACGAAGATGATTGATTTTACCACAGTGGTCCAGAGGGCCAAACAGTATGAGTTGGCTGAGCGGGTTGATGGTATGTCTACATGAGCAGCTCCAGGTGAACCGACTTCACAAGCAGAGTCTGGGGGACAGTTCCAGACTCCGTGGAAGAAGGGAAGATCGGAAAGGAAGAGAAAAATTTTTGGAAGAGCACAGTCTGATGGTGCTCAGAGTAAGGCATCCCAGGTTTAGACTGGTATGATGGCCTCACCAGTGGTTTCCTCTCCTGTCCCGATTCCTATTCAGGCACCGAGACCCCCATTCCCATAGACTGCTGGCCGAGGCAGAGGTAGAGGCCGAGGAAGTTATGTGACGACATCTCAGACTGGGTCATTTGCGCCCAGTGCTCCGTTCTTATGTTTTCAATGTGGGCAGGCTGGGCATAGGAAGTTCGAGTGTCCAAATTTTCAGAGAACTCAGGGATTTGTGCAGCAGTCCAATGCCAGAGAGACAGCGAAGGCAACTACTGAGCCAGGCCCTACAACATCCAGGACTTTGGTGGAAGGTACTCTTATTATTTGTGGTACTTCTATGAATGTATTATTTGATGTTGGGTCTACATTATCATTCATATCTGGACGTATGGTAGATAGTTTGCTTTTGACTCCCATTAGGGCTAGTACATGGTTAGTGGTGAGTACTGTAGCTGGGGAGAGGACCTACCCGAACATGATCTGTAGCTAGTGTGTGGTTCATATTGGTGATGTTGAGATGCCTATTGACTTTCGAGTCCTAGAGTTTTTAGAGTTTGATGCAATTCTAGGGATGGATTGGCTCGCGCTTATCATGCAGTTGTCTACTGTTTCGCGAAGAGAATCATTTTTCAGATCCCTGGACACCCAGTGTTTACACTACAGGGTAGAGCTTCAGACCAGATAGTAACAAGGGGTAGATTTGTGACTGATGGAGATAGGGAGATTTTGGCTGGGTTAGTGCCTGATGAGGAAGAGACTAGTGAGGTGATACTTGAGGATATTGCCATTGTTAGGGACTTTCCAGATGTGTTCCCTGCGGATCTTCCAGGATTACCACCGAAGCGAGAGATCGATTTCATTATTGAACTAGTCCCTGACACGAAGCCTATCTCCATGGCACCATATAGAATGGCGCCAGTCGAGTTGAGAGAGTTGCAGAAACAGCTTGAGGAGTTATTGGCTAAGGGCTTTATTTGCCCGAGAGTGTCACCCTGGGGAGCTCCAGTTATTTTTGTGAAAAAGAAAGATTGGAGCTTGCGGTTGTGCATCGACTATCGCCAATTGAACAGGGTGACCATCAAGAACAAATATCCTCTCCCAAGGATTGATGACTTGTTTGATCAGTTGAGGGGAGCGAGGTATTTTTCGAAGATTGATTTGCGCTCCGGGTATCATCAGCTGAGGATCAGGGAGGAGGATATGCCTAAGACAGCATTCAGAACCCGCTATGGACATTATGAGTTCCTTGTGATGCCATTTGGTGTGACTAATGCACCGGCGATGTTCATGGACCTGATGCAGAAGGTCTTTAGGCAGTATCTGGATAAGCTTGTCATCGTCTTCATTGATGACATATTGGTGTATTCCAAGACTCGGGATGAGCATGAGGAACACCTTAGAGTGACCTTGCAAACTCTGAGAGAGCATAGGCTATATGCAAAGCTGAGCAAGTGCGAGTTTTGGATCACCGAAGTGAAGTTCTTAGGTCATGTGGTGAGTTCTGAGGGGATTTCAGTTGATCCGTCTAAGGTTGAAGCCATTATCAGTTGGCCTAGGCCTACCACAGTGACCGAGATTAGAAGCTTTCTTGGGTTAGCTGGTTATTATAGGAGATTCGTTCAGGGATTCTCCAAGATAGCTACGCCTATGACTAGGCTCACCCAGAAAGATGCGTCCTTTGTATGGACCGAGGAGTGTGAGAATGCCTTTTTAGAGCTGAAGAAAAGATTGACATCTACGCCAGTGTTGATTTTGCCAGAGCCTGATCAGGAGTTGGTTATCTATACCGATGCCTCTCGCATCGGCTTGGGTTGCGTGATGATGCAGAAGGATAGGGTCATTGCTTATGCATCGAGGCAGTTGAAGGTGCATGAAAAGAACTACCCTGTTCATGACTTAGAACTAGCCGCAGTGGTTTTTGCTTTGAAGATTTGGAGGCATTATCTCTATGGTGAGAGATTTACTCTGTATTCTGACCATAAGTGCCTCAAGTACTTGTTTTCTCAGAAGGAATTGAACATGAGGCAGAGAAGGTGGTTAGATCTCCTCAAAGACTATGATTTTACATTGGAATACCACCCAGGTAAAGCCAATGTAGTGGCTGATGCGTTGAGCAGGAAGCGGGTAGAGACAGTTATGGTAGCACGATAGATGTCTCATGAGTGGACACTACTTGAGGCGGCTACGGTTATGAGTATATGTGCTACCCCTTCAGATCAGATTGTGATATGTGCTCAAATGAGAGCTCAGCCTACACAAGTCCAGGAGGTGATTGACCGACAGAGACTTTACGTTGATTATGTGATGTACAAGTCTTGGGCTGAGAGCAGTGATTTTACTGATTGGCACTTGTCATCTGATGGTGCCTTGAGATTTAGGGGACGTTTATGGGTTCCCGCAGATCCACGACTCAGACAGAGTGTTCTCCAAGAGGCTTACAGATCTCATTATGCTATTCATCCTGGCGGAACCAAGATGTATCACGATATGAAAAGAATGTATTGGTGGCCCGACATGAAGAGAGAGATAGCTCAGTTCATTCAGATGTGTGAGATCTGTCAGCGAGTCAAAGCTGATCATCAGAGGCCTGGAGGGCAGATGCAACCACTTGCCATTCCTGAGTGCAAGTGGGAGCATGTCACTATGGACTTTGTTGTGGGATTACCCAACACCCTGAGGAGACATCATGCTGTTTGGGTTATTATTGATCACTTGACCAAGTCCGCTCACTTTCTACCGGTGAACACTAGGGATTCTATGGACAAGCTGAGCAGACTCTATATGCGGGAGATAGTCAGATTACATGGAGTGCCAGTTTCGATTGTGTCAGATAGGGATCCGAGGTTTACATCGGTATTTTGGCAGGGGTTGCAGAGGCAGCTCGGCACTAGACTAGATCTCAGGGCCGCTTTTCACCCCCAGACGGATGGCCAGTCTGAGAGGTTGATATCAATTTTAGAGGATATGCTTCGAGCTTGTGTCCTTGAGTCCAGTGGTAACTGGGAGGAGTACATACATCTGTGTGAGTTCGCGTACAACAACAGCTATCAGTCCAGTATTGGCATGGCTCCTTTTGAGGCATTGTATGGTCGACCTTGTAGATCTCTGATCTGTTGGACGGAGGTAGGAGATGTTGTGGTGATGGGGCCAGAGTTTGTACAAGAACACACAGAGAAGATTAAGAGGATCAAGCATAATATGAAGGTAGCCCAAGACAGGCAGAAGAGTTACACTGATGCCAAGCTGAAGACCGTAGAGTTCGAGGTAGGTGACCAAGTTTTATTGAAGGTCTCACCTCAGAAGGGCCAAACTAGATTTGGGATAAAAGGCAAGCTCGCTCCAAGATTTATTGGGCCATTCGAGGTTTTAGAACGAATTGGCCCCGTCGCTTACCAATTAGCCTTGCCACCTCAGTTAGCAACAGTCCATAATGTCTTTCATGTGTCAATGCTGAGAGTGTACAAGAGTGATTTTGATCACGTCTTGGACTGGAGGAACATTGAGCTGAGGCAGGATGGGACTTATGATGAGGAACCTATTCAAATATTTGACCAAAAGGTCCAGAGGTTACGTAACCGCGAGATTCCGATGGTTAAGGTGAGATGGCAGTTCCATGGCGAGGAGCAGGTTACTTGGGAGCGTGAGGACTACATGATGGAGCGCTTTGCCAAGTTCATGGGCTTAGGTAATTTCTTAACCTTAAAACTTCGAGGACGAAGTTCATTCTAAGGTGGGTGTGATGTGATGCCCCGAAAATTATTTCATCTAGCCCATAACCCAATTGCACTTTGCCAAACTCTATGTGTTGCCTTGATATGGTTGGTGTTTGTTTGATGGTTGTTTAACGTTTGTATAGTTGATGCTTGATAATGTATATAAATATGTGTATTATAAATTGTATATGGGTCATGTTAAATTAAAGTATAATGCATATGTTATTATTTATGCATGGGTCCATTAAACCATGAATTGATATGGGTTAGGATTGATTGAATAAAAGGATAAATGAGAATGAAAATTTGGTGTATTAAATGGATTGGACATTTAAAATACATGGAAGCATGAGATTGGTTAAAGTACATGTGGTTGGTATGGGTAGTATGAGACCAATACATGTGAAGGTTGGTGCATGAAAGTGGACAAGTGTCCCATGCCCACTTTTCTTCTCCAAGAATGTGCTAGAAAGTGAGGTGAGTGGAGGGAATCTGAATCCAAGAATGTGCTAGAAAGTGAGGTGAGTGGAGAGAAAGGAAAAAAATAAAAGAAAAGAAGAGAAAGGAAAGAAGAAGAGAAAGAAAGAGGGAGTTGCAGGAGGAAAATCTCTGCGACGTTTTCATCAAAGAGCTGGCTCTTCTGGATATATGGTCAGATTAAGCTCATATTTTTTCAGCAAGTTCGTAGCTTATGGTTCTGCATTGTGAACGGTGGAGATCTTGATTTGAGGTTTCTTCTAAGAGATCTAACCTCTCAAACCAAGCTGGTCGGAAAGTCTCGATTTCTCGCTCCGTTTCGCTCAATCTTATAGATCTCCTCAATCTACCGTTGGATGGATATCAAATTTGGGTATGTAGTTTAAAACCGATATTTGTGGATTCGTAACGGGGGAGATCGTCATTAGAGGTTTCGTCTAACAGATCTTATCTCTCAAACAAAGCTGGTCGGAAAGTCTGAATTTCTCGTGCCGTGTCGCTCAAACTTATAGATCTCTTCAATCTACCGTTGGATGGATATCAAATTTGGGTATGTAGTTTACAACGGATTTGTCTTAATTATGAGCGGTGGACGTGTTTATGAGTGAAGTATTGTGTGTGATATAGTAATCTTAGTTTGAGTATTTGCAGCAGGTAAGGAGAAATTGTCTGATTAGAGACTTGTTCATCAAAGATACTTATCTTTTCGGTCCACCGTTGGATTGGGCTGATCTTTGGACAAATGGTTTGTTTCTTCACATACTTCAATCTGTACGGTTGATTTTGTGATTACATATTTCTGTTAGTAGATTGATACATCTGAACAGAATATTAAATGAAGACTTGGTAGGGTTGCTTGTATTAGACCCAAATTTAGAATATAAACTTAGACCTTTCCAAATAGCTTGCATGTCAACTATGTTGACCTAGTTGCCATTGTTGATGAACCCATGATGCAAAATCAGTGATATACATGGCTGAACATGGTGACCTAGTGTAAATCGACAATATGGCCTAAGTATGGAAAATTTCTTATTTTAGGGCTTTTGATGCTTTTGGCCTAGAATCATTGAATTGATGCAACTTATGTTTAATTAAGCATGATTAGGGTTGATTATGCTACTGATTTGGTGGTTGTGACCATATCATGGGTTAGGCCTACTTTTGATCAAGTGACCCAATTTGGGCATGTTTATGCCTCAGGAATTGAAAATCAGTATTTTTGATTAATAGAATGGTTTATGTATGGGAACTATGCATTAGAGGCCTAAGTCATGTGATTTGAGTTGAATGATGGGATTAGATGGGATTTAGGCCTATTGTCTATATGTGGGCTGATTTAGGGTTGATGTGTAATGTCTATGTGATTGAGCCTAAAAATTGATGTATGGTAAGATATTGATGAATGTTTCAGGATCTTGATTGGGTTGATTCGGTTTGGTGGTCGTGTGTGGTTAAATACTCTCGCGAGTCTTGGTTGCGAGTAGACTTCATTTATGATTATATCTTTTCTGTCATCATATCACTCATAAGCTATAATCACACATCAAACATCAAACACACAACCAAACACAACAAGAAAAACACAGAGTTTGGGCAAAAATGCAAATGGGTTATGGGCTAGATGAAATGATTTCTAGGGCGCTACATCACTCCCGCCTTAGAGTGAACTTCGCCCTCGAAGTTTTAATGTTAAGAAATTACCTCAACCCATCAACTCGGCAAAGTGCTCCCTCATGTAGTCCTCACACTCCCAAGTAACCTACTCCTCGTCGTGGAATTGTCATTTCACCTTGACCATAGGAATCTCTCGGTTGCGCAACCTCTGCACCTTCCAGTCAAGTATTTGGATGGGTTCCTCATCATAGGTTCCATCCTGCCTCAACTCCACGTGTCTCCAATCCAAGACGTTATCAAAATCACTCTTGTACAATCTCAGCATTGACACATGAAAAACATTATGCACTACTACAAGCTGAGGTGTCAAGGCTAATCGATAAGCGACAGGGCCAATCTGTTCTAAAATCTCGAACGACCCAATAAATCTAGGAGCAAGCTTGCCCTTAATCCCAAACTTGTTTGGCCCTTCTGCGGTAAGACTTTCAATAGAACTTCGTCACCAACCCTGAACTCTATGGCCATCCGCCTATCAACATAGCTTTTCTGCCTATCTTGAGCTATCTTTACATTATACTTAATCCGCTTAATCGTCTTTGTGTGGTCTCTCCTATCCCAACATAGGGGCATCCCCTACCTCCGTCCAACACATGGGTGACCTTCACGGTTGACCATACAAAACCTCAAAGGGAGCCATGCCAATACTGGACTAATAACTGTTGTTGTACGTGAACTCACACAGGTGCAAATACTTCTGCCAATTACCACCGGACTCAAGGACACAAGCTCGGAGCATATCCTCTAAAATCAAAATCAGCCTCTCAAACTGGCCATCCGTCTGAGGGTGATATACGGTACTGAGATCTAGCCTCATGCCAAGCTGCCTCTGATACAATCGAAACTGGCACCCCATGAAGCCTGACTATCTCCCGCATATACAGCCTGCTTAGCTTGTCCATAGAATCCCTAATGTTCACTGGTAAGAAGTGAGCGAATTTGGTCAAACGATCAACTGTGACCAAAATAACATCATGTCTCCTCGGGGTATTGGGTAATCCCACCACAATATCCATGGTAATATGCTCCCACTTCCACTCAGGGATGGCAAGTGGTTGCATCTGCCTTTCAGGCTTCTGATACTCAAGCTTGACTCTCTGACATATCTCACATCTTTGAATAAACTAAGCTATCTCTCTTTTCATGTCGAGTCACCAATACATCATTTTCATATCATGATACATCTTGGTTCCTCCCGAATGAATAGCATAATGAGATCTGTGAGCCTCTTGAAGTATACTCCGCCTCAACTGAGGAACTGTGGGAACCCATAAATGCCTCCTGTATCTTAAGGCACCATTAGATGATACATGCAAATGGACATGATCGCTACTCTCAGCCCAAGACTTGTCAATCACATAATCAGCATCAAATCTCTGTTGGTCAATCACCTCCTGGACTCGACTAGGCTGAGCTCTCATCTGAGCACATATCACAATCTCATCTGAAGGGGTAGCACACACGCTCATCACTGTAACCACCTCAAATAGTCTCCACTACTGAGACATCTGGCGCTCTACCATAACTGTCTCTACCCGTTTTTTTCTCAATGCATCAACCACTACATTGGCCTTACCATGATGGTATTCCACTGTGAAATCATAATCCTTTAGGAGCTCTAACTACTTTCTCTGCCTCATGTTCAATTCTTTTTGAGAAAATGAATACTTGAGGCTTTTGTTGTTAGAATACAAAGTGAACTTCTCACCAAAGAGATAATGCCTCAAAATCTTCAGAGTGAAAACCACTGCGGCAAGTTCTAAGTTGTGAACAGGATAGTTCTTCTCATGCACTTTCAACTGCCTAGATGCATAAGGCCTTCTGCATCAACACACACCCTAAGCTGATACGAGAGGTATCAGTTTAGATAACCAACTCCTGACCAAGCTCTGGTAGAATCAATACTGGCATAGATGTCAATCATTTTTTCAGCTCTAGAAAGGCATTCTCACACTAATCCCCCCACACAAAGGGCACATCCTTCTGGGTAAGCTTAATAAGAGATGCAGCCAACTTAAAAAAGTATTGTAATAACCTGCTAAACCCAGAAAACTCCTGATCTCGATCACTGTGGTAGGTCTAGGCCAACTGATAATGGCTTCGACCTTGCATGGATCAAATGAAATCCCCTTTGAACTCACCACATGACCCAAGAATTTCACGTCGGTGATCCATAACTCACACTTACTCAACTTTTCATATAATTTATGCCCTCTTAGAGTCGGCAAAGTCACTTTGAGGTGTTCCTCATGCTTAGCCTGAGTCTTGGAATACATGTCAGAACATTCTCTTTTCGTGAAATGATTAGATGATTCAGGTGCTATCGTCGTAATGTATTTTGAGTTGAATCAATCCATTTCGGGAAAGAATGTATACATTGTATTCGGAATAACCTAGAGCCCTAAAATCATCAACTCCATTGCGCCTCTGTTATTCCTATATATATGTGTTGCCTTATAGCAGAAAAACAACTAATGAAATACGAAACTAATATTCATTCAAAATGTATTAACAGTTTTCACTTGTGCCAGATTTTTTTTTGAAAGGTAGTCGTCTTTCACTTGTGCTTGATCTTACGATTTTTTGAAAGAAAAAATTCAAGTCTTCTGGGTTGATTGATCTTCATCTTCATTATTTGACAATCCATTAAAGAAGACAAAAGCTCTTTGAACCTATTTTCAGCATAAACTTCATCATACATATTTTGTTGAATCTGTGATCACAAAAGGTTTAATCCAAAGCTTTGTAAGTATCACGTTGTATCTAAGTAAAGGGAATCATAACTCATCTTGTATTAAATTTACAGTGACTGGTTAGTCACTGGGCAAGAGCAAGTGTTGCTCGAAGTTGTAACGGTCATCTCACACCCGAAAGTTGAGAAACGGTCTTCTCACACCCGTAAGCTGGGAAACGATCTTCTCACACCCGTAAGTCGAGAAACGGTAGTTCTCACACCCATAAGTTGAGAAAGTGTACCGGTTTGATCTTCATCCATAAGAAGGTCTATAGTGGAGTATGAAGAAATCCTAACTAAGGAGATAAGGTAGTGGATGTAGGCGTTGTCGAACCACTATAAATCTTGTTTGCATTGTCTCATTTACATTTGTTGTATTTGATTGCTATACTTTGTTTAATCTGCTTTCATTATTCCGCATAATTTTAAGAAGGGTTAAAATCCGCTAAGTATCCAATTCACCCCCTCTTGGACATATCTGGGCCAACAGGAACTCGGCCATTTCCTTCACTGACAAGGCCTGTCGGATAGCTGGCCTCAATCCCATCATGAACTGCGTGATATGATCGTCAGTCGACTGTGCCAAACCCGAAGCATAAGTAGACAACTGCATGAACTTGATCTCGTACTGACGAACAGTCATGGTGCCTTGCTTGAGATTCATGAACTCATTCCTCTTCTTCTACCTCCCAGTAGTAGGAACATAGGCCTCAAGGAAAATGCTACCTGAACGACTACCAACTCTGAATTGGGCCCTGGTTCTTCAATACAAATGTCCACCAGTCATCTGCATCACCCTCCAGCATGTGGGTAGAACAAAGCACCTAGGCCTCCTCATTAAGGCCAAGAGTCCGAGCAATCTTCTCAACATTCTTCAACCAATCCCTCCCTTATTCAATTCTGCTCCCTCATAGAACTTCCCAGGCTTCAGTTTCATGAACTTTTCCACCATCTTTATCTGATGGTCTGAGGGGCCACTGGCTGGAATAGGAACCGGTGCGGGTGCAACCTTAGGCTCAGGTGCAGCCATAGGGGCCTCGGCTGCAACCTCATCTCCTATAGGATCGACCTCAACCTCACCGGTACCATCTTCTTGGGGGTACAACTGGAGGTGGCTACGGTGTTGTGGCCTCTGACCTCCTAATCAACTCCTCAATCTGAGCTGATTATGCTACCATCTGAGTAGTCTGGGCTGCCATTAAGCGGCCTTGTGCAGCAACTAGGTCCTCCAGCCTCCTCATCCAGACATCTTCCTCAGATGCATCCATGTGTGGTTGTCTTAATCTTCCACTTCTCCTCATGGCACTGAGAAGCACAACATAAACAACCAATCATACACATGATCATCCAAGAAATACCCCAAAGCCTTATAACTACCCATAATATGTAATACACACACAAAATATAGCAGTAAGACTTTCAAGTTATCATTCGAGCTTTTAGTCACCTAAAGCTCTCAACTCAGTCATTCTAGGTCAAAGTCTTCTAAATCTATAATCTAGACCAAACGTCGTAAACATGGGCTCTGATACCAGCTGTGGCGACCCCACACCCCACACTGCCATACCCCATGGATCGGTGTGCAGAACTGTCGGGGTGGGATGCCTGACGTAGGCATCCACAACCACCTCAAATCATCCCATGAGATGATCCGAACCCTACAAGCCTCAACTAGACTATCCATAGAGTCCCCAAATTATTATTTTTTGAAACCACATCAAACACCTGATAGACTTAACACTTCTGAATCAACAAATACATCCACGTGAATCAAAATGATAATGATCTCCCAAAATGTACAACAATGATCATAATAGTCATCAAAATAAACCAAAATGGTCTATGGCAACATGCCTAGACTCATCATCATCAAAGTGCAAGGCCAATGGCCAATATACAATCAAAGTACCAAGGTTGTTGACATGCGTATCAAAGGGGGGGCGATACGCGTATCCCACTAACATGGCCAACGCACATACTGAGGGACCCATGCGTGTATGGCATTGGTTGCTAGATCATGTACTGATACCATGTTTGTCACACCCCGATTCTTAACAATATTTTTATGTGTATGCAGTTGAACAGAATCGAAGTGTGGAAAAAATGGACATTAACACAAATTTCTTATTCCTCCTCCTTTAATAACGGAGGGCACAAGTACAAAGGTTAAGTTCATACAAGTACAGAGTACACAACGAAAACTACAATGAAACACAAATACAAAACAACTAGATTTATGCAGATGTCCTGCTATTTACGTGCCTTCTTCTCACGTCCTTGAGCACCGGCGGGTCTTACCCTAGCATGTAATGTCTAAGAGCCTGGGGAAAAAATATCAACAGGGTGATGAATACAGTACATAAATCATCTACATGTTAGCAAACAACAATACAAATATACAATCAAGAATCCCAAGGCAACACACAACAATACAATCAAGAATCACAAGGCAATGTGTGGCATCGAGGTCCGACTATCGCGTAGCCATCCGACACCAAGATACATGCAATATGCAAGATAAGTAGCCACTACAAACACCGCGAGTCAAGCGCTCCAAAATAACAATGTATGGTAGCTACAAAGCACCAAGGTCTAAGTGCTATGCGTCCACAAGGCACAAAGGTCCAACTGTTCCAAGTACATGTACATATATTAATATGGCTTTTATGAATGACGTACAGCCCGTCCGTACATCTCCTTAAGACTGATGCAATTAAGCTTATAGTAGAGATGCACTGCCTAAACTGACCTAAGTTTGGTGGGCACACATGCACCACAGGCAATACCCTTGTGATATCAAGTAAATAATTAAGCATGGTTACAACATAGATGAATAATGCATGGTAATCATCATTCTAATGATAGGACATGCAAACCTACACCTTCCCCACCTTTGGAAATACGTAGGCGTAGCAACAACATCTTCAGAAATACACGAGTTTCATAAAAGCAAGAGGGGAACAAGAAGATTCGGGGTTTTGAACTGAGGGCCCCTTTCTCAATTTATAAAAAAGGACCCCTGTAGGGGGAGTCCCCCACATTTGGGACGTCCCCCACAGTGAGGACGTCCCCCACATTGGGGACTTCCTATTGGGGACGTCCCCCTTTTGGGGCCGTCCCTCTTGTCGGATGTCACGACCCCCTCCGTAGGGTGACGTCATAACCTCCACAAAATAATATATACGCCATACTTAGACGTATATAATACCCCGTCAGTCTCTTCCTTTAAAAAAATACACAAAATTCACTCAAAAGTTTTGCCAGAACCTCCCCATAAATCTGAGGTTCCCCATACACCTGATAATCTCATCAAGTCCATTACTCCAATACACAATCAAAGTCATTATTATCCACATAACCCATTCAATTCCATAATACCCAAACATCCACGATATCAAACCATATTCTCACATATTCCGTACTCTTCTAGTATAATTCATAAAACTTCAGTACATTTCAAAGTCTCAAAACATTTACATATGACACTCTTATTCATGTACATCTCACTAACCATTTCCATATACTCACAAGACTTCTATTAATTCATAAAGTCTCATATCCATTTATACATACATAGTTTCCACTACAATTATACATGTTAGTGGTGTTATATACATATACATATTCAAAATAAAAGATCATATACCCATATCCCTGCACACACATACTTACATTAGCAAACAAACAGGCTCAGATCACTTTTTTGGAACCTTACCTTTGCCTTTGTAATCAACACCTGATAAAAAGGGAGTGCGGTGAGCTACAACAAGCTTAGTGAGTAGTCTAGTAATGGCATTATATATGCATTCATAAGAAAACATAGTATTTAAACAACATTATAAACCTGATATGCAATTCACATGTAAATATCCATACATGATTTAAATACATTTGTGCCACTCTATACATATCATACAATGTATAAATGACAAATCTTCACCCTCAGGTATGTAAACAATTATGTATCCTTATTATGCATTCATATGGAGAACCCGACTTATCAAACCATCCTCTCGATCATTCCGAGGTTCAGTCTACAAACTTTTCTCAGTGGAATTGATAATATACTTTCCTTACATCAGGTAAGTCTAAGTATATTCGATATTCAAATCAAAGTTTTAATGCATTCAAGAAGTAATGCAAGCAAAGCGATCATACATGCCACAATTCATAAAAATAGGGTTTATATACTACAATGCGATACATAAAACCAAAATAGAAATACTCACAAAAATACAGGTTTTTGACCAAGTCCACATTCTCAATTCTTAGCCAATTTTCCAAATTCTTGGCTATCACAATTCCAGTTGTAGAAACACCTCAATTGTGTGCATCACCAATCCAAGAATTCACCAATTCTTCCTTCCAATCTCTCCAATTTAACATTGCTAAATGAATCCATTCATATCATGATTAATAATCCCCAATTTAAGCCAATACATAGCATATGCCCCAATTTTGGAAAAATCTCTACAATAGCCAATTTGGCCAATTATACTAGACAACATGCCACACCATGGGAGAACCCAAATTAATATCAAAGTCCATTTAAGGATGCCAAAAATCCAACATAGGTCACATGCACTCCCATAACACAATCCTAAATCAAAAGCTAGGGCTAGGTCACCATGTGTAGAACTTCATCAATTTCACCATGAAAATTGGGGCAAAAGCTTTCATTGAGTTCAAATCCATACTAGGAATCCATTTCCATACTATGCATTTCAGTTCTTAGGGTTTCCATGAATACCCAAAGCTTATGCAACATAAAAAAATGTGGTCAAGTACTTGGAAAACGGACATTAGGCATAGATAAGGGTCAAAAACACTCATTCATGCTATTTCCTAGCCATTTTGGGCACATACACATGAAACCCAAACTTGGGTTTACCCAAATCCGTGAGCTATAGAGAAAAGTACACCATTAGAAATTTTGCTCTCACCTTTAATGGTGTTTTCATGGAAAGAAATGGAGAAAAATACTTACTTTGGGTTTAGATGATGAAGATCCCCCTTTGAAACCCACGTTTTCCTCCTTTCTCCTCTCTTCAATTCGTTCTCAATTCATATGGGTGAAATAAAAACTTTCCCCTTTTAATTGGTGTGTGAAATGGGTCACTTTTCACTCAAAAACAGCCCAGATTCGTGGGAAGTGTGCTTCTCAACCCCAGGAGTGCGCTTCTCCTTTTTTTGAGTGAATTCTGCTCTCTTTCTGCGCAAGGAACACGTTTCTCCCAGCAAAAGCATGCTTCTCTCTTGTACAAAATACTCAATCTAAATGTTTTTGCTACGCGCTCAATACGCATTAGAATTTCGCGTATAATAGGTCGATTTCTATGGAAAAATGTGTCCCGGACTCATTTTTAATGTCCCCAAATATGTTTGAGACACCCCTTGTACAGTTATAACTGAATCAACATAAAATTATACCATTTTCAAACAAAATACGAGTATAATACACATCGAACAAATCCGAAAACATCTCTTGCATTTGATTTTCTTGCTTTAAGGTTATTTGTCTTCGTCATAAGATTTCCATTTCAATCTTAACAAGTGAGATTACTTACTCTCGAGTTTGTCATCTCTTCAGGTTACGATATGCACTGGCCTTTCTTTTTCTTTATTTACATGGTGTCCTCCCCAACTTATAGTTGAGTTATCTCTAAGACATACATGGAATCTGGATGATATTTGGTCAACATCGATACATGGGAATTTTCATGGATACCAGCCAATTGTGATAGTAGAGAAAATCAGTAAGCCAATGGACCTATCCTCTTAATGATCTCACATGTTCCAATAACTCGTGGTGCAAGCTTTTCTTTCACCCCAAATTTTATATGGCCCTCATGTGGTAAGACTTTTAACAAAACTGGGTCAGCTACAATATATTCCAAGGCCTATAACGTTTTCAAACAAACTCTGTGTAATTAGTAATAACCTTTGGCACCAATAACAATAACTCCATACTTTCAAATCTACAAGTTGGAGATTTACAAGGCTTACTATATAGAGCCTTAAGGATGCCATCATAACTACTATTTATATACACAAGTTCATATCAATAAAACATTAGCTCCAATTCCCTCCAAAACTCTAATATACAAAACCTGAGCATGCATTTAAGCATCAGTATCACTCTCTCAGTCTATTAACCTATTTGAGAGTAAAATGTCACACTGAGATGGAGATGGGTCTCACATTGAGTCTACATCAACAATTGGATCTCAAAAAAATCTTCATATTTAAATTCGATATAATACTTATCCTGGTACCCCCATAAAATCTCCCTATCTCATACATATAACATCTACTCAGTCCACTACAGAGTTCTGATGCTTATTAGAAGGAAATACAGACTTATTAGTCTATGAACGGTCATCCAAATGGCATCATATCTACCCAATACCCACAAGACACCATATGAATCCATTGTCATTCTGCGTAATCCACGATGCCATTTCTAGAATCATTCATACCAGTACTGGAATCATATTATCATAAATTCTTAATTCTCTGAATATGAGTATCAATCAACTGAACATTCATTTGAGTACAAATATCATCAAAATGAAGTACTGAAGAGTACATTCATAACTGTAACTCTCATTCATATCAATTTCCATTAATGACTAACTGGTTATTACCATTCCAGTTTTTGTCTGTTTTTTGCTTAATGTTTCAATGACAACACTGGCCTTTTCTAGGATAATACTCTCATACGAAGTCATAATCCTTCAAAAACTCTAGCCATATTTATTATCTCATATTCAATTTCTTTCTAATTAATAATCATTCCAGACTCTTCTAAATCTAAACCTAATGTGCTTTCACCTTTCTAAGCAAACACTACTGTAACCCATTCCAAATCATGCACAGGATAGTTGTTTTCATGCACCATTACTATCTGGCTGCATAAATAACCACACTATCCTCCTCAATCACACATGATCTGAACCTGCATGTGATAAATCTATACAAATCACAACTAAGTGCCCAGGTTCTAACAATGTTAATATTGGTACAGTAGTCAGTTCTTCATTTCCAAACTCGTGAAAGCTTCCTCACATATAATCGTTCACATAAATAAACATTCTCCTGGATTAGCTTAATAAATAAAGTGAGTAGAGTAGCTAGCTTTAAGAATTCTGCCATTTACTTTTCATAATATTCAACTAATTTTAGAGAATTTCACATTTTTCAATCTTGATCACTTTGACTTTTATAGTATCTTCATAGATATTCTTTAGTCTAACCATGTTACCATTTGGTCTAAACCAAAATACTATTTGGTGTAACCACGTGGTCCACAAATTCTATCTCATTTATCAACTCTTGCAGTTTCTCAGCCTGGCACTCAAACTGTGCTCTCTCAGTGTCTGCAATTTAATTACGAGGTGTTATTCCTGCCCCCTCACTATGCTTGACATAAAAAAGTATATCTTCTTTACATCCTCCTATTGAATTCTTAACTGATCGCGCCTAGATCACCAGATGGCTTAAAAAAAATTCGGCCCAATTTAGTTAATCGAATTCGACCATCTAACCATGGTAGAGGATATTTATTTCTTACTGTCATCTTACTCACCTAACAGTAATTTACACTTAACCATATTCTACTTTATGTCATTTTTACATTATCCTGAATACTCTTCAGGAATATTCAATGGCTTTAATACTAGCCATAACTCTGTTTTCTCATTACTAGTCATCCTATCTCAAGTAAAAGACTTTGAGAAATCAATCCTCAATACTCACAATGAGGATTTTCCAATTATTCAGAATAGTACTTCTTTTTCGGAAAGACACTGCATCTGGCATGAGAGATGGCCAGTCACTATCAATTCCTAAAAATTTTCATATTCCAAAATAAACAATTATCTCATAACCCTGATAATTACCATACACAGTTTACAATTCATAGTATAATAGATCGTTTCTCCTGTAATTGTATTCAAAATCAACAATATACTGATCCATGCAGGAGATACATACAATCTATCAATCACATTTACCAGAGATAAAAGCAAAGTATATTCAATGATCAAGTAGAAATGTATACCAATAAAGTACTTGATAATACTTTTATTAATCTCTGAATCTCACTCAGTGATTGCTTCTACAGTGTAAAACTTGACAAAACTATAATGGTTGAAGCTACTAGGGCTTTTTACAATGATCGGACTGGACACTGACTCAACTTGTGTCCTAGTTGACTGTATCGATAATACACAATTGGAGATTGAGATGCAAATGACCTAGTCAGCGACTCATTTTTTGACACTGGGAACCAATTCTGGCTTACAAGTCTCCTTGAGATCTCTGCCCTTTCTCCTACTACTATCGGGTCAGGCGCCGTCAAAGCTAGAGTCACTGGTAATACCTAGGTCACAACCTCACTCGGTGTCTTACCCACTTTGGTTTTCTTTTTGTCGCCTCTATATTTTCTATACAATTTATTTCTTTTCTTACCCAGAGATGGTACGGACGGCTCTACTATATTCAATTGTACAACCTGTACTATTGCCGCTGCTGGTACTGACATTCTGGCTGAAGCCTCGGCTGATTCAAAATCTAAAGCCTGTGTCACAGTTTTCTCATATGTCTGTACACCAGTTACCGCCAACCCTTTTCATATAGGATCCCAGAATGCATTCTTGATCCTTTTCATTCTCAACGCTTCCGTTGACACCATTTCCGAAGCAAATACAAATAATCTATTAAATTCATGCTCATATTCCCGAACAGTCTTTGTTTCCTACTTCAAGTGTATAAATTCCTCACGCCTTTTCTCTTTTTTAGCTTCAGGATAAAATCCAACATAAAATAATTCTTGGAATTTCCTCCAAGAATCTTTTTATATGTTTGAATTGTGGCCTGCCACCATAGTTCAACATATTCAATTAATTTAAATCTTGCTAACCTGATTTTATCATTTTCAGAGATTCGTATGTCCTAAAAAATAGTTTTCATTCTCATGAACGAATTCTTAGCCTTTTCTAACACTAGGCCACCTTTAAAATTCGGAGGATCCCCCATTCTGAAAGCTTTCATCACTTCCTCATATCTTTTTTTCTCTTCGATGTCCCCTTTGACATCAAACGATCGGGCTTCAACCTCAGGCACATGCTCCACTGCAGGTGCACCCACACTGCTAGCTCCAATCTTTTAGGAACTATTGGTGCATCAGGCCCCTGCCTGTCGTCTCGTAGTTTTGCCATAAGCTCTATCAATTGGGCATTATGTTGTTGTTGGGCAACTACTAATTTCATAAGTTCAACATATTGATGTCGTTGGGTTTCTACTAACTCTTCCAGCCTTCTGATATTTTCCTGATCAGTACGTTCCATTGCTACTCTTGAATGTTCTTTACCCTTGATATCTAAAATATACAAATACAGCTAATTATTAGACAAGTTAGCATCATGGAATAGGCTCATATTTAATAGTCCTACCCGTACATTTATACCCATACAAACAAACATAATATTATAAGGCTTTTATCCTTTTAAGGATTTTAAACCTAACAATCTCAACGCCTAACGCTCTGATACCAACATCGTCATGACCCCCTCCGTAGGATGACGTCATGACTGACGTAAAATATCGCATACGCCATACCTAGACGTATATAAAACCCTGTCAGCCTCTTCCTTTAAGAAAATACACTAAGATTCACTCAATTTTTTTGCCAGAACCTCCCCATAAATATGAGGTTCCCCATACACCTGATAATCTCATCAAGTCCATAATTCCAATACACAATCAAAGTCATTATTATCTACATAACCCGTTCAATTCCATAATACCCAAACATCTATGATATCAAACCATAGTCTCACATATTCCATAACACTTAAGTACATTTCAAAGTCTCAAAACATTTACATATGACATTTTCATTCATGTACAACTCACTAACCATTTCCATATACTCACAAGACTTCTATTAATTCATAAATTCTCATATCCATTTACACATATATAATCCCCACTACAACTATACATGTCACTAGTGTTATATACATATACATATTCAAAATAAAAGATCATATACTCATCTCCCTTCACACTCATACTTACATTAGCAAACAACCAAGCTCAGCTCACTTTTCCTGAGCTTTACTTTTGCTTTTGTAATCAACACTTGTAATAAAAAGGGAGTGGGGTGAGCTACAACAAGCTTAGTGAGTAATCAAGTAATGACATTATATATGCATTCACAAGAAAACATGGCATTTAAACAACATGATAAACCCGATATGCAATTCACATATAAATATCCATACATGATTTAAATACATTTGCGCCACTCTATACATATCATACAATGCATAAATGACAAATCCTCACCCTCAGGTATGTAAGCAAGTATGTATCCCTACTATGCATTCATAGGGAGAACCCGACTTATCAAACTATCCTCTCGATCATTCCGAGGTCTAGTTTACAAACTTTCCTCAATGGAATTGATCATATATTTTTCGTACATCAGGTAAGTCTAAGTATATTTGATATTCAAATCAAAGTTTTAATGCATTCAAAAAGTAATGCAAGCAAAGCAATCATACATGCCACAATTCATAAAAATAGGGTTTATATACTACAATGTCATATGTAAAACCAAAATAGAAATACTCACAAAGATACAGGATTTTGACTAAGTCCACACTCTCAATACTTGGCCATTTTTCCAAACTCTTGGCTTCACAATTCCAACAGTATAAACACCTCAATTGTGTGCATCACCAATCCAAGAACTCACCAATTCTTCCTTCCAATCACTGCAATTTAACATTGCGAAATGAATCCATTCATACCATGATTAATAATCTCTAATTTAAGCCAATACATAGCATATGCCCCAATTTTAGAAAAATCTCTACATTAGCCAATTTGGCCAATTATACCTCACATGCCACACCATGGGGGAACCCAAATTAATATCAAAATCTATTTAAGCTTGACAAAATAACCAACATAGGTCACATGCACTCCCATAGCGCAATCCTAAGTCAAAATCTACGGCTAGGTCACCATGTATGGAACTTCATCAATTTCACCATGGAAATTGGGGGAAAAGCTTTCATTGAGATCAAATCCATACTAGGAATCCATTTCCATACTATGCATTCGGTTCTTAGGGTTTCCATGAAAACCCTAACCTTACGCAACATCGAAAACGTGGTCAAGTACTTGGAAAACACACATTGGGCATAGTTAAGGGTAAAAAACACTCATTCATGCTATTTCCTAGCCATTTTGGGCACATACATATACACACGAAACCCTAACTTGGGTTTACCCAAATCCGTGAGCTAAAGAGAAAAATACACCATTAGAAAGCTTGCTCTCACCTTCAATGGTGTTTTCATGGAAAGAAATGGAGAAAAATACTTACTTTGGGTTTAGATGATGAAGATCCCCCTTTGAAACCCATGTTTTCCTCCTTTCTCCTCTCTTCAATTTGTTCTCAATTCATATGGGTGAAATAACAACTTTCCCCTTTTAATTAGTTTGTGAAATGGGCCACTTTTAACTAAAAAACTGCCCAGATTCGTGAAGAGCGTGCTCTCCTTTTTCTAAGTGAATTACTTTCTCTGTCTAAGCAAGGAGCGCGCTTCTCCCAACTGGAGCGTGCTTCTCTCTTGTACAGAATACTCAATCTAAACTTTTCCGGTACACGCTCAATACACATCAGAATTTC
This sequence comes from Paratinospora sagittata, assembly GCA_035771175.1. Classification (NCBI taxonomy): domain Eukaryota; kingdom Viridiplantae; phylum Streptophyta; class Magnoliopsida; order Ranunculales; family Menispermaceae; genus Paratinospora; species Paratinospora sagittata. The sequence continues at coordinate 57,330 of JAYMFD010002044.1, read as the reverse complement.
ACGTGTAATAGGTCGATTTCTGTGGAAAAACACGTTTCAGACTCATTTTTAATATCTCCAAGTCTATTTGAGACACTCCTCATAAAGTTGTAACTGACATAAAATTATGCCATATTTGAACAAAATACGAGTATAATACACATCAAATATGTACACAAGCATCTAAAGTTGGGCATTCTACTACACCAAAACATCATATGAGAATGTGAGTCGTTACACGGGGACTTCCCATTGGGGACGTCTCCCTCATTAGGGGTTTCCAACTGGGGAAATCCCCCTTGTGGGGTCGTTCCCCTTGTGGGGATTTCTCTTGGGGTCGTCCCCCTCGTGGGGACGTCCCCCTCATGGGGTCGTCCCCTTTGTGGGGACTTTCTACGATGTCCCTTAGTATACGGATTGTTGTTGTCAAAGAAAAAGTAAAGTTCTTTTGGGGGTTGTTATAGCTGTGGCGCTGGGATGATGGTGGTGCTGAGAAAAAACAACACTTGGGCGTTGTGGCGTCCACAATGGGTGTCGTGGCGCCGAGTGTTCTCCTAATCCGACTATGAGTAGTATTTTACTTGTATATTGGTCAATTTAACTTCGAATTGGACGCAGTTTTTTTCTACTTCTTCTTAACTTTAAATATAACATTTTGAGAAGGTTTTGAGGCACATGAGAGAGGAAAACAAGTGGAAGAAGAATCGAAGAAAAACGCAAATATCACGATGTTGTAGACAAATGAATGAATCAACACATCTTGTGATTGGTTTTTCTAGTTTATTCTTGTTTTTATTTACAATGTTCATCAATATGTTTATGTTTTCTTTTATTTCAATGATGAACTAAGTTGTTTATCTAGAGGATAGATGGATCCTAACTAGATACTATGTTTTAGATTTGTTTTGATTATTATTAATAGATTCCTCATAGTTTATTTATATTTTCCAGTTCTTAATGTTTTTGATCTACTGGCCATAGATTGAATGTTTTTAGATCTTGGGTTCGGCACTCAAGAGAGGGAATTTGGGATTTGAATGGGGAAAATATAGCCTAGAAATATTATAGAATTGAGAGATTTATAATATTCTTTGAAGTTTTGGAAAAAATCACAAAGCATAAAGAGTTTGTGTGGTTTTGGCTTTTATCGAGTGGTTGAAATCAAATTATGTGAATATGTTCCAACTTGGCACTTGAGAGAATAAGTTAGAGATTAGAGGATTTTTGACTTATAACTAGGAGAATAAATTAATAATAAATGTATATAAAAAACATAGTTGAAGGTTAGGTGAAGTTGAACCTCTAGAATTCATCTCTATTGATTTTTTCTTGATTTTGATTATTGGTTATTTCCTAGTTTTTATTTCATTGATTTTAGTTAATTAATTCTTGAATTTGATCATCTAGATAAAGTTAGGGCTAGTAATTATGATAATTTGTGAGAGTTAATCAATCCTTGAAGACGATAACCCTATTCTCATCAATATAATATAACTTGACACCGTACGCTTGCGGTTGATCACGTACAAGTTTTTGGTGTCGTTGTCGTGGAATGATTCAATTCTATTCCCACTAATATCATTTCCAAGTAACTTTGATTTTAATGTAGAATTTTTTAAAATTATTATTCTGATTTTTATTTTAATTCTCTTTTACGGGATCCTTCGAGCGGTGTATGCAGAGAGCAATTAGTCTTGAACTCGTTTCTTGCGATCCAGAAATAGAACAAACTCTTCGAAAGCTTCGGAAGGAGAAAAGGATTGATATTCAAGCAATGGATGCTGAAAACAATCAATTAACTCTTCGGGACTGTTTCAAGCCAGCCATCAATGACAAATAGTTTTCAAATTTCAAGACGCTCACTTGTGAGTAGCGCCCTCATGCTTTTAATGTTTTAAAATAAGGCAGGATGCTAGCTGTCGATTAGCGCCCTCAGGTTTTAAGTTGTTTAAGTGTCATAGTAAGTCAAGTCAGTAACGCCCTCACTTCATCATTCAGTAGGACGCTGATGCTATATGAGCGCCCTCAAAGGAACAAAATGACAAAAATGATATTTCTATTGTTCTGAAACGTACATCCTATTAGCCACCTTTTCCGAACAACTTTTCGTACAAAAATCAACTTTATGTATTTGTAGGAGATATTCTCATATTCATTAACCACGTCTCTTAAACTTTCCTTATTTGTGAATCTGGAGAAAATTAGAATGTTCATGAAATGTGCAGTTGCTATTTTGATACATTCTAGCTGTTGTGAGTAAACGTCCATATTTGAAATTCAAATTCACATGAACAAAAACTTCATCTCTACAAGTCTATAAATACCAGCACTTAACAATCTGTTACGACCATCGAAAGTTCTCTGAGCCAAAACACTTTTTAAAAGTTAGTCAATTTTTCATCTGACTCAAAAAGCTTAAGTTATTTTGGTTTCAAAGCATTTTATTTGAATCTCTACTTATGCAAAAGATTTTCATACTAAGCTAAATTTTTATCTTTATCTGAAAATCTATTTGAAAGCTTGAATTGTTTTCACTCAAATTTTCAGCACTGTTTTAACCTATATCATTCTTGCTGGAAGAGAAATTTGAGAAATAGTTCATAGGATACAGTTGTACTTAATTTCGCATCTTGTATATTGTATCGAGGTTGTAACAATAGTTAGATAAACTACTGAGTTGATATTCTTATATTCAACAAGGTTAGGTCCTCTCACACCCGTAAGTTGAGAAACGGTCTTCTAACACTCATAACTTGAGAAACGGTCTTCTCACACCCGTAAGTTGAGAAACGGTCTTCTCACACCCGTAAGTTGAGAAACGGTCTTCTCACACCCGTAAGTTGAGAAACGGTAGTTCTCACACCCGTAAGTTGAGAAAGCTTAGGTTTGTCACACACCCGTAAGTTGGGATAGGTTGGTTTCAAGCCTGCAAGTTGAGCAGTGTAACAGTTGTTCTCACACCCTCAAGTTGAGAAAAGGTGTAACGGTTTGATTCACACCCGTAAGAGAATCCCTTAGTGATAAGGTTTAAAATTCTAACTAACGAGGTTAGGTAGTGGATGTAGGCAAGTAGCCGAACCACTATAAATCGACTGTGCATATTTATTTATATTCTACACTTTTACTTTATCCGCACTTTGACTTTACCATTGTAATTAATTTTAAAATTTTCTAAGTGTCCAATTCACTCCCCCCTCTTGGACATACCTGGGCCAACTGTTATGTCAAAGAAGCAAAAATTGGAGGAGCTCGAGACGGTAAATCTCACGGAGGAATGTAGTGCAATTCTCCAAAATAAATTGCCTCAGAAAGTAAAGGATCTAGGGAGTTTTACTATACCTTGCACTATTGGAACTTTTTTCTTTGATAAAGTACTTTGTCATTTGGGTGCAAGTATTAATCTAATGCCTTTGTCTATTTCAGGAAATTGGGACTTGGAAAAGTAAAGCCTGCTACCATCACTTTACAACTTGTGGATAGATCTTTTACCTATCCTTGTGGAGTTATTAAAGATGTGTTGGTCAAGGTTGACAAGTTCATCTTCCAAGTGGATTTTGTTGTCTTGGACATGGATGAGGATGATGGGATCCCGTTGATTCTTAGAAGGTTTTTTCTAGCTACTGAAAGGGCATTGATTGATGTGGAGCGAAGGGAGTTAACTTTGCGGGTTAACAAGGAAGAAGTAATATTCAACATCTACCACACACCGAAAGATAGACGTGCATGGAATTTTTGCTCAAAAGGTTCTATGTATGCAACATCGAAAGATCCCTTCGGGCAATATATTGCCAAGATGGAGAATATAGATGATCCTCCTCCAACGAAATTGATGGAACCTATATTGCAATTTAATACCTGAGCACCTCCGGTATGCATTTTTGGGAGCGATGTTTACATCTTCGGTTATTATACGACCATTTTTGTCTCTTATTGAAGAAGAAAAGTTGTTGCGTACACTAATGGAGCTTAAATGCAAGGATGGGTCTCTTTTTCACCCCAATGGCCAACGGTTGAAACACTACTATGGCCAAGAAGAAAGGATTGCTAACGGTATTCCTCTTAATGATCCACCTTGAAGAAAAGAGAAAGCCAGGTCGATGACTTTAAACCAAGAGCTTGTTGGGAGGTAACCCAACGATTTTAGTTTTATTTTATTTAGTTGCTTTATTTATTTTTTAGGAATTTCTTAATATTGAAATATTTGTTTTTTATTCTCTTTCAGGGTTCTAACCAAGTTTGGGGGTCCTTCGGGCAATTATAGAAAGGAAGAATGGAAATACCCATGGAGGCTTCTACCTGTGTTAGTAAAGGGGGTTTTCACAACTTTTTCTTCTTTATTCAATTTCTTCTTTTCTTATATGTTTTGCATTCAGGACAATGCTTTGTTTAAGTTTAGGGGAGAATTTTCAATTTTTGTCATGGTTAAGATGTGTGTTTAGGTATGTTTTTAGGAATTAGTTTAGGTCTATGTTCTTTTACAAGTATTTATTTGGTTTTATATATTTATGGATGGTCTGTGATAAGAATAACATTTATTTGAATATAACTTTAGGAGAATGTAGAAAGTTATCTTTAAGTCAGTGTGCTTGATTTGATTCTTTGATATTGTTGGACAAATGCTCCTCCCGTTGGTATCTCGGTATTTTGATGATTACAAATCACATGATATCACATGTATTTGTTTCTCTAAGTGTTACAGCTAATTCGCCAGGAGCACATCAAAGAGCAGCTATTGAAGAGACTACCAAGATCAAGCTCGAAGAACGACAACAAATCTCATATGTAATGCATTAGTTTGATCTTAGGTACGTAGGGTAACCTCTAGATCAATCTCAGCACTAAAACTATCTTAATTACGAAGTTTTCAAAATCACTTCAATTTTGTGTTTGATTTTGATAAAATGTTCTTCAAAAGGTTTTAATCATGCTTTTAATAAGTTCTGAATGATTTAAAAATGTTTAATCCAATGTAAAGATGTTTTGATGTAATGGAAAGGTTCTTGAATGTCAAAAGAATGATTTTTTCAAAAATTAGGAACCTATAGCGCACTATCATCCTTGATAGCCCGCTATCCATTGAATTGCAAAAAATTCCATAAGGCTATAGCGCGCTATCATTGATGATAGCCCGCTATTGTGTCAATTGCAAAAAATTAGTTTTCTGGAAATTTTGGGCAATAACACACTATAGGGTTTGATAGCGCCTATCGAAAATTTCTGAAAAACTGAAACTCTCGGTCTCATCAAGATATTGAGCATAAATAGCCCGCTATAGAGCTATTGCCAAAAATTTCACTTTGAGCAATAGCGCGCTATCCGAAAAATTCGAAAGTTGGCACTCTCAGTCATTTTCAGTATATTGAGCGCAACAACCCACTATAATCCAATATTGCACAAAGTGAACAGTGCGATAACACTATCATTGGTGGAGACAGAAACTAAGTTTTCTAACGGAAAAACGTGGGACTTCCACATGCTCGATTTTTATAATCCTTGGACTATTTTTTAGACCATGCCAACTGAAATATTCTACACTAACACCTGAGGGATTCTCTTTGTCTAGCACGCTCAAACCATTTTAGATTAAACAAATTTTTTGAATTCAAATCTCTCCATACTCTGCTGTTGCAAAACCTGCAACTACTCATTTTATAAAACTTATGTTCTAAACTTCAAAGAACACAACACACGATTTGCAAGTTAGTCTAAGCTTTTCAAAGAGTATTGTCAAGAGAAGAAAATTGTGATTCTTGCATTGCACAAACAAGTTTCGAATTCAATCAAAGTTGCAAACTGATTTTGAGATAACCTCATTGTTCAACAAGTTCTTTATTTTTATCCTTATGTGCTGAGATTTCCAGAGGCTATCCATTGCATTATACATTAAGTATATAAAGTGTTCTTGGTAAGAGAACATCTTCAAAGTTGTATTTGTTTTCCAACAAGTGTTGTAAGTGACTGAGGTCACAAGTGAGAAAGAGTTGAGTGATTAGGCTCTTGTGAAGGTTGACTTACACCTATGAAGTAAGTGTTGTAACCGGTTCGATCCTCACCCTCGAAGCAAGATCCATTAGTGGGAGGTTTGGGAAAATCTTGATCGAGGAGATCAAGTGGTGGACGTAGGTTGTTAATACCGAACCAGGTTAAATCTCGTGTGCTTTAAGTTTTGCCATTGCCTTTTACTTGCTTTCTTTCCAATTTATTTTTGAAAGGTTAAAAACTTGCAACTCTTCCAATTCACCCCCCTCTTGGATGTTTAATCTGGGCCAACAGATATGTCATGTTTGAGATTCTTTATATTTTTATACAAGGTCATGATCATTGAACCACTAGTGTGTAAAATAGATAATTTCAAGTTATGTATTATTAAGATCTTTATGAACTCTGGAACTTGTTTGATTACCACTTGAGGTGAAATCCAAGAGATCACACCATTAGGAAGATGATTTAGGCCATGTTTGGATAGTTTGAGCCATTAAACCTAGCTATTATTAATTATACCCTTAGTCACCCATTTTTTAGCGTATTAACCTTTTATTTGTCACCTCTAATATATAGCTAAAGCCATATTTAGAAATCCCATTTTTTACTCTTACACCCTTTAAACACTTTGCTTGTGGTGAAATATATATCTATTTGAGGATAAATTATGGGAATGCAAGGTGATGAAGATGGAAAGGTATTATGTCGAATGTTTGCTTCATGAATAGAAAAAAAAAAAGATGAGAAAATAGAGCAAAAAAAAGAATGATACACCTTCTATCAAAAGAAATAAGTTTAAGGGTGTAGTAGTTCTTCACATGAAAAAAAAATGAAAAGAAAAAAAAATATAGAAATATGACGAAAAGAAGAAGAAAAAGAGAAAAAAGGAAAAAGATGAAAGCAAACAATGAGAGAGTTGAAGATGGTTATGGTTCTATATAATGTTTTGAAGATGTTTAGGGTTTTTTGAGCCTAATTACTGCCCGTTTTTGTCATACCTTTCACCCTAGCCTTACATTCAACCTATAGAAGTTCTTTTGATTCCTGGTGGTATGAAATCTATATTAGTTTTAAGTGGTGTGAAAAATATGCCTATGGAGTTCAATTTCAAAATATATTTTGAGATCATGTGCTTTTTCACTTGCTTGTCTGTATCCATATGATGTATAAGTGGTTTCATGTGATTGATTATGTATTTACATTTTTAAGAATCAAAGATGAGGCATGATAGGAGTTGAATTGAAATTCAAGGCACCTTTCACACCTACAAGATTTTCCTAGAAGTTATTATATTTCATGCAATTGAGGCCATGTATGCCTATACCTTTCAAACCAAATTTTTGTTTGTTTTAGAATGTGGTAGTATGGTGAGTTTTTTAAGTTTGTTTTCCCTTTTCTCAGGACAATCAAAGTCCTAATTTTGGGGATATTTGATAAGTAGCTTTTTAGGTGTCTTTTATGATATATTTTATGTCATTTTATGTTCTAGTTTAGGTATATTTTATGTTAGAATTTTATCTTCATTTTATGTTAGAGTTTCGGTATAGTTTATTTTGATTTTGTATTTTTATATGTTAGTATAGGTGTATGTTTTTATGAGTCTAACCCTTAGTTCATGATTGATTTTGTAGGTTTTAAAGTGCTTTGAAAGTGATGAACAAGTGCTCAAAAAGAGGAGAGAAGAAACAATCCAAAACCCTGAGAATAAAGGCAAAAAATCGAGCAAAAAAAGAAGAAAAAATCTATTTTCCCGAACATGGGCACCGTGGCGCTCAATGTGAGCCCTGGGAGTGATGGTGGTGATAAGAAAAAACAGCGCTTGGCCGTTGCAGTGTCCACAATGGGCGTCGCGGTGCTGGGTGTTCTCCTAATTCAACTATAAGTAGTATTTTGCCCGTATTTTGGTCGATTTAACTTCGAATTTGACGAAGTATTTTTCTACTTCTTTCTAACTTTAAATATAATATTATGAAAGGGTTTTGAGGCACCAGAGAGAGGAAAACAAGTGGAAGAAGAATCAAATAAAAAAGGCAAAGAGCGCGAAGTTGGAGCCAAAGGAGCGAATCTACACATCTTGCGATTGGTTTTTCTTGTTTTTATTTACAATGTTCATCAATATTTTTATGTTTTCTTTTATTTCAATGATGAACTAAGTTGTTTATTTAGAGGATAGATGGATCCTAACTAGATACTTTTTTTTTAGATTTTTTTTTATTTTTATTAATAGATCCTTCATAGTTTATTTATATTTTTCAGTTCTTAATGTTTTTGATCTACTGGCCATAGAGGGAATTTGGGATTGGATTGAAAAAATATAACCTAGAAATATTATAAAATCGAGAAATTTATAATATTCTTTAAAGTTTTGGAGAAAAACACAAAGCATGAAGAGTTTGTGTGGTTTTGGTTTTTACCAAGAGGTCGAAATCGAATCATGTGAATATGTTCTAACTTGGCACTCAAGAGAGAAAGTTGGAGATTAAAGGATTTTTTACTTATAAACTAGGAGAATAAATTAATAATAAATATATATATAAGACATAGTTGAAGGTTAGGTGATTAATCACGTACAGGATACTTATTTTTTACTGTCACCTTGTTCAAATGTTGGTAATCTATACACAAACATAAACTACCATCTTTCTTCTTTACAAACAAATTAGGTGCTCCCCAAGGTGACATATTGGATATAATAAACCCTTTTTTCCATCAACTCATCAAGTCGCTCCTTGAGTTCTTGCAACTCTTTTGGCGCTATTATATATAGAGGAATAGAGATAGATCTTGTATTGGGCATCGATTCTATAATGAAGTCATTGTCCCGCCTAGGTGGCAATCCCTGTAAGTCATTAGGAAACACATCCAAGTATTCACACATTGTAATAGCCCTAGTTTACGAAGAAGAAAAAAAAAGGGCAGTACCCGAATGTTAAGGCAGAAACCCGAACATTCGGGCATGGCCTTTTCCTATAAAGGGGGCCCCCCTCCCCCTCATTTCTCACACCAACGTCTCCATCTCTCTCCTTACTCCTTAGGCTCTCTCTCTCTCTCTCTCTCTCTCTCTCTCTCTCTCTCTCTCTCTTTTGAAACTCTCTCTCTTAGAGACTCTCCACTTGTACGGTGTGGAGTCGCTAACCAGCAAAAAGCGCAGAACATCAAGTGTCTAATTTGAAGGTGGGACGAAACATAGGTTTGCGTGTCTTATGACTTTTCATAAAGTTTTCATTCATTTATCGTTATGTCTATTATTCACTTTCACTGCATTATTGTGTATAGTGGTCATACATGTCATACTTATGCTTTAATATTTGGAGTCTACGTATTATACCGTTACTACGCCAGATTAGCGGTAAATTTGACTAAACCAGACTTAGTCTTGTCTTCAGTAACTTTGAATAGTGAATGGAAGGCAGCTTGCTGCTCTTGAAGACTTGGAATTTAAGCGGGACCTCGTGTTCCCACCTCTCGACCTGGGGACTGGTCTGGTTGGTCCTATTGAAAGTTGTCTGCTTGTATAAAGTTATATTGGACATCTTGACAATGTACAGGTGATGATAACACTAATAAGCATCACCAAACGCTGCCAAATCTTGTCTAATATAAGTAAAGACCGGACCCGCACATGCATAGTCATCATATATAAAATAAGTGGTCCGTGACCTATGGATTATTTACTGGTGCAATTGTGCCCACTATTATTGATGTTTCCCCTAGAAATGGACGTACAATGTGAACTCAGGATTACCTGGAGATGGACATTTGTACGTGAACCTAGGGAGGTATACGATTAAAAACTCATTACGAGACGATGTTATGTATAATTACATGTTAAACTATGTTGCATTGTTTATGATGCTATGTTGTGTATATTTGATGTATGATTATGATGTCTTCTTTCTTAATTGTCATATTCACGAACTATTTTATCCACTGGGCAATAGCTCATCGCGCTGCTAACCATTTTACAAGAGTCCAGGGAAGATTGGGCGGAGTTGTTTTGGGCCCTCATTTTGCACTCCCTTACTTATTTGTTCAATTAGTTAGGGAGAATTTTACGAGGATGTTCCCTCAGTATTGGAGGTTCTAGACCGCCTACATTCTGTAAAAATACATTCTGAAATTAATGAAAAGAGACTTGTATTTGAATTGTTTACCTGCGCACTCTATAACTATTATAATGCATTCACACCCCGCCTGTGAGTGCCTCGCCTATTTAGGCGCGTCCGGGCTGGGTGTGACACACACTATGGGGGATCTCAGGCAATTGAATGCCCTGATCCTTCTCTCCTTCTAGCCTTATACTAGCCAAGATTTCCATCTCCTCATCTGTAACCAGTCTACCTCTCGTAGGTGGTTTAAAGGTAACTGTACCTTTGTACACAAATGATGGCCTAGGTATCTTGAATACCACAATTTTGGAACAATAGTCCACAAGGGCATGATATGCAGCTAGCCAATCCATACCTAGGATTGCATCAAATTCCAGGAATTCTAGGATTCTAAGATCAACAGTAATCTCATGTCCCTCATATCTAACTATACAATTCTGACATACCATATTAGGGTAGATTTTTTCTCATGCTGTTGTACTCAAAATCAATGGCGTACTAGCTATAACAGGAGTCAAATGCAGCCTATCTACCATGCGACCAGATATAAAAGACAAGGTAGATCCAACATCAATCAAAACATACATCAATGTATCACAAATACTGATCATGCCTTCAATCAATGTCGTATTGGTATCAGGGTCTAGCTCGGTCACTACTCTAGCCAGCTCCCGTGTACCAAAAGGTGTCACGCTGGATGGCTTCGCCAGAGTCTTCGAAACCAGCTTAAAGGAACACTGCTTAATACTGTGGCCTTAGATGCCACACCAATAACAAATGATCGGAGGACGAGGAAAAGATATGCAGTCTGAGACTCTATACCAGGTATTGGAAACCAACTACCACCAGATCCCTTCAACTGTGGCCAGGGCAGCTTCACTTAAGAACTCTAACTTGGAGGTCTCCCTGTCGTCTGTGCCCCTCTGGCTACTAGTAAAAATGAATATGGCACTGCTGGAACTGGTGCCATCGAAGTCATCTAAGGCTCACCACTGGTTGTTTCGGCCAACTTGGCCTTTTTCACATCAGTCCATAACTTCTTTCTCCTTTTTCTTTTTTTCTTCCCAGGAAATGGGAAATACTGTTCGACAGGTTTTGACCGGATCTATGGTATTGGCGGCGCTGACTGAACAACTAGTCGAACATCTACCATTTCTGCAGTATCAAAGTTCAAAGTGTTCGCCTAAGTGGTTTTGCACTTAGTTTTCTCCTAAGTGTTTTGATGCTAACAAATAATATAACAAATGGTGTTAATATTTCTATCTAGTATATTTCAGCACCTAAAGATGGAAAATAGCCAATACAAGATCTTAGTCTTCAAGTTCAAGAAGTTCACCAAGGACAACTGGAAGGAATGAAGACAAAAAGGTTGAGAGTCTTTATGTGTCTAGAATTAGGATGTAACCTTCTTGCATTTCCAATTGCTCAATCTTTCTTAAAATCATGCATTCATTCTTCACATAGGCATAGTTTTGATAAAATTTATTCATGCATTAAGTTTTCTTTATAAATAATTTTCAACTATTCAAAAATGTTTGATTTATGATCTCAAACTATTTTGAATCATATTTTGATGCCCAAATAAGCCCATATATTTATAATTTTAAAAAATCATGTTAACCCAAGTTTTTACACTCAAAGTATGCCCAAATAAATTAAAAATGTTTGATACCTTTCTCCGATGGCTTTAGAAATGTTTCCAATGGTTCTAGAATGTTCTTTCCATAAATTTTGGGCTATTATGCCTATATTTGGTTTTCATTTCATAATCTTTCAAAAAAGAAAACGTTTTAAAAATCGCAGTTCATTTCAGGATGCTAATCGAGCTTCAGGAAGCTAATGCGAACTTGAAATTTTTTGGGCACCTTTCAAGTGCTCATAGAGTTTCTGGACGCTAATGGAACATCTGAACTTTTTCTGGGCGCGTTTCCAACAGTCCAAAATGTGATTTTTCACCCCCAACGGTTATATTCTTGTGTATAACGGCTAAAACTTTTTTTTAATCTATAAATACAAGTTCTTAGGCCATTTTATGCACAAGAGAGACAATCATGTGATTCTAGGAAGTGTTCTTTAAGATTAAATCATTTTTCCATTTTCAAAACCTAGAACTTAGACATGTTTATTTAAAGATTGGATTTCAAACTTAATCATTGTGCATCATTCAAAGCATCTTCAAAATCATTCTCTTGAGCAAATAGGGTTGCAAGAAAGGCATAAATCATTGTAAGGTCTCTTTTCACCTTGAGCTGAAATTTCCATACCTTGTATTTGATATTTGATTTTATGAGCTTCATTGTAATTGTTCTAATTACTTAGAACAAACATTATATTCACCGTATTTAGTTTTTTGGATTGTTTCATGGTTTTGAAACAAACCAAGTAAAATTATTTAATATCACTTGTGATTCCAATGTTGGAATCAAGGCAGTTTCATCCTTTCTCTTGAAAAGGGTCAAGCAATTCTTCCTTAGCCCACGAAAATGAAATTAGGTTTTTCCTTATCCCGCAAAAGGAACAAGTGGTTTTTCCTGAACCCGTGAAAAGGATATATGGTTCATCTTTAGACCACAAAAGGATAGGTTTGCCTTGAACCTGAAAAAGGGCATTGGTAACCGTTTGGTCCTCACCCATAAGAGGATTCATTAGTGAAGTTTGGAAATCCTAATCGAGAGATTAGGTAGCGGACATAAGCGTGGCTGAACCACTATAAATGCTAGTGTGCTTTACTTTATGCTCATGAGATTTATATAAGTATTGAACCCAATTGAGTCAAGGAATCTCATAAGAAATAGAAAAGTTGAAAAATGGCCATTACACCCAATTCACCCCCCTCTTGGGTGTCCAAGACAAAGCCTGTCTCAAGGCCTGATCATATGACTATACTCCAGCTATCACAACACCCTGTCTTATGTGATCTTTAAAACCATCCCTGAGCCTTTTCATCCTCAGCTCATCGGTTTGTACTATCTCTGGAGTGAACATGGCCGACCTATTGAACACATGCTCATATTGTCTGACAGTCATACTGCCCTATCTCAGTTCAATAAACTTTTTTCTCCTCTTATCATACTCTGCACGAGGATAGAAAGCTTCACGAAACAATGTTGTCAACTTGTCCCAAGTGGTTATTTCTTTGTGTGCCCTCAGAGTAGTCCTCTACCATCCATCAGGAAATTTCAAACTAGCTAGTTTGACTTTGTCCCTCTCTAGGACCTGCATATCCTCAAATATCACCTCAATCCTAAGAAGCCAACACTCTGCCACCTCTAACACTAGACTGCCTTTGAAAGTAGGTGGTTCTCGCCTCTTGAAGGCTTTCATGACTGCTTCATATCTTTTCCTCTTCTCTGGATCATCTCTGACACCTACAACTGGTGTCTCTACCTCAGCTATGTGCTACTCTGCAGGTCCACCAACACTGCTGGCACCAACCTCTGGGACCACTGGTGCTTCAGGCCTCTGCCTGTCATCCCGTAGTTTTGCCACAAGTTCTATTAACTGGGCATTTTGCTGTTGTTTGGCAGCTAACATTTCTTCCAACTTTTTTATCCTTTCTTGATCAGTAGGATCCATGATCTTTTCTCATTATCTCTTTCCAGTCTAAAAATCACAGACATAAGATATCATTGGTCAGTTGATCAGGATATTTATTCATAATCTAGCTACCCATACCATATACTCATACATACGAACATATCATGATAAAGCTTTTATCTTTTTAAAGCTTTTAAACCTAACAAATCTCAACTTCTCTCTGATACCAACGTTGTTGAGACCCCCTCCGTAGGGTGATGCCACGACTGGCAAAAAATACCATATACGCCATACATAGACGTATATGATACCCTGTCAGCCTTATTTCATTCCAAAATACACAAAAATCGAACGAACCTCTCCATAAATACGAGGCTCCACATACACCTAACAATCCACAAAACATTCATCAATTTCACATCAACATATATATCAAAACCATACATACATGATATCAAGACCATAATCCCATATATCTTCTCATATCATTCATATGCATCCAAACCATATGAATAGAATATTAATTAGGAAAAACTTGAACAAAACTCCATATGAACTATGGAAAGGTAGGGCACCCAACATCAGTTACTTTCGAGTATTTGGATGTAAGTGTTTTTTCTTAAATGATAAAGATAATTTTGACAAGTTTGAACCCAAATCAGATATTGGAATATTCTTAAGATATTCTTCTCATAGTAAAGCCTATAGAGTTTACTACCAATCTACTAAAACTATTATCTCAATAAACCCCATGACATGAATGTTTTGATGATTCCAAATATCTCTAGTTGGTCTATCTAATGATCTTGTCAAGTGTTTCAGATTTATCAAGAATGAAGATCAAGGAATTGTGATCACAACCCTATTGAACATGAAAGTAAAGTCTCGAGTCCGTCAGTACTTAAAATGTAAAGTCCATCGATCATCTTACTCTTAGCAAGATTTTTATCATTTGCATATTTTAATCGTAACTTATGATTTTTAAAGCATTTGTTTTGATTAAAAGAAACAATGATGTTTTATCTAGTTTTAATTAGAAATCAAAAATCGCTTTTATAAAGTCTTTCAGGACGCTAATGTTTTAGCAGCGCCCTCTTGGACTTGATGAGTCAGGACACTGATAAAATGTTAGGACGCTCCAGGTTGATTTGAACTATTTAATAAGGACGCTTACTCGTTAATAGTGACATTTCTTTTATCAACCTTTGAGAATGTCAGGACGCTGACTTAGTTTCAGATTGCTGAAAGATCTTTTTATCTTTAAGTGATTTCTATCTTTAAGGACGTTGATAAGTTATAAGTTGAATGAATTATTAGGACGCTACTTGTATAGGAGCGCCCTCATCTTTACAATCAACTTAAATAACTTTCAGGACGCTCACTGTCCATCAGCACGCTTAAACATTATTTTAAAACTACTTTTAATAGGTCAGGACGCTTACTCTTGAGTAGCGCCCTCATATGTTTTACGTTTTAAAACAAAGCAGGACGCTTATTGCAAAGTAGCGCCCTCACTTAATTATTCAGTAGGACGATGATGTTCTATGAGCGCCTTCAAAGGAACAAAATGATAGAAATAATATTTTTACTGTTCTGACATGTACGTATTTTTCGCCACCTTTTCAGAACAACTTTTCGTACAAAATCAATTTTCTATATTTGTAAGAGATATTCTCTAAATCACGAACCACGTCTTCCTTATTCGTGTATCTGGAAAAAAAATAGAATATTCATGAATTATGCAGTTGCCATTTTCGTGGTATATTCTAGCTGTTGTGAATAAACGTTCATATTTGAAATTCAAACTCAAATGAACAACAGCTTCATCTCTACAAGTCTATAAATACAGACACTTAACAATTTGTTAAGCACCGAAAATTCTCTGAGCTAAAACACTTTTTGAAAGTTAGTCGAATTTTCATCTGGTCAAGAAAGTGTTTAAGTCGATCTGTTTTCACAGTAGTTTTCTTTTGACTTTACGTATTCAAAAGATTTTCATACTGAGCTAACATTTTATCTTTATCTGAAAATCTATTTGAAGTTTTGAACTGTTTTCACTCACATCATTCAACACTATTTTAACTTATATCATTCTTGTTGAAAGAGTAATTTGAGAGATAGTTCATAGGATACAGTTGTACTCAATTTCATATCATGTATACTGTATCAAGGTTGTAACAGTAGTTGCATAAACTAATGAGTTGATATTCTTCTGTCAACGAAGAAACTGTAGTTCTCACACCTGTAAGTTGAGATAGGTTGGTCTCACGCCTTGAAGCTGAGCAGTCTAACGGTTGTTCTCACACCCGCAAGTTGAGAAAAGGTGTAACGGTTTGATCTTCACCCGTAAAAAGGTCTATAGTGATATGGTTAAAATCCTAACTGAGGAGGTTAGGTAGTGGACTTAGGTAAGTAGCCGAACCACTATAAACAACTGTGCATACTTGCTTATTTTTTTGCACTTTAATCTTGCCATTGTAATTAATTTTAACTTGTCTAAGTATCTAATTCACCCCCCTCTTGGACATAACTAGGCCAACAATTGGTATCAGGGCAGTGTTGGTCTTTAAAGAAGCTTCACAATTTCTTTGATATCAATGGCAATGACTAGAGGAACTGTCATGGAAGTGGGTCAACCTTTAGATAGACCACCTCTATTCAATAAAGACTGGATTGAAGATTGGATGATAAGGATGAAATCCTTTCTATGATCTAAGGATATCAGTTTTTGGGAAATGGTTGTAAATGGTTACACCATGCCCAAGAAGCCTATTGAGCTTTGGTCAGATAAGATTAAATGATAAACTTAATGCTCAAACTTTCTATGCCTTGTATTGTTCTCTACCCGAGGAAGAAGTAGAAAGGGTAGTTCATCTTGAGAGTGCCAAGGAGATTTGGGAAACTCTTGAATCATTTCATTGTGAACAGGTGAACACTAGAGATGAAAAGCTCAAAGAGTCTGCTAGACTATTCGACGCTTTTGAGATATCAGAAGATGAATCTCTCGATGCGGTATGCAACAGATATCAATCCATTCTTGACGGAATGCAAGAATTGAATCAGGAAATACCTGCCGAAATATCTTTAGTATATTTCTGTGACAAGCTTCCAAAGAGATGGAATGATAAGCTAACTATGTTAGCTGAATCTGTTGAACTATGGGAAATGAATTTAAAAGAGCTGTGTGATCACTTGCAAACCATGGAAAAAAGGGATGAAACTTGAAACCAAGTTAGAACATTAGAAAAGTCAATCGCTCAGTTTAGGGTTCTAGAAAGTGAGTCTGTTCATGAGAACCTGCAACGTTTTATACGACTTGTAAATGAATTTGAACACTTTGGAAAAACATTATCTCATTCTACTTTAGTACAATATTTTTTTAATAGTTTTCCTGAGAACTGGAAATATAAAATAGATTTTATAAACAAGTTCTCGAATCCATTTGAAATCAGTTTTCAAAATATTGATTACATGTTGAGTGGGATAAAAACGTCATGTGAGAGAGAAGACATTCTTGCAAATTTACCAACTAGGAGTGGAAGTGAACTGGCTGATGTTATACACTCTCTGTGTCATCAATCCTCAACAAGAACATCTAGAATGCTCAATGAAAGACCTCCTGATAGAATGTCGATAAAGAAGTCAGCATGGAGGACAAAGATAATAAAATATCTCAGCTACTTCAAATTGAGACAGAGCACTCTAATCAAGGACTTTGTAGTACCTTGAGGTAAAAGTAAAAAACTATGCAAAGGTATAAAAAGTCTCTCTCATCACAAATGCTATTATCAGAATATTTTTATCAGTGATAAATAATTGTCTTTAATCATGCAATGCTTAGAATGTTCAATCAATTTCTTCATGTTCAAATTATTATGAAATGGTTAATGGTGTATAACTTATGATATTGTTCAACCATGCGTTACTTGAGGCTATTTGGTCAAATCTAACAAATAGCAATGTTTAAATGTCCTGAAGATAGATATCGACAAGTGAGGACGCTAACGCGTACATTAGCTCTAGTCGATGATGATCGCTAGTCAGAAGTAGGACGTTGCTCGGTCACAAATGGAAGATAACATAAACCGCCTTTAGTGACTAGGAAGTGTCACATGCTAGAGTGTGCGTCAGGAGCGAGCTTATCGTTTTCTCACTATAAAATCAAACTTTTGTAACTTAACTGTTACTTTTCACCTTTTGTGCCCTAGGATGATTCAATGAGAATTTAGCTGAACTCGCCTCAAATTTACAGTTGAATCTTCATCTTTAATCCTTGGTAAATCATGTTCTTTAGTTTTTTTCTGAATCTTCTATTCTCTATTGTATCAGTCCTTGTCTTGTTATCTCAGTTCTTCATATTCTTTCATCTGATTTTGTCAATGGCACCCAAACCCGAAAAGCTTCGTCCCTTTTCTGCTAGAAAGCGAGCTGTGTCGCCATCATCACCTCCAGATAGAAGTATGAGACCAAGAATTGAACCAACTCAAGCTGAACTGGCTAAGGAACCCACACCATCCGTACCCACACCTCCTACCGAAACTGCGTCTGAACCACCTTACCTACCTTCTTCTTCTCAGATGAGAAGAAAATGAGATAATGCCGAAACTCAAGATTGATGGAACCGAGCTGTGATTGATGGAAGCTATGTCGATTACAACTTTTTCATCAACTCTCATCTAGACATTTTCTCTCCCTTTGAGTTCCAAGGTTAGATTGATTTACTTACTTTAAACTAAAGATGGTACCCCAACCTCGTCAGACAGTTCTGTGCGAACATGGTCAATAAACCCGGCTCTGAACTCTCAAAACAATCCGTGGTAAAGGGAAAATATGTTGAAATTTCTCCCAGATTCTTGTCTGAAGCATTCTCTTTGCCAAATGATGAAAGTGCTCACAAACTTTCATTTATCAAAAATAAAGTTCAGTATCCAGGCTACAACAACCTTGCCGCTCTTAATCTTGTTTTTAGGAAAAAGGATCATTCTTATGTTAACAAGAAGCTTACCAACCAGTCCTTTGAACTCATTCCCAGAATCATCCACAACATCATTACCCTAATTATTCAGCTTAAGATCGGCAGCAGGGGTAATGTGAATGATCTAGAATTATTCTTAATCTGGTGTATTCTGGAGAAGAAGAAAGTGAATCTCGCCCATATTCTCATGCATGTAACAAATACAGTGGTTAGTAGGGGAGGAGGTCTGCCACTTGGTATGTACCTCACCACTCTATTCGATAAATGTGGCATCGATTTCTGTGGAGAAAACTTCAAGGAGACTAGCAGATACAACTGCATTGGTCAAACCACTATTAAATTGGTGAGATACACTTATGTCCCTGCTTTGAAAAGATGGTTTCCAATGTCAGAAGTTCCACTTGAAGGTGAATCCAGTGGAAAAGATGAAACAAGAAAAGAAGATGTCTCAGTAATAGTGAAGGAAGCTACCTAAGCTTCTACCACTCATGAAGAACAGGCTGCACAAGAAGAAGTTGTTCTGACAGTTATTCCAGAGCATGTTTCAATTGATGATGTAGAAATTGAACATGTAGAACAAGTTGTTCATGCTAAAGGACATCCAGTGGAAGAGGTGATCCAGATTGCTCAAGTTGTTGTTGAAGAACATCTGCATGAGTTGGAAACCTTTGGCGCAATCATGGAAGACATCACCAAAGAAAGAGTCAGTGAGGACTCAGATAAGACCATCTCCAGACTGCCATCTCCATTTGATATTCCTGTATCAATGAAATCTCATGACTCGCAGAAAAATGAGTTTGATGGTGTGCAATGTAAAAATTCAAAGGGTTATGATATGGCTATCGTACCCTATCAGGGAGATGACATGAATGAAGAGGTTGATGAAGAGGATCATGTTGAAGATTTTCATGAGGCCAATGTTGAATTTCAAGGAAAATATGAAGTGGAAAATATTTATGAGGAAAGCTCATCCGATCATAAGCAGTCTTCTTATCCATCCACAAGCAGGCCAAAAGATGAATTCTTCAGAGAGGAAGACTTTCTCAGACGAATAAGAGAAGATCATATTTTTGTCATGTCTCAACTAATAACTCGTTTGGAACAGAACCAAGTTCAGTTGAAATATGAGACATTGTCAGAAGTCCAACAATCTCTGAAATCAAAGGAGTGAGTTGAGATTAATGAGATCAAAGAACTTAACTCTCACATGATCAAGGCAATTGAATTGCTCGAGAAGCTGTCTCAACAAATGGACAGCCAGTTAAAAGTCATGCAGTCCTTGCCTTTATCGAGCTCCACTCTATCATCATCACTTAATTATTTTATTAAGACAATTTAGGAGGACATGCGACAGATCAAGAAATTCATAAATACCTTTGTTGTTGTTGTTCCGCCAATATTGGCAACTCCTCAACAACCTCCAGCCAGACCTTAAAATCCACAGAATCGTACAATGCGAGCTACACCAAGAGTCATGCTGCCAGTGTTGTAACTGAAGAAGCTTTAAAAAATATTATTGAAGAAATTCAAAGCTTGAAAGGTAAAACGGTTGAACCCTCTAAAGATAGGTCCATTTCTGAAACTCTACAATCAGTGTTGGATGTTATCTTGGATCAAGTAACAAGCAAAACAATGCTTGATCTGGTGCTGCAGGCCATCTCCAGTCTGAAGGAGAATTTAGATACTGCAAGGCCAGCACCAACAGAGGATGATAGACTAACCAAGATTCTAGACTTGGTTACTCGTGCTTTTGAGAAATTACAAAACTTGGAGAACAAGAGGCCCTTCCTTGCCACATCAATTATGGATCTGTCTTACACTGTCATCACAGCTGCAGATCGAGTGGAATGAGTAGTTGGCTTCTTTGAAGATCTCTTCAAGGCAATGAACAGTAGTATGCATTCTACTGTTTGGTATATTGCCTCAAGCATGAAACATTTTGCTAATCTCTTTCATCTATTGGAGAAGAAAGGTGTAGAGGTTCCACCTGCACCAAGAGCTCCAACCTTCGCACGTCCTCAAGGACCTCACGAGTCTAATAGACTCCAAGGTATATTAGAATGTGAAGAAGAAGATGAATCGGATGAAGGGCCATTGTTTAGAATCAGTCAAAGAGTGTCTTCGCCCCCAGATCCCTCATCAGAAACTCTCCTTGATTCCAAACGCAAGCAACCAATCAGGCCAGAATTTGAAGGTCATACACTGTCTCCTGAGTTTGCTCAAGGTCTTGTGGAACGAAAAGCAAAAGTTCTCAAACCAGGTCCACTTCTTCATCCGTTTAAATGTGGTGTTTCCAACCATGCTCACGATATATTCATTGAAAAATCCAGAAAAGGTATTGTAATTGGTGAATCTGTCAGTAATGTGAGACAGAGCACACGTGGTTCTTCAAGACCACAAGCACAAAGGAAACCCAAGAGTTCTTCATCTAGTTCTAGTGGATCAAAGAAGGATGAGGAGGCCGAAAGGAAAAGGAAAGGGAAGGGTCCAAATATGGGTTGAGCCCACCTACTTTTTGATGTTTTCATAAGGGGGAGAAGAGATTGTAGATATTAAGGCTAAATTAGCTCAAGAGGGAAGCTACATGTAAGGGGGAGTTTACATGTAAGGGGGAGTTCTATCCAAGTTACTGTGTTCTATACACGTTAATGTATTCATTCTTGTTTATAATTTACATTGTGTGTTTTCTGCAATGTCTGCATCTTACCATGTAAATTGTATGATTAAAATCAAATAGAACTGACATGACTGCAGGTATCGTTTTAAATTCGGTATATGTTTGATTACATGAATAGCTATTTGCATGATCTGTGAGTATTTGAAATCATCAAAAAGGGGGAGATTGTTATATCAATGAACCCCATGATATGAAGGTTTTGATGATTTCAAATATCACCGGTTGGTCTATCTAATGATCTTGTCAAGTGTTTCAGATCTATCAAGAATCAAGATTATGGAACTGAGATCACAAGCCTATTGAATAGAAAAATGAAGTTCCAAGCCTGTTAGTACTTAGATTGTAAGGTCTATCAATCAACTTACTCTTAGCAAGACTTTTATCATTTGCACCCAAAGAAACATTATGTTTTGTTGAGCTTTAATCGGGAAATCACAAAAATCTCTTTTACAAAGTCCTTCAGGACGCTAATGTTTTAGCAGCGCTCTCCTGGACTTGATGAGTCAGGACGCTGATAAAATAAGGACACTCAATGTTGAATTGATGTGATTAATAAGGACACTTACTTGTTAGTAGTGACCCTTCTCTTATCAACCTTTGAGAATGTCAGGACACTAATTTAGCTTCAACTCGCTGAAAGATTTTTTTTATTTTTAAGTGATTTCTATCTTTAAGGACGCTGATAAGTTATAAGTTGAATGAATTATCAGGACGCTACTTGTGTAGGAGTTCCCTCATCTTTAGAATCAACATAAGTAACTTTTAGGACGGTCACCGTCTGTCAGCGCGCTTAAACGTTCTTTCCAAACTGTTTTTAATAGTTTTGGATGCTTACTCTTAAGTAGCACCCTCATATGTTTTGCGTTTTAAGACAAAGCAGGATGCTTACTGCGTAGTAGCGCCCTCGTGCTTTAAGTCGTTTAATTATCAAAGCAAGTCAAGACGCTTAATACTTAGTAGCGCCCTCACTTCATTATTTAGTAGGACACTGATATTCTGTTAGCACCCTCAAAGGAACAAAATGACAGAAATGATATTTTTACTGTTCTGAGATGTACGTATTTTTTGTCACCTTTTCTGATCAACTTTTCGTACAAAATCAATTTTCTATATTTGTAAGAGATATTCTCTGATTCACGAACCACGCTTGAAATCTCAGGAGAGAGTTGAGATTAACGAGATTAAAGAACTTAACTCTCACATGATCAAGGCAACTGAATTTCTTTAGAAATTGCCTTAACAAATGGACAACCAGTTAAAAGTCATGCAGTCTTTGCCTTCATCATGCTTCACTCCATCATCATCACTTGATGATTTTTTTAAGACAATTCATGGGGACATGCGATAGATCAAGAAATTCATAAATGCCTTTGTTGTTGTTGTTCCGCCGAGATTGGTAGCTCCTCAACAACCTCCTGCCAGACCTCAAGATCCACAGAGTCGCACAATGCAAACTATGCCAAGTCGTGTTGCCAGTGCTATAACTAAAGAGACTTTGAAAAAGATTCTTGAAGAAATTCAAAGCTTGAGAGGTAAAATGGTTGAATCCTTTAAAGATAAGTCCATTTCTGACACTCTACAATCAGTTTTGGATGCTATCTTGGATCAAGTAACGAGCAAGACAACGCTTGATCCGGTGCTGCAGGCCATCTTCAGTCTGAAGGAGAATTTAGATATTGCAAGGCCAGCACCAACAGAGGATGATAAACTAACCAAGATTCTAGACTTGGTTACTCGTGCTTTTCAGAAATTACAAAACTTGGAGAACAAGATGTCTTTCCTTGCCACAACCATTATGGATTTGTCTTATACTGTCATCAAAGTTGCAGATCAAATGAAAGGAGTCGTAAGCTTCTTTGAAGATCTCTTCAAGGCAATGAAAAGTAAGATGCATTCTACTGTTTGGTATATTGCCTCTAGCATGAAACGCTTTACAATGTTCTTTTATCTGTTGAAGAAGAAAGGTGTCAAAGTTCCACTTGCACCACGAGCTCTAGCCTTCACACGTCCTCAAGGACCCCACGAGTCTATCAATCTTCTTAGAATAGTAGAAGGTGAATCGAATGAAGAGCCATTACATAGAATCAGTCGAAGAGTGTCTTTACCCCCAGACCCCTCATCGAAAACTTTTCCAGATCCTAAATGCAAGCGACCAATCAGGCCAAAATTTGAAGGTCACACAGTTTCTCCTGAGTTTGGTCAAGGTCTTGCGGAACGAAAAGCAAAAGGTTTCAAACCTGGTCAACCTCTTGATCCATTTAAATTTGGTGTTTCCAAGCATGCTCATGAAAAATTCATTGAAAAATCTAGGAAAGGCATTGTAATTGATGAATCTGTCAACAGTGTGAGACAGAGAACACGTGGTTGTTCAAGATCACAAGCACCAAGGAAACCCAAGAATTTTGTACCTAGTTCCAGTGGATCCAAGAAGGATGAGAAGGCCAAAAGAAAAAGGAAAAGGAATGGTCCAAGTACAGATTAAGCCTACCCACTTTTTTATGTTTTCAAAAGGGGGAGAAGAGATTGCAGATTGCAGATATTAAGGCTAAAGTAGCTCAAGAGGGAAGCTACATGTAAGGGGGAGTTCTATCCAAGTTATTGTGTTCTATCCAAGTTAATGTATTCATTCTTGTTTATAATTTACATTGTTTGTATTTTACATTGTTTGCATCTTACCATGTAAATTGTATGATTAAAATCAAATAGAACTGACATGACTGCAGATATCGTTCTAAATTTGTTATATGTTTGATTACATGAATATATTTATCTGCATGATCTCTGAGTATTTGAAATCATAAAAAAGGGAGAGATTGTTATCTTAATGAACCACATCACATCAATGTTTTGATGATTCCAAATATCTCTAGTTGGTCTGTCTAATGATCTTGTCAAGTGTTTAAGATTTATCAAGAATCAAGATCAAGAAACTGTTATCACAAGCTTATTGAACATCAAAGTAAAGTTTCGAGTCTGTCAGCACTTAAACTGTAAAGTCTATCGATCATCTTACTCTCAGCAAGATTTCTATCGTTTACATATTTTGATCGTAACATTTTAATCGTACCTTATGATTTCTAAAGTATTTGTTTTGATTAAAAGAAACAATGATGTTTTATCTAGTTTTAATTAAGAAATCAAAAACCGTTTTTATAAAGTCTTTCAGGACGCTAATGTTTTAACAACGCCCTTCTGGACTTGATGAGTCGGGACGCTGATAAAATGTTAGGACACTCAAGGTTGAATTGAACTATTTAATAAGGACGCTTACTCGTTAGTAGTGACATTTCTTTTATCAACTTTTGAAAATGTCAGGACGCTGACTTAGTTTCAGCTCGCTGAAAGATCTTTTTGTCTTTCAGTGATTTCTCTCTTTAAGGACGCTGATAAGTTATAAGTTGAATGAATTATCAGGACGCTACTTCTGTAGGAGCGCCATCATCCTTAGAATCAACTTAAATAACTTTCAGGATGCTCACCGTCTGTCAGCGCGCTTAAACATTATTTTAAAACTGCTTTTAATAGGTCAGGACGCCTACTCTTGAGTAGCACCCTCATGCTTTAAGTTGTTTAATTGTCAAAGCAAGTCAGGACGCTTACTACTTAGTAGCGCCCTCACTTCATTGTTCATTTGGACGCTGATGTTCTATGAGAGCCCGCAAAGGAACAAAATGACATAAATGATATTTTTACTGTTCTGACATGTACGTATTTTTTGCCACCTTTTTAGAACAACGTTTTGTACAAAATCAATTTTTTGTATTTGTAAAAGGAATTCTCTGAATCACTAACCACGTCTTCCTTATTCGTGTATCTGGAGAAAAACAAAATATTAATGAATTGTGCAGTTGCCATTTTCGTGGTATATTCTAGGTGTTGTGAATAAACGTATTTGAAATTCAAATTCAAATGAACAACAGCTTCATCTCTACAAGTCTATAAATACAGACACTTAAAAATTTGTTAAGCACCCAAAATTTTCTGAGCTAAAACACTTTTTGAAAGTTAGTCGAATTTTCATCTGGTCAAGAAAGCGTTTAAGTCGATCTGTATTCACAGTAGTTTTCTTTGAGACTTTACGTATTCAAAAGATACTGAGCTAACATTTTGTCTTTATCTGAAAATCTATTTGAAGTTTTGAATTGTTTTCACTCAAATCGTTCAGCACTGTTTTAACTTATATCATTCTTGCTAAAAGAGTAATTTGAGAGATAGTTCATAGGATACAGTTGTACTCAATTTCATATCATGTATACTATATAAAGGTTGTAAGAGTAGTTACATAAACTAATAAGTTGATATTCTTCTGTCAACGAAGAAATGGTAGTTCTCATACCCATAAGTTGAGATAGGTTGGTCTCACGCCCGCAAGTTGAGAAAAGGTATAATGGTTTTACCTTCACCCGTAAAAAGGTCTATAGTAATAAGGTTAAAATCCTAACTGAGGAGGTTAGGTAATGGACGTAGGCAAGTAGCCGAACCACTATAAATCGACTGTGCATACTTGCTTATTTTTTGCACTTTAATCTTGCCATTGTAATTAATTTTAAATTGTCTAAGTGTCCAATTCACCCCCCCTTTTGGACATAACTGGGCCAACAAACACTACAGAAGAATCAATTCATGTAAACTTTGATGAAAGTGAAAATAAGAAATGTCTTGAAGAAAGGATTAGGCAATTAAACTTCAATGATGATGATCCCAAAATAGGTCATGACATAGAACCTGATATTGAAAAACCTTTAGAAACATCTAAAAACTTTAGATTGCTTCAAGGTCTCTCCAAGGATCAAATATTAGGAGATCCACAAAAGGGTGTGTCCCCTAGAGCTTCAATTTAACGAGATCTAGAGCTTGTTGCTTTCATATCTCAATTTGAACCAATCAAGGTGGAAGATGCACAGAAAGATGAAAACTTGATTCTTGCTATGCAAGAAGAGCTAGGACACTTTATGAGAAACAAAGTATGAGAATTAGTTCCTAGACCTTTTCATCAATCAGTCATAAGAACCAAATGGATCTTTAGGAACAAAAAGAATGAACAAGGAATCATAGTCCGAAATAAGGCTAGATTGGTTGCATAAGGTTACAACCAAGAAGAAGGCATAGACTTCGAATAAGCCTTTGCCCTAGTAGCAAGATTAAAGGCAATAAGGATTTTACTTGCCTATGTTTGTTACAAAGATTTTTTCTTATACCAAATGGATGTAAAGAATGCATTTTTAAATGGTTACATCAATGAAGAAGTATATGTGGAACAACCTCTAGGGTTTTAAGATGCTCAAGACCCAAAATGTGTGTTCAAACTCCACAAAGTCTTATATGAATAAAGACAGGCTCCAAGAGCTTGGTATGATTGACTAAGTTCATTTCTTTTAGATTATAAATTTCAAAAGGGAAAACTTGATCCAACCTTGTTTATCAAACACCATAGTGATAATATGCTTATTGTTCAAATATATGTGGACGATATCATCTTTGGTGCATCAAACAAAGTGTTGTGTAATGAGTTTTCACAACTAATGCAAAAAGAATTTGAAATGAGTATCATGGGAGAACTTACATACTTTCTCGGCTTGTAGATTAAGCAATTGCCAAATGATACATTTATAAGCCAATCAAAGTATACTAAGGAAATGGTTAAAAAGTTTCGAATGAACAATTTGAAATCAATTGATACTCCTTGTAACTCAGCGATCAAACTAGATAAAGATGAAGAAGGGAAGCCAATTGATCCTAAACTTTATAGAAGTATGATTGGAAGTCTTTTGTACCTCACAACAAGTAGACCTGACATTATGTTCAGTGTTTGTCTTTGTGCAAGATTTCAATCAGAACCTAAAGAATCTCACTTAAAATGTGTCAAACGAATATTAAAATACATAAATGGCACAACCAACTTAGGAATTTGGTATTCCAAAGGTACTTCATTTGAACTGAAAAGTTATGCGGAATTCCGATTATGCTGGAAGTCTAACTGATCGGAAAAGTATCTCTGAATTTTGTCACTTTCTTGAAAATTCTTTAATTTCCTGGTTTTGCAAGAAGCAACACTCAGTGGCACTATCCACAGCTGAAGCAGAATATGTTATAGCTTGAAGTTGTTGTTCTCAGGTCTTGTACATGGAACAACAACTTCAGGACTATCAAGTTTTTGTAAAATGTGCTGAAATTTTGTGTGACAATACTAGCTAGTGCTATTAATATATCAAAAAATCTTGTATTGCACTCCCGAACCAAACATATTCAAATCAGACATCACTTTTTACGGGATCATGTGCAAAATGGAGAAGTTACATTGTCTCACAATGCCGAGCCTAAGAATAATCGGGTCAGGTCGGGCAGACATTAAAAAATCTTGGCCCAAGCTTGACCCAAAAAAATATATGGACCGGGCCTTCCGGGCCTTTGGATTGGGCTTTTGGACCACCAATGTAACCAAACACATATTTTAATGTTAGAGTAATTACAATAAAATATAAAATTTTAGTTTAATAATTAAATAAAACATACAAATTAAACAGAATACAATATAATATAAACTGTATACACATATTCGTAATTAATTATATGTACTCTTTTTCGTATTATATACTTAATTGAATATTCTCTTAATTATGTATATACAATACAAATATATACCCTTAATTATATAAGTATATAATACTCTTGATTATATTTTTTTCTTTCATTTTCTAAACTCTTAATTATAAATATATATATATATATATATATATATATATATATATATATATATGTGTGTGTGTGTGTGTGTGTGTGTGTGTGTGTGTGTGTGTGTGTGTGTGTGTGTGTGTGTGTGTATAATATATTCTCTAACTATATATTCTTTTGAATCTTAATTATGTTTGTTTTTTGTCATTTTATACTCTAACTATATACTATATATACTCTAATTAAGAAATAGACCATATATGTGGATTATTTGTTTTATTTAATTTATCTTAAATGTGTGTTGATTCATTCTAACCATTAAAATGAGTGAGTTTATATATATAGTGTTGGCCCAGATATGTCTAAGAGAGGGGTGAATTGGACACTTAGACAAGTTAAAAAACAATTACAATGGCAAAAATTAAAGTGCAGAAAGTAACCAAATATGTACAAACGATTTATAGTGGTTCGACTACTTGCCTACGTCCACTACCTAACCTTCTCAATCAGGATTTTGAACTTTATCACTAAGGGATTCTCTTACGGGTGAGAATCAAACCGTAACACCTTATCTCAACTTGCAGGTGTGAGAACAACCGTTACACTGCTCAGCTTATAGGTGTGAGACCAACCTATCCCAACTTACAGGTGTGAGAAGACCTGACCTTGTTGAATATAGAATATCAACTCAGTAGTTTATCTAACTACTGTTACAACCTTGATACAATATACAAGATATGAAATTGAGTACAACTGTATCCTATGAACTATTTCTCAAAATTTTCTTTCAGCAAGAATGATATAAGTAAAAACAGTGCTGAATAATTTGAGTGAAAACAGTTCAAACTTTCAAATCGATTTTCAAATAAAAATAGAATCTTAGCTATTACGTGCAAACCGCAAGTGAACGTTTGTCAAGTTATAATATATTCCGATAAGAAATAGAATATCGTCCTTAGGGATATTTACTACACTAGCTACCACGTTTTAGCCCTAATTTTATCTAGACAGTTGAAATCGAGTGATTGAATGATTAAGACAGAAATTAAACTAATAAATTGTTAACTAATAACACAATGTAAATCATATAAGAAATAAATTGGAGATTAAACTAGAGGTTCGATGTCACCTCACTCTCAACTATGTCTTGATATATATATATATTATTATTAAATCGATTTTCTAGCTTATAAGTCGGAATTCCTAACGTTTCTAATTCTCTCTTTTGAAGCAGAACTAGGGCATATTATCGTTGTATTGATTTAACTCTTTCGATGAAAACCAAAAGCAACGGTAATTCATTAAGATCTATGATTTCCACCTAATGACATCAAAGGTTCTCAATCTCCTTTTGAGTCTCACGATAGCCTAGGTTATACTCTTCAGATTCCAACTCAAGGTACCCTCTTTTGGAGCATTTACCTCAAATCTAGGATCAGTCCATCCTTGATCAGGAGATCAAAAGCTTTATACACAGAAAAATATAAATAAACTAAAATAATTCATTAATGATAATTAAATAATAAAAGCTAAAACATAGTCTCGAGTTTGGATCAATCTATACCTCTAGAAAGAGGTTTAGTTCATAACGAAAGCCATAAAAATAGTAAACAATGGTGCAAACATGAATTAGAATAAGAAAAGACAAAACTAGAATCGAAATGGAATGTGTGGGTGATCTTCAATGTGATTCTCCTTCCCCAACTCGTTCCAGCCATCAAGTGTACTTATTCTCCTCTCTATTCCAATGTGTTCTCCTTGAAAAACCCTAAAGTTTGATATAATATAGGCCCCCTTTCGTCAAAAATCTAAGTTAGAAATTCCTCAAAAATCGTCCAATAAGTTGCCAAAACGCAACTTCCAGAAATACTAGCGCCATGGGCAGCGCCACGGTGCTGCGTTAATTTTCCTCTGGGCACCGCTATGAGTGCGCAGAGCCTTCTTTTCCTAATCACCCTGGCTCCGTGATGAGCGTCGCGACCCCCAGAGCACTGTTTGCACGCAGTGTTGTGGACGTAGTCATATTTTCGCTCCTTTTGATTTCCTTCCTGTGGACTTAGCCAATTTTCTTCCACTTTTTGACTTGGGTTCTTCATTACTCATCATCTAGGCTTCTCATATGTTGTGTCCATCATTCATGCTCACTTTCATACATCTAAATACCTACAAAACAAAACAAAACAAGTAATTAAAACACTCAAAACATAAATTGATCCAACATGTAAATTAACAAACCGAAATAATGCATAAAAACCAATTTATTCCTAAACTAACAAATGAATCAAAACTAACATAAACGCACTCAATTAATGCATAAATTATTCTAAAAACTCCTATAAAATACTCCTAAAATATGTCTAAATATGCATCTATCATTAGTTCAGTGCAAAAATCATTTGAATAAGTAATGATTCAAATAAATGCTTTGAAACTGGAATAACTTAAGCTTTTTGAATGATATGAAAATTCGACTAACTTTCAAAAAGTGTTTTAGCACAGAGAATTTTCGATGGTCTTAACAAATTGTTAAGTGTCTGTATTTATAGACTTATAGAGATGAAGTTGTTGTTCATTTTAAATATGAATATATCACGAAAATGGCAACTGCACATTTCATGAATACTCTGATTTTCTCCAGATACACGATTAAGGAAAGATTTAGAAGACGTGGTTCGTGAATCAGAGAATATCTCTTACAAATATAGAAAATTGATTTTGTACGAAAAGTTCTTCTGAAAAGATGGCAAAAAGGACGTACATGTCAGAACAACAAAAATATCATTTATGTCATTTTGTTCCTTACAAAAAATTGATTTTGTACGAAAAGTTGTTCTGAACAGATGGCAAAAAGGACGTACATGTCAGAACAGCAAAAATATCATTTATATCATTTTGTTCCTTGGAGGGCGCTCATAAAACATCAGCGTCCTACTGAACAATGAAGTGAGGGCGCTACTAAATAGTGAGCGTCCTGACTTACTTTGACAATTAAATGACTTAATTCATGAGGGCGCTACTTCAGAGTGAGCGTCTTGCTTTGTTTTAAAACTTTTAATATACGAGGGAATTACTCAAGAGTAAGCGTCCTAAACTATTAAAAATAGTTTTAAAACAATGTTAAGTGCGTTGATGGATGGTAAGCATCCTGAAAGTTATTTAAGTTGATTCTAAAGATGAGGGCGTTCCTGCACAAGTAGTGTCCTGATAATTTATTCAACTTATGAATTATCAACGTCCTTAAAGATAGAAATCACTTAAAGACAAAAAGAACTTTTAGCGAGCTAAAACTAAGTTAGCGTCCTGACATTCTCAAAGGTTGATAAAAAGAAAGGTCGTTACTAGCAAGTAAGCATCCTTATTAATCAGTTCAATTCAACCTTGAGCTTCCTAATATTTTATCAGTGTCCTGACCCATCAAGTCCAGGAAGGTGTTGCTAAAACATTAGCGTCCTGAAAGACTTTTATAAAAATGATTTTTGATTTCTCGATTAAAGCTCGATAAGACAAAATGTAAGGGATTAAATCGAATATGCAACTGATAAAATCTTGCTAAGAGTATGTTGATCAATAGACTTTACATTCTAAGTACTAATAGACTCGGAAGTTTACTTTATGATGTTCAATAGGCTTGTGAGCACAGTTCCTTGATCTTGATTCTTGATAAATCTGAAACATTTAACAAGATCATTAGATTCACAAACTGAAGATATTTGGAATCATCAAAACATTCATATCATGGGGTTCATTGAGATAACAATCTCCCCCTTTTTGAAGATTTCAAATACTCAGAGATCATGTAGATAATTATATTCATGCATTAAACATATAACGAATTTAGAACGGTATTTGTATACATATTAGTTCTACCTCATTTCAATCACAATGATTTACACGATGGGTTGCAAACAGTATAATATACAAGAATGGGTACGATAACTTAGATAGAACTCCCCCTTACATGTAACTTCCCACTTGAGCTAACTTAGCCTTATTATTTGCAATCTCTTCTCCCCTTTTTGAAAACATCAAAAAGTGGGTAGGGTTAGCTTGTACTTGGACCCTTTCCTTTTCCTTTTCTTTCGGTCTCCTCATCCTTCTTGGATCCGCTGGAACTAGGTGCAGACTTGGGTTTCCTTGGTGCTTGTGGCCTTGAAGAACCACGTGTGCTCTGTCTTACATTACTGACAGATTCATCAATTACAATACCCTTCCTAGATTTTTCAATAATTTTTTTGTGAGCATGCTTGGAAACAACAGATTTAAATGGATCAAGAGGTGGATTGGGTTTGAAGCCTTTAGCTTTCCGTTCTGCAAGACCTTGAGCAAAATCAGGAGAAAGTGTATGACCTTAAATTTTTGGCCTGATTGAGCGCTTGCATTTAGGATCTGGGAAAGTTTCTAATGAGGGATCTGGGGGTGGAGACACTCTTCGACTGATTTTATGCAATGGCTCTTCATCCGATTCAACTTCATCTTCACATTATAATATACCTTGAAGTCTGTAAGACTCGTGAGGTCCTTGGGGACGTATGAAGGTTGGAGCTCTTGGTGCAAGTGGAACCTCTACACCTGTCCCACAAGTTGTGACGTCATGACCAACACGGAACCCCATGTATATCCTCCCTCGACATACACGGTATCCCGATAGGCCTTCTAAAACACACCACTATCCCAAATACACAACAATAAACACATGGACATAAAATAAGATCATAAAAAAAAAATGCCAAAATGACAACCAGAATTTTTCTTTTCCAAGTCCATAGTGTTCAAAAGTACAAAATATACTTAACCATAAGTACAAACCCATCTCAATGCTAAGTACAAGTATTAGGTGTTACATAGTACAATTTATTAAAATAAATGCAAAAAAGTACTAACACCTATGTCAACAAAAGTACGGGGCCGCTTTGCACCTAAGTTTTCCCCTTCCCCTTCCTATCAGGTCCTGAAAAGATAAGGATGAGGGTGAGCTACAATTGGTTATACACATGAGCCAAATCCCATATTGCTCAATTCAACTAATTAATATCGATTTAACCCATAATTAACCCAATTGAATGTAATAGGTTGACCCCATGATCCAACCACCAATATACATGACATTCAATCATAAATAGGGTTAATTAGACTATTTATCAAGTCAATTTCATTAATTGACCAAGTCTAAGTCAAAATCCCCAATTTGGACAAAATCCCCGAATCACATGCAAATCCTCAATTTGGGGAAAAATCTCTACAATAGGCATAGAGCCAAATTGAACTAGGTCATTCAATTCTAACACATGTCCAACCATTCTAAACCCATAGTTTCATTCAATTTGGGTCTAATTAGACAATTCCCAAGTCAATTTAATCAATTGACTTAGTTTAGGTCAAAAGCCCTAATTTAAGCAAATCCCCAAATTACATGGCAATTTTCTAAATTACATGACCTAGACCAAAATTACACTACAATAGGGTATCCAATAATCAAAATCAATAATTTGGAGTGCCATACATCCACAATTACCCATTCATTCATCATAAATCACATGCAATTTGAATAGTAAATCCTAGGTCTAAAATTCTAGTTTAGGTCAAATCCATAAAACCCCACCAATTTGTTGTTAGAATTGGGGGTTTTACCATTTATGGACTCCCCATACCATCCAGATATACATATCACAAAATCAAAGCCTAAGTCCAACATTCGTTTTCCACCACTCCCTTAAATTCTGGGATTCATACAAACCTTAGGTCAAAATTAAGCTTGCAAACACACATGAAAGAGATAGAAGGAAGAAAATGAGAAAGAAATTGATACCTTGGAGGGATTTTGGGCAAGAATCACCCAAAACCTAGTCTTTTCTCTTTCCTTTCTCTTCTTCCCTTCTTTTCCTCTCCTCCAAGCTCCTTTCCCTTTCTTTAATGTGAAAAAATGAGCAAGTGCGCTAAAAAAACGAGTTGGATGCTTTTATAAAAAAAATTTGGGCCCACATGAAAAAATACACTTAAATAAAATGGAACAATTTTTTTCTGCTGCGATTACTTGCAATTAGATAATTAATTTCTTACAAATGACTCACCAATTTAACATCCTAATAGTTAAATGTTTTATGAGTCAGGTACCAACATTCTGGTAAAATTTCAGCTTAATCCAACGGTGGAATTGCAAGATCAAATAGTTTGATCAAAACTACGCAAGAAAATTAGCAAATCCGTGAAATAGTGTTTGGAGTCTTATAACTCACAGTAGATAATTGCAATCAAGATCTTCACCGTTCATAATGAAGATCTATCAGAGAAGAATAAGCCAAAAAACTTTTAGCTCAATCGGACCATGGATCTAGGGTATCAAGCCATTGATGTAATCGGTGATAGAAATTTCTTTTTCCATGGATCAAGCTCCACTGTTCCAAAACAACGTTTTCGACATGTTTCGACATCATTCCAAAACTTTACGCACACATTAAACAACTTAAAAGCATGCAAAGACACTCGAACCAACACATGTCGAGCATCAAATACGTATACGGGTACTCTACGAGTAAAAATGATGTCATCCTAAGGTACGAGTGTTACAACACCTTTCTTCTCCAACAGATGAAAGATCTTAGCAAAACGTTTCATGCTTGAGGCAATATACCAAACAGTAGAATGCATCCTACTGTTCATTGCCTTGAAGAGGTCTTCAAAGAAGCCGACTACTCCTTCTACTCTATCTGCAGCTGTGATGACAGTGTAAGACGATCCATAATGGTTGTGGCAATGAAAGACATCGTGTTCTCCAAGTTTGGTAGCTTTTCAAAAGCACGAGTAACCAAGTCGAGAATTTTGGCTAGTCTATCATCATCTGGTTGTGCTGGCCTTGCAGTGTCTAAATTCTCTTTCAGATTAGAGATGACTTGCAACATCGGATCAAGTATTGTCTTGCTGGTTACTTGATCCAAGATGGCATCCAAGACTGACTGTAGAGTTTCAAAAATGGACTTATCTTTAGAGGATTCAACCATTTTACCTATAAAGCTCTGAATTTCTTCAAGAATCTTCTTCAAAGCTTCTTTAGTTAAAGCACTAGCAGCACAACTTGGCGTAGCTGGCATTGTGAGACTTTGTGGATCTTGAAGTCTGGCTGGAGGTTGTTGAAGTGGTCTGGAGATGGTTTTATTTGAGTCCTCACTGACTCTTTCTTTGGTGATATCTTCCAAGATTGCATCAGCAGTTTTTAACTCATGCAGATGTTCTTCAACAACGACCTGAGCAATCAGGATCACCTCTTCCATCAGTTGTTTTTCAGCATAAACAGCTTGCTCTACATGTTCAATTTCCACATCATCAATTGAAACATGTTCAATGTTAGTTGTGGTAACAACTTTTTCTAGCACAGCCTGTTCTTCTTGAGCAGTAGAAGCTTGGGCAGCTTCTTTCTCTATTGCTGAGACCTTTTCTTCTCTTATTATATCTTTTCCACTGGATTCTCCCTCAAGTGGAACTTCTAATATTGGAAGCCATTTGTCCAATGCAGGAACATAAGTGTGTCTCATCAATTTCATAGTGGTTTGACCAATGCAGTTGTATCTGCTGGTCTCCTTGAAGCTTTCTCCACTAAAATCGATACCACATTTCTCGAACAAAGTGGTGAGGTACATACCCATAAGCAGACCTTCTCCTCTACTAACCACAATATTCATTACATGCATGAGAATGTGGGCGAGATTCACTTTCTTCTTTTCAAGAATGCACCAGATTAAGAATAAGTCTAATTCATTCACATTACCCCTGGTACCGGTTTTAGGCTGAATGATGATGATGTTGTGGATAATTCTGGGAATAAGTTCAAAGGACTGATTTGTGAGTTTCTTTTCGACACTCTAGTGGCCCTTTTTCCTTGAAATAAGATTAAGAGGAGAAAGGCTGTTATAGCCTGGATACTGGACTTTATTCTTGGTGAATGAAAATATGTGGGCACTTTCATCATTTAGCCAAGAGAATGCTTCAGAAAAGAATCTGGGAGAAATCTCAACAGATTTTCCCTTTACCATAGATTGTTTTGTGAATTCAGAGACGAGTTTATCAACTAGATTCGAATAGAATTAGCTGATGAAACTGGGGTACCATTTTGAATGGAGGGTAAGTAAATCAATCCAGCCTTGGAATTCAAATAGAGAGAAAATGTCTAGATGAGAGTGGTTGAAGAAATTGAAATCGACAAAGCATCCATCAATTACAGCTCGGTTCATGATCTTCTCAGCTTTATTTCCCTGTTTTCTCATCTGAGAAGAAGAAGGTGGGTGAGATGGTCCAGATGCGGTCTCAATAGGAGGTGTGGGTACAAATGGTGTGGGTTCCTTAGCCAGTTCGGCTTGAGCTGGTTCAATTCTTGGTCTCGCACTCCTTTCTGAAGGTGATGATGGTGAAACAACTCGTTTTCTTGTAGAGAAGGACGAATCTTTTCCGGTTTGGGGGCCTATTAAGAAAGATGTGAAGAACTAAGGAAAAAACATAAATATTGATACAATAGGAATTAAAAGTTTCAGAAATGAATAAGGACAAAATTTACCAAAGGTTAAAGATGAAGATTCAGCGGTAATTTTCGAAACAATTCTTGGAAAGTTCTTTGAAAGGTCCTAGGGCACAAAAGGTGAAAAGTGACTGCTAGGATAAAAAATTTTGGCTTTATCGAGAAAAAGCGATAAGCTCGCTCCTGACACATATAAGCAAATGTCGCTTCCTATTCTTAAAAGGCAGTTTAATTTAATAGGCAATATTGACCGATTAACATCCTTCTTCTTATCAGTGGTTTTGGAAAACTAATGGCATCGAGCACATTAGCGACCTCAAACACTGTTAGCATCCTTATTTATACTTAGACTCTAATATTTAGCATATTTGACTAATATAAACTCAAGTATCGTATGATTGAATAAATGGTGTCGCAAATTATATTTCATCAACCAACAGTCAATAATTTAATCATGAGTGAAAATATTTAAATATTCTAAGCAACACATGATTAAAGATAATCATTAATTTCAAATAGTTACTAATGAATATATTCTAGTACTAGAAGAAAAGAGAGTGACTTTTATACCTTTGCATATTTTTGACTTTTACCTCAAGGTACTGCAAAGTTCTCAACTTGAGCACTCTGTCTCATTTTGAAGCAGTTGAGATAATTCATTATCTTTGTTCTCCATGCTGACTTTTTTCTCGACATTCTATCAAGAGATCTTTCTGTGATGCCCCGAAAATTATTTCATCTAGCCCATAACCCAATTGCATTTTGCCCAAACTCTATGTGTTTGCCTTGATATGTTTAGTGTTTGTTTAATGTTGTATATTTGATGCTTGATAATGTATATAAATATGTGCATTATAAATTGTACATGGGTCATGTTAAATTAAAGTATAATGCATGTTTTATTATTTATGCATGGGTCCATTAAACCATGAATTGATATGGTTAGGATTGATTGAATAAAAGGATAAATGAGAATGAAAATTTGGTGTATTAAATGGATTGGACATTTAAAATACATGGAAGCATGAGATTGGTTAAAGTACACGTGGTTAGTATGGGTAGTATGAGACCAACACATGTCAAGTTGGTGCATGAGAATGGACAAGTATCCCATGCCCCATTTCTTTTCTCCAACACATGTCAAGTTGGTGCATGAGACCAACACATGTCAAGTTGTGCATGAGAATGGACAAGTGTCCCATGCCCCATTTCTCTTCTCCAATACATGTCAAGTTGGTGCATGAAAATGGACAAGTGTCCCATGCCCCATTTCTCTTCTCCAACACATGTCAAGTTGGTGCATGAGAATGGACGAGTGTCCCATGCCCCATTTCTCTTCTCCAATACATGTCAAGTTGGTGTATGAAAATGGACGAGTGTCCCATGCCCCATTTCTCTTCTCCAATACATGTCAAGTTGGTGTATGAAAATGGACGAGTGTCCCATGCCCCATTTCTCTTCTCCAACACATGTCAAGGTTGGTGCATGAGAGTGGACAAGTGTCCCATGCCCTACTTCTCTTCCCCAAAGAAATCCTAGAGGGTGAGATGAGTGGAGAGAAAGGAAAAAAGAAGAGAAAGGAAAGAAGAAGAGAAAGAAAGAGGGAGTTTGCTTTGAGGAAAGTCTCAGCAACGTCTTCATCAAAGACCTGGATCTTCGTCCTATATGGTCCGATTGAGCTCAAACTTTGTCAGAACGTTCTTATCTTATGGGTATTCATTCTGGTTCGTGGAGATCTTGATTGAAGTTTTTGTCTAAGAGATATAACCGCTCAAACAAAGCTGGTCGAAAAGTCTGGATTTCTTGCGCAATTTAGATCAAACTAGTAGATCTCCTAAATCTACCGTTGGATGGATATGATATTTGGGAATGTGGTTTACAACTAATCTTTCTGCATTATGAATGGTGGAGATATTATGGGTTGAGTATGTTGTGTGATATAGTCATCTGAGGTCGAGTATTTGCAGCAGGAAAGGAGAAATTGTCTAATTAGAGACTTGTTCATCGAAGAGGCATATCGCCTTCGTCCACCGTTGGATTGAGCTGAGTTTTGTACATAAGGTTTGCTTCTTAACATACTTTAATCTGTACGGTTGATTTTGTGATTGAGTATTTATGTTGGTAGATTGATACATCTGAACAAAATATTAAATGAAGGATTGGTAGGGTTGTTTTTATTAGACCTAAATTTAGAATATGAACTTAAACCTTTCCAAATAGCTTGCATGTCAACTATGTTGACCTACTTGCCATTGTTGATGAACCCATGATGCAAAACCAGCAGTGATATACATGGCTGAACATGGTGACCTAGAGTAAATAGGCAATATGGCCTAAGTATGGAAAATTTCATATTTTAGGGCTTTTGTTGCTTTTGGCCTAGAATCATTGAATTGATGCAATTTATGTCTAATTAAGCATGATTAGGGTTGATTATGCTACTGATTTGGTGGTTGTGACCATATCATGGGTTAGGCCTACTTGTGATCAAGTGACCCAATTTGAGCATGTTTATGCCTAAGGAATTGAAAATCAGTATTTTTGATTAATAGAATGGTTTATGAATGAGAACTATGCATTAGAGGCCTAAGTCATGTGATTTGAGTTGAATGATGGGATTAGATGGGATTTAGGCCTATTGTCTATATGTGAGCTAATTTTGGGTTGATGTATAATGTCTATGTGATTGAGCATAGAAATTGATGTATGGTAGGATATTGATGAATGTTTCAGGATCTTGATTTGGTGGATTCGGTTTGGTGGCCGTGTGTGGTTAGATACTCTCGCGAGGCTTGGTTGTGAGTAGACTTCATTCATGATTATATCTTTTATGTCATCATATCACTTATATATATTGTATGTTGAAAGCATGAATGTGTCCTAATGTTTTGAATGATGCATTGATTTGAGAAAACCTTATGACTTTGATTAGGCCCATCTATCTGGCTAATAGGGGGACTTAACCTTGTCATAAGAGGGTTTTAAAAATGAAATATTTGGGGATCAGAACAGTACGGTGAAATAGACGTGCACTAGTAACCCCTATGCATGTAGAATGTGGATCCAAATTGATAAGCTTTTATTTGCATCGAACTTATTATAAATGCTTGATATCTATATGTTATGAGCTTTTAATCATGCTACACATTGACATGCATACATGGTATTTATTGATGAGTATTGATAGCATATTTGATTTCTATTCACTGGGCACCGTTGGCTCACCCTCATTTTCCTGTTTCAGGTCCTTCTGTCCTGAATAAGGGCAAAGGAGTAGTCATATCTTGAGGGCCTTGCCGGCAAGAGAATCGAAAGCCTCGATGTGAGTTTAGAGGCATTTTGATTGAACTGTGTTTTAAATTATGATGTATTATATTTTGGACTATGTAATTATAACACTTACCACATTGTAGTATGGGTGAGTTGGGACTTGTTAGATAGACTATGTGGACATATAACGATATTTTTTGTACCCTTAGTTTCGGACTTTATGTGTATGTCAATCTTGATGGACTGTAGGGATTATGACGATTTTATTTATGGTTCATTTTTATGGAGTATCTCTTGTCTTGGATGATTAATACGGTTGGTAGTTTTGTTTAGTACCTGTTTATATTATGTCATTGTTTGGGATAAGGCTCATAGGGTCTCAACCACCTCACGAGGGTTGAGGACTAGTTTGAGATGGCTACGCCGAGCGTCCCTCCCCGGCATTTCGCACGCCATTCCTAGCGGGGTTGGTGGTCCAGGGTGCGGGGTCGCCACACTTTCATTGCGCATCCTTGATGAGTTTGCTAAGGATTGATAACACAGTGCATATATGTCATCAGCCAGATCACTTCCGCTCCTGGTTGGTATATTTGCAAGAATGTCTTCTCTCTCAGATGAAGTTTCTAACCCACTCAAAATGTAATCAATTTCTTGAAAACTAATTTCAAATGGACTTGAAAACTCGTTTAGAAAATATATTTTATATTTCCATTTTTCAGGAAAATTGTTAAAAAAATAATGTACTAAAGTAGAATGAGATATGGTTTTTTCAAAGTATTTAAGTTCATTTACATGACGTATAAAACGTTGCAGGTTATCATGAACAAACACACTTTCTATAACCCTAAAGCGAATGAGTGGTTATTCTAATGTTTCAATTGGGTTTCTTGTCTCATCCCTCTTCCCACTGTTTGCAGGAGATCACAAAACTCCTTTAAACTCATTTCCCACGGTTCAACAGATTCAACTAACATAGCCAGCTTATCATTTCATTTTTTTGGAAGCTTATCACAAACATACACTAGAGATATCTCTGCAGGTATTTCCTGATTCAATTCTTGCATTCCATCAAGAATAGATTGATATTTGTTGCATGTCGTATCGAGAGATTCATTCTCCGATATCTCAAAGGCATCAAATAGTCTATCAGACTCTTTGAGCTTTTCATCTTGAATGTTAATCTTTTCACAATGAAGTGATTTGAGTGTTTCCCAAATCTCCTTGGCATTTTCAAGATGAACTACTTTTTCTACTTCTTCCTCGGGTAAAAAACAGTACAAGGCATAAACAACTTGAGCGTTAAGTTTGTCATTTAGATTCTTATATGTCCATAGCTCAATAGACTTGTTGGGCATGGTGTAACCATTTACAACCATTTCCCATTGACTGATATCTTTAGATCGAAGAAAGGATTTCATCCTTATCATCCAATCTTCAAACCAGTCTTTATTGAACAGAGGTGGTCTATCTAAAGGTTGACCTACTTTTATGACAGTCCCTCTGGTCATTGCCATTGATAACAAAGAAATTGTGAAGTTTCTTTGAAGAGAAACACCGCTCTGATACCAATTGTTGACCCAGATATGTCCAAAAGGGGGGTGAATTGGACACTTAGACAATTTAAAAACAATTACGATGGCAAAAATTAAAGTGCAAAAAGTAAACAAATATGCACAGACGATTTATAGTTGTTTGGCTACTTGCCTACGTCCACTACCTAACCTCCTCAGTTAGGATTTTGAATCTTATCACTAAGGGATTCTCTTAAAGGTGAGAATTAAACTGTTAGACTTTTTCTCAACTTGCGGTGTGAGAACAACCGTTACACTACCCAACTTACAAGCTTGAGACTAACCTATCCCAACTTAGAGGTGTGAGACAAACCTAAGCTTTCTCAACTTACGAGTGTGAGAAGACTTGACCTTGTTAAATATAGAATATCAACTCAGTATTATATCTAACTACTGTTACAACCTTGATACAGTATACAAGATATGAAATTGAGTACAACTGTATCCTATGAACTATCTCTGAAATTTCTCTTTCAGCAAGAATGATATAAGTAAAAACAATACTGAATAATTTGAGTGAAAATAGTTCAAACTTTCAAATCGATTTTCAGATAAAAATAGAATCTTAGCTCAATATGAAAATCATTTGAATAAGTAATGATTCGAATAAACGCTTTGAAACTAGAATAACTTAAGCTTTTTGAATCATATGAAAATTCGACTAACTTTCAAAAAAGTGTTTTAGCATAGAGAATTTTCGGTGGTCTTAACAAATTGGTAAGTGTCTGTATTTATAGACTTGTAAAGATGAAGTTGTTGTTCATTTGAGTTTGAATTTCAAATATGAACGTTTACTCACAACAGCTAGAATATATCACGAAAATGGCAGCTACATATTTCATGAATATTCTGATTTTCTCCAGATACACGAATAAGGAAAGTTTTAGAAGACGTGGTTAGTGAATCAAAGAATATCTCTTACAAATACATAAAATTGATTTTGTACAAAAAGTTATTCTGAAAAGATGGCAAAAAAGACGTACATGTCATAACAGCAAAAATATCATTTATGTCGTTTTGTTCCTTGGAGGGCGCTCATAGAACATCAGCGTCCTACTGAACAATGAAGTGAGGATACTACTGAATAGTGAGCATTCTGACTTACTTTGACAATTAAACGACTTAATTCATAAGGGTGCTACTTCGTAGTGAGCATCCTGCTTTGTTTTAAAACTTTTGACATTCGAGGGCGCTACTCAAGAGTAAGCGTCCTGAACTATTAAAAACAGTTTTAAAACAATGTTAAGTACGTTGACGGACAGTAAGCTTCCTGAAAATTATTTAAGTTGATTTCTAAAGATGAGGGCGTTCTTACACAAGCAGCGTCCTGATAATTTATTCAACTTATAACTTATCAGCGTCCTTAAAGATAGAAATCACTTAAAGACAAAAAGAACTTTTAGCGAGCTAAAACTAAGTCAGAGTCCTGACATTCTCAAAGGTTGATAAAACGAAAGGTCGCTACTAACAAGTAAGCGTCCTTATTAATCAATTCAATTCAACATTGAGCTTCTTAATATTTTATCAGCGTCCTGACTCATCAAGTTCAGGAGGGCGCTGCTAAAACATTAGCGTCCTGAAAGACTTTTATAAAAACGGTTTTGGATTTAAAGCTTGATAAGACATAATGTAACCGGGTTAAATCGAATATACAACCGATAAAATCTTGCTGAGAGTAAGTTGATCGATAGACTTTACATTCTAAGCACTGATAAACTCAAAACTTTACTTTGCAATGTTCAATAGGCTTGTGAGCACAGTTCCTTGATCTTGATTCTTGATAAATCTGAAACACTTGACAAGATCATTAGATACACAAGCTGAAGATATTTGGAATCATCAAAACATTCATATCATGGGGTTCATTGAGATAACATAGAGTTGGATAATGTATTCTTTCATAATTGTAGCCCAACCCATGTAATTATTTTTTTAAATTTATTATATTTATATCTAGCTCTAAATACTTTTAGAGAGTATACTTTCTTTTAGAGAGTATACTTAATAAAGCATACTTGTAAATTTTTTTTTTTTTGTTAGAGAGATACTTAACAAAGTTGAAATGCAGCAAAATAAAAATGATATAATACAATATAAATTGTATATATATATATATATATATATAATATCTTAGTTGATTATATGTACTCTTTTTTCGTATTATATATTTAATTGAACATACTCTTAATAATGTATATATAGTCCAAATATATACCGTTAATTATATAACACTCTTGACTTAATTAAATATATATTACGCACTTTATATACTCTAAATTGTAATAACTAATAACACACTTGATTATGTTTTTTCATCATTTTGTAAACTCTTATATATATATATATATGTGTGTGTGTGTGTGTAGATGTATGTATGTAGTATGTATTATATATAATATATATGCTTTAATTATATAACACAATTTTACTTATGTTTTGTTTTTTTCATTTTATATACTCTTAATTACACATACACACACATATATAATATACATACATATATATATATATATATATATATATATATATGTCAATGTGTATGTGTAAATTTGTAATTAGGAGTATATTACAAATACACATGTATTTATTTTATAATAAATATAAAATATATACATGTGTATGTATAATCAGGCCAAAGATCGGGCCTTTGGACTCGGTTAACGGGCCAGGCCGGGGGCTAGGCCGGGCCGGGTCTAACTATATGATCTCAAACCCGTCTACTAAGTTTAGGGACTTGGCTGGGCTGGCCTATATAATAGTTGAGTTCGGGTATGAATCTAGTCATTTATAGGCTTCAGATTAAATTGTCACCTCTATTCGTAAGCTCATGTTGCAACCTAGCTATACTGAACCCTCCCCGGATGGCAGGGAACAGACGATACCAAAGTTTAACGCCTTCATCTCAATACAGCTGTTAAAGCTCTATTCTAGTGGATCCGTTAATTATTTCCACCCCACCCTCTTCTCTGTCTGTCTCTCCATCTCTCGTACCTCCGGCTCTTACCCAACTCCGTGAACCACATCCCCCTTTTCATCCTCAATTACCTTACAGCCTCTCATTCCATTCCCCTTAAATACCTTTTCTCTCAGATCTCAATTCCTATTCTCAATCACTGTTTCTTCACCAGCTAGCTCTCCCTCTCCTCCATTCTTTTCGTCCCTTTTCTTTCTCTCTGATTGGTTTGATCGAGTTTCATGGCTCTGTCACGTTAATAAATCCACCCACAAAATTTCAATCGATTTGAGAGGAATAGTGAGAAAAGCAATGGAGGTGCAGCGGATGAGGCAATTGATGCTACTTTGGTCAAGAATACGAACTACCCGTGTGGCTCTCGTGGGTGGAAACCACACCGCTTCCAGGTTTTGTACTCGCTAACAATTCTTACCGCCGCCCCCACGCTCCCCCTTGCTGCTGCTGTTTTGTACCTTGTTACTCTGTTTTTACACTATTGATACCATCTCATCAAGCTGAAAACATCGCTGAGAACAAGGGTAACTCTTCCTTCTTTCTTTCTTTGGGACTCCATATCAAACTCTCGGTGTGCAAAATGGAATTCAAATCGGAGAATCACAGGAAGATCAAGCTGCACTCGTATGCCGCTGCAGCATTTCCGGAGAATCATTTGACTATTAGGATCCCTGATTACAGGGCATTCAAGGTTGTTACGCGTTTCGTCCTTTTAACTTCGGCCATTG
Organism: Paratinospora sagittata; assembly: GCA_035771175.1. Taxonomy (NCBI): domain Eukaryota; kingdom Viridiplantae; phylum Streptophyta; class Magnoliopsida; order Ranunculales; family Menispermaceae; genus Paratinospora; species Paratinospora sagittata. The sequence continues at coordinate 12,359 of JAYMFD010002044.1, read as the reverse complement.
TTTTGCTTCCTTATCTCGGTTCCATCGTTGGAGATTCACCCAATAGTCTCATTGTGGGACAATCTGACTCACTGTTGGATCATATCACGTTGTTGCCGAAGTTTGTTAAGGATTTGACTAATGAACGACTTTTCAATCCGGGGCAGAAAGTCCTGATCCTTGTTGATGCTGGAGCTGATAATTACTGGAAGAACAAGAATATTGTTCTCAATAGTCCCCTGATCTGGGGTGATTCTGAAATTGCAGTAATTTCTGAGTCGGATTTTGAACGGAGAAACTCAATTCCCGATTACAACTTCGATTTTGTGTTCACTTCTGGCTTCCAAGACCCAAAATTCATTGAGCGCGTTCTCAAGATCGGTGGAATTGTGGCTGTTCGTCTCAGCGATGATCCTTCGAAAGCTTTCCACAATCCTTCCAACTACAAGATTGTATATATCCGTCGTTTTGAATGTACTATTGCGGCAATGAAGAAAACTGGTCCTTATGATACATTTTCCGATTCACCTGCAAAGAGACGTCTCTTGGCATTCGGATCTGAAGCGAAGAAAGCAGCATTGGATGGCCTTGAGGATGTGCTTCTTGAACCTCCAACAAAGTGGAACAACTTGATAAAACGGACTAAGTATCTTCCTGATTTAATGGGCGATTCGCTTTACGATTATCCACGACGGGTGTTTATTGATGTGCGATTGCCTGGGAGAAATGGGGGAAGTACTGAATGGTTCAAGCGGAATTACCCTACGAGGAATCGCGATTTCACGATGTACAAGATAGAGATGGTGAACAACGAAGTGTCAAAAAGAAAAGCAGTACCAGAGGTTGGGATTTCGGATTGGTTGAGGAAGAATGTGAAGGAAGAGGAATATGTGGTGATGAAAGCAGAAGCAGAAGTGGTGGAAGAGATGATGAGCAAGAAAGCTATACGTTTGGTGGACGAGTTGTTCTTGGAGTGCAAGCATCAATGGCAGGGTGGAAAAGGGCAGAAGAGCCGAAGGGCGTATTGGGAATGCTTGGCTCTTTATGGAAGGCTGAGAGATGAAGGTGTAGCCGTGCACCAGTGGTGGGGTTGATTATGGTTGTAATTTCATGTTGGAGACTGGAGAGTGAGAATGGATGTTAGGGAAGGATCGTAGTTGCCATATGCAATTTGTGTTTATGCTTGGTATGATAAAATGTCAAAAGAGAGTTTCAAGGGAAGTGTTTGTGTTTGTATTTCTATTTTTTTTAGGAGGGAGGCTTGTTCATTGCTGGATAATTCTATATTTTAATTTGAAAAATGTTATTCTAACTACAAAAAAAACTACAACTACGTGTGCTACTAAGTAGATATCTGAGTATATATCTTAATGTTTGTTAGATCATTTATAACACATTGAAATATGCAAAGCACATATATTCAACATATATTCAATGAACATGAATAGTTGCATTTATTGTATGTAAAATAATATTTTTGCTTTGATTAAACTACTCATATCTTTCGAGTTTTTCTCCTATACATACCTAATGGTATATGTGCTAACGTCCATTCTTTTCTTATAAACTCTTGCAAAGCCATTTTTGTCACTCTAAAATTATAGAAATAAATCTTCTTTTACTATTTCTTTAATAAGTTAGTTTTTACGAGTAACTGAAAAACATTTAGAAAAACGTTGAAAGAGTGCATTTCTTTGGTTTCAATAGAAACTTACTGTTTCAGCCAAAAATATCGCCCCGGACAGGCAGGTGACGAAGACGACTAACTAATATCAAAAGAAATTCTTCACAAGCAAGGTGTTCGGTAGACAAGGGATCGAGGAGAATAGCTTCGATAAGGTCTTCGCTTAAGGCAGTATGGGCATCCTCATTAGGGGGCCAGAAGGTCGCTTTTTGTCTAATCTCCGCTTAAAATAAGAGCTTCCTTGGATAGGCGGGTTGAATCATCCACTTTAATCTTGGTTTCACCTTCGTCACATCCTTTTGCTCAAGGCATACAAGCAACGTGCAAAACAGTGGTAGCACCTAGGGGTGCCACTGGAGATACTCCGATGCTTATGTTAGTCTCTGAGGAAAATAAAATATAAGTGTAAAGAGTTAGAGGTTTCGAGCATACCTGCTTCTGAAGAGTGAAACCCCTTTTTATAGTGAGAGGGGGGCGATCTTTACATTTTATGTCGTGCTCCATCAGTGGGAGTGATTTGTGTTTTTCCTTATCAAGAGTTGACTCGTAATTCTATGTCTCAAGATTCGTTTTATGTGGTATCCTATAAGATCAATGTCCCTCATGGTTGGAATTCGAAATTGAGTTTTGATGATTACAAACAACATTCATAACAACTCGTTTGCATTATCTCTAAGTGTTACACCTATATTATCAAAGTTCATATCAAGAAAAAGTTGTTGGAGATTTTCAAGAGCAAGTTGTTTGTGAAGTCAATCAACCTCAAGATCAAGTTGTTGAAGATCAATCAAGATCAAGATCAAGCTCAAATGATATTGTATATGTTTTAGTTTGATCTTAGGACTGTAAGATCTATTTAAGTTTGCCTCAGAAAAAATGTTTTTCAAAGCATTCCAAGTTTTTCAAACAAAGAATGTCTTAATATTCATCATTGATTGCTTCAAAAGAATTTCAAATTGTTTTAAATAAGTATAAATGATCCTTGAATGATTTGAAGGTATTTGATCTTAAGTCAAAATGTTTTCATATCATTAGAGTGCCTTTGACATTTAAAATGAAAACTTTTTTGAGTTTATAAGGCCTCCAACGTGCTAGGACGGGCCTTAGCGCGCTATAGACTCATGCTGGGAATTTTCAGATTTTGGAAATGTGACCTAGTGTGCTATCTCAGTGGCCAACGTGTTGGAAAGCCATTCTTTAATGTAGTGTCACTCGGTTTCTTTGGCCAGAGCGCTAACACAATTTGGCCACCGCTAGTTAACAACCTGAGAAAGGCTGAGTCTCGAGTTTTGACCCAGTGAGCTAGAGTTAAGCATAGAACACTGTGTTGGACTCTCTGAAAAACCCGCCAACGCGGTAGCCAAGTTTGTCAAAGCATACTGACAATTTCTAAGCTTTTTTGAACGTTGCGTGTACTTTTCTTTCCTCTTTCATGCTACTCCACTCTTTCATGGTTTCTAACGTTTCTTTGCACGCCACATTGATGAAAGATCTCCATTTTTGACTTGCAAATACCATATTTGAATTTCAAATTTCTCTTTGGTGCATTGGCGATTAAAACCCAAGACTTTGAACTTAAACTTGTTTTTATATATATACTAATGTCGTGCTCATTTGAAGATAAGTTTTGCAAACGATTTGAAAGTTATCCTCATATTTTTAAAGCACTTTTCTAAGTCTTCAAGGTTGAAAACAAGATTTGATCTGTTCTTAGATTTCAAACGAGTTCATCTTCAGATCTCTCACAAGATTTTACAAGCTTTTGAAGTTCATCCTCTTTCAGCATTGTGCATCATATTTCACTCATTTGCTAAGCTTACTTGAGGACATCAAAAGCTAAACTGTAAGTTGGAAGTGTTCTTGGTAAGAAAACATTTTCAAGTTTGTAATCTTCATTTTCATATCTTTTGTAAAGTGACTTGTGTCACCGTAAGTTGAGAAGAGTGATTAGGTTCATGTAAAGGTAGCTCACATATACGAAGTGAATGGTTGTAACCGATTTGATCCTCACCCTTGAAGTAGGATCCTTAGTGGGTGGTTTTGGGAAAATCTTGATCAGGGAGATCAAGACGTGGACGTAGGCCTTTGGGGCCGAACCACGTTAAATTGTTTGCTTGATCTCTTACCATTTACTTTGCCTGCATTTTATTTTTGTATTAATTTTTGAAAGGTTAAAAACTTGCAACTGTCCAATTCACCCATCTCTTGGATGTGTATCTGGGCCAACATATCTGAGTTGGGATCAACCTATCGAGAATGGGTTCTTTGGCCAAGGCTGGGGGTGGCCTTGGCCAGGCTCGAGAGATGCCTTCGGCTAGAGCCAAAGTGTGTGGTGCCTCAGGCATTGGCCGAGGTATGTTGTGCCTTCCGTTTGCCGAGGCAGGGCATGCAATACGTCAGCCGTTGGCCAAGGTATGTTTCACCTCGAACTTAGCCAAGGCAAGGTGTGTTTTGGCTTTGATGAAGATGTTGTTGCTGGTTCAGGCAGAACTTTGTTTATGATTTGGAGTTGGTTCAATTTTGGGTGTAACAGTAAGCCCTCGATGAGTGTATCGGAGTTAAAGTTCGAGAAGCTCATCACTTGAGTGTTGATCCACTTAGTATTTTTCAAAGTATTTCATTTTTATTAGGCTTGGGTTTCTCAAGGTAATGTTGGAATCTTTACGATTTGCCCAAGTCGTTTAAAATCTTGTCTCATGTACTTGGGCCAACTCATGAGAGCTATTCTTATTGATGTCCTTGCCCCTTGATTAAGTTAAGTTAGTCAAGTTTTTCTATCATTTTCCGAGTCAATTCTTAGGAATTTTGTTTTCCTTCATTAAGGATTTGTGGAACAATATCATATGACCTTATTGGTTTTGTGCGAAAGATAGACAAGTATGCCGTTATCTTTCAAATGCGTATGTGTAAAATAAAAGTGAGCCAACAAGGAGCTTGGGAGGGATCTTTGGTTTTTGTGACCTAATTGCTTTTCAGCCATGTTTCATGTTGGCCTAGTGTGTTTTGTAGGACTTCTGGTCAGGCTAGTTTCTTCGAACCCTTAACCCCTTTTTTCTTGGATGCTACTGCTTTAACATCCAAAATCAAATTATTTCCGACATTTGTCTCATGATTGTGCGACATTAAGCTCGCGGGTATTTGCAACTATCTTCTTCTTTTTTCCTCTTAAATTTTGTTTGGTACTTGTGATGCTGATTATTTTGATTCACAAATGCACGAATTATCAAGTTATAATATATCGAGGTGAGTCGGCTTATTGTCTTCAGGGAAAGTTAATTTTACTAATATAAATGCCCAAAACTAATATGGTTTTAATTTTATCTAGGTGATCAAAAGGGGATGATTTATTTGTTGAAATTAAAATGAACAAAAATTAATGTAAATCAATGCAATTAAATTAAAATGGGGGAAAATCAATGAATAAAAGTTCTAGAGTAATGATATCACTATGTTGTTTACTATGGGTTTCAAAAAGGTTGTGTTATTAAATTAATTAATAGAATTATAAATCATGAATTCTAACCCATCCAAACCCCTCTTTCGAATGTAGTTTGAATATCTACCCTTAAAATACTAATTCCCTCTCTCGAGTGTAAACCAGTAAATTAAGAATGCATTAAAATCTGTAATTCATTTTGGATGATTTCAAAGGATTTCATAGGTCTTTCGACTCAATACTACTAACCTAAGTCACAATGTTCATTTTCCAATTCGATAACACCTCTCTCGAGTGTAAGAAATCGAATCTAAAGTCATTTAAAGAGTGGCCAACATTTTAAAGGCATTAAATATAAAAAATTGTAAATAAACCCAATAAATTAATCAAAAACGCATAAACAACGATAATCAACCCATAGAATCCAACATAGATCAATCAAAACTCTAGATTAAGAATTTAGCTCATGTTTATAGTCATGGATAAAAGATAAAAAAGATATAAAACTATGGAAGAAAATATTACAAAGCACAAAAATTAGGAAAACAATGTTAGAAACCCTCTTCGATGATGGTTTAATCCTCTTCCTCCTCTTGGTTTCTTCAAGCCTCCAAGCTTTTCCTCTTCTTTTCTTGCCTCATTTTTCACACCCTAAAAACTAATTCTAATCTCCCTTCTCATGTTTTAAACCCTGAACACGAGTTATACACTTAAGTGGGTCAAAAGACCAAAATCGGCATAAAAATTTACACAAAACACAAAATCCCCAACTTTTGCGCAACCCGGCGCCACGACGCCCAGTCTCGGGTGTTGGGTGGTGGTTTGTGGACTTAGCCAATTTTCTCCACTTTTTGCACACTTCTTGCACATGTTTTGCACAAGTTTTTGACTTCTTTTGAACACCATTTGAACCTTGTTTCAACCCATTTTTAAGCTCTTTATTTACCTACAAAACAAAGTATAAGCAATTGTAAATTCTATGCTATTAATCAAAGTATTAACTAAAATGAAATGCACTCAAAGTATATGACTTCTATGATATGAAAAAGTATTAAAGTGTCATTTATTCATGAGAAAAACCTATAAAAGCCTAAGATAAAACCTAAATGAACCTAAAACAACTAAATATGCAATTCATGCAAAAATTTCTAAAAATTAAGCAAATGCACCAAAAAGTCTATCAAATTAACATGCAAACTAACTACTACAACTCAACTTATCAACTTGCGGTCTCCACCTTTGCGAAGAACAAGACCATTTTCCTTTTGCTATTGAGATCCTTTCTAAGGCTGGCTACACGAGCTTTGGTAACGTATATGACTTACTTGCATTCCGAGCACATGGGTTCATTTTGCTAGCCCAAATTTTGTCACCTCATGAGGTTTTGACTTTTTAGATTGCCTAGTGTAATAATTGTTTCTCCGAACCTTTTTGGTGTGTTGTAGGGACTTAGCATACATGGGGGATCATCTAAAGCATAGGGACACAATGTGGTATGTCCCTTGTTTGATTCGCGACTTGTTGTTCGGTTCTCCTACTTACTACATGGAGGTGTACATGTTGGCCCAGATAAGTGCCCAAGAGAGGGGGGGTGAATTGGACAAGTTTGCAAGTTTTACCTTTCAAAATAAAGCAATGACAGAAAATAAAATACAACGAAAATAAATCAAATACACAGTAGATTTAGAGTGGTTCGGCCCTTGCCTACGTCTACTACCTAACCTTCCCAGTTAGGATTTCTCAAACTCCACTATTGACACCTCTTCACAGGTGAGGAGAATACCTTTACACGTTTCTCAACTTCACTGGTGTGAGAAAAACCCTCTCAATCGAGCTTAACCAAGCTCCTTCCAAGTGACACACCATCACTTTACAATACTAGTTACAGGTTTAGAAACTTGATTCTCTTACCAAGAATCAATGTTAAAACACAACTTATAGAGCATATTAAACCTCACTTAGAATCTGTTCAGCAAAAGAAATGAATGTTTGGCACAGTTGAAACAATGAGGTTGCTCCTCTTGGCCTCTTTGGATTTTTCAAATGGATATGAATTCACAAACAACAAATCCGAGAGCCTTTCTCAGTTTGGATAATTGTATGGAAAATTTTGAAAATTTTCAAAGAGAAAAATGACTAAACTTCAAATAGTTTTTGAGCGCAAGATTTTTTCAAAAGTTGTTTTTCTCCAACTGTTCAAAGTTGCAAATATATAGAAGCGCTGGTTTGGGATTTCAATCTCTCAAAAACCCTAATTGCTTTGTTTGAAATGCAAACACAACAGATATGTTGTTTCACCGAAATGGACTTAACAAAGACGTTGGAAAAATCTGTCATGATTGAGCATACACAAAAATAACAAAGTCTCAGAAAGATGGCAATTCGCACAAGTGAGACAATTGTTTTTCTGATAGGTGTTTATGAGCGTCCTGAAGCTCTTTAGCGTCTTGAAAAGTTAAAGCCCAAAAGACTTAACTTTCACTTGAGCATTCTGAAGAACCAGTAGCATCCTGAAGGAATTTCAACCCGAGAGCAAGTTGATCACAGTCAATTCAGGGAATGCGCTACTCAACTTGAGCGTCCTGTCGGAACATGCTCCAAGAATTTCATAAAAATCTTGAGTGTCCTGAAAAATAGGAGTGTCCTATAGCATCAGTAGCGTTCTGCAGTGTAGGCCTGATTTGAAGTTAATTGGCCACTGCTTGAGCGTCCTGCTCGACACTTATAAAAATTCAATTGTTTTTCCATTTTGAAATCTGATGAATCAAATTGATTTTTGCGCACTTCAGATCAAATCAAATGAACATAGATGATTTAGAGAATTTGAAATCATTTGAATCAATCAATCAAATTCATTTTCATCAAGAATCAAATACTTTGAAATCTATGAAAATACATTTCAAAAACTTCAAGATGTATGATGAAGTTGTTGAACAAATTAAAGATGAGATTCTACAAGCCTAAAGATATTCTAGACAATTTGAAACAATTACAATATCATTCGATGCTTTAGAATTATCCAGCTTGATCTCCATCTTGACTTGATAGATCTTTGTAAACGTTTCTTTGCACATAGCTGATATTTCTTCATAGAGTTTGTGATCATCAAAATATGATTTGAAATTACAGTATAGAATGTAGTTTGTAATCATCAAAATATCTCTCATATGGGTCATGAAGGTTCTTGGTTTAACAATATGTTCGCCATAAGGTGTTATCTTACCTGGCGTTACATTGACATTATTTGTTATGGATAGATTATTGGTTGCAGACTCTGAACTTCTGGTGTTCCAAGCACGAGACACCTTGTGGGTTGTAACCCTATGTTGTTTTAGGCTATGTAGACTCCATGACCCATTGCAACTTTGATATTTGGTCGTCGCCTATTGAGGATGATCAATTGTAGCTTTTTGTTTAAACGTGGTTGTATTATTTGGAAGATGATTGGATGTAGTCTTTTGTTTTTCATGGGTTGTAGCTTTTTGTTGTTCATCAACTATACTTTTTCATGTGTAAGCGCATGCAGCCTTTGGAAGGAGATTTACTGTGGCTTTTTGTCCGTTGGTGGTCGTAATCTTTTTCTATCTTATGGTGCGTAGTGCACGAGTGGTCGTTGCCTATTCCTCTTTAGGCTTGCAGTGCACATAGTTGGTCGTAGCTTCTTGCTACTTCAGGTGTGTGGTACACGATCGATCGTAAACTTTGCTATTTGGAGTGTACAACTCACACTTAGCCCTTAGCCTTCACTATTTGGGGTGTATAGCTCACACTTGGTTGTAGCCTTAACTATTTGATACATGTATAACTCACGTTTGGCCTGTGGCCTTGTGTATAGCCCACGTTGGGCCAACTACCATTGTTATTTGATACGCGTATAGCTCACGTTGGGCCTACGGCCTTTGCTGCTTGATGCGTGTACAACTCACATTGGGTCTACGACCTTTGTTGCTTGATACGTGTCCAACTCACGTTAGTCCTACGACCTTTGCTATTTGATACGGGTATAGCTCATGTTGGGCCTACGACCTTTGTTGTTTGATACGTGTTTAGCTTACGTTGGGCCTATGGCCTTTGCTGCTTAATATGTGTAAAGCTCATGCTGGACCTACGACATTTGTTGTTTGATACGTGTACAACTCACGTTGGGCCTACGACCTTTGTTGTTTAATACGTGTAGAACTCATGTTGGGCTTATAACCATTGTTGCTTGATACGTGTACAACTCACGTTGGACTTATGACTTTTGTTATTTGATATGTGTATAGCTCACGTTTGACCAAAGAGAGTAGGGATTAAGGAAGCGGAGCTGCTTCCTTGCTTCTCTGTAGTAGGTGATCACTATAACTTGTTGGAGTTGTTGTTTCTCAAAGATTTAGCAGGTATTGTTTTGCAAATTATCATGCAGTGATTATCAAGTGTCGCAAATGTTCAAAGTGTTAATTAAGAGTTTAATACTTGAGCTTTTGAAATAAAATACTTATCTTTCTAGAAAGCTTCGAAGAACTTTGATAAAACCAATTACAAGGAAACATTTTGCTTGTTGTGTCGTACATGGTTAAATTTGTTCCAAGACTTCTTAAGAGTTGTCATCCGTCACACGGTCAGCTTTTTTGAAATTAGGGCTTAACGACCTCTCAAGATTTGTTTTTTGTCGTGCGATCAACTTTATTGGGGGAGGTTTGCGGCGACCTCCTAAGATTTGTTCATCGTTCTGCCTCCACTCTAATAGGGTGTGGGGGCCGTATAAGGTTTCGAAGATTCGCCTCTGTCAGGACTTGCTCGATCGGGGTATTGAGCGAGGTGCATGTCAACATGGTCCATTAGGACCAGAGTTCTCCCTGTGGTCCCCTAGTGTTCTTTGAGCCCTTTCCCTACTCCTCTTTCTCTTTTCTCTTTTTTGAGGGAGCCTTGTTTTTTTGTTTCAACGGCCCTTGTTGTCTTCATTTCTTTCGCGTTCATATACTTCTTTGCTTGGATGAGCAACTCTTTATAGCTTCGGGCTGGGTTCTTGGCCAAAAACCACCAAAACCTACTTGCTTGAAGTCTCACCATTATATAGGTCAGTGCCACGTTGTCCGAAAATCCTTCCACCTGGGATGTTTCGTGGGCGAAGCGTGTCACGTAGTCCTCAAAGGGCTCATTTTTCCATTGTTTGACCTGATAGAAGGTGTGTGGAAGGTTTTCTCATTTTGCGAAGCCCAATGAACTTGCTGACGAATGATCTTTTGAGTTGGTTCAAGGAATAAATTGACCTAGGTTGTAGCTTCTGAAATAGGTCAAGGTTACGCCAGTCAGTGAATGCTGGAAAGCCAAATAGAAAGTTTGATCGGTTGCTTCATATATAGCTTTATCCAAGACTTGTGCTTAGTCAGATGGTTAACTAGATCCTTATTTTCATCGTATAAGTCCTTCTGGGAAATCTTGATTATGTCGGGTAGGGGGGCATTCTGAATCTCATCCATTAAATGCAATTCTGCCTCCCCTAAGATTGCATCCACAGACGAACGAGCTCTTGATCCCTCTGCGGCTTGGATAGTCTAGGGCTGATCCCCCGTCCTCAAATCTGTGGCTTCCAATTAAGGGGCAATGTTCACGGCTCTTGCATTTAGTAGCCCCGTCTGTACGTTAACCAAGGTTGAGATCCACTTCTGCATATATCATAGTCGATCTTTTATATCATTGGGAGGAAATTCTTTGTTGCTTGACTCTTGAATGCAGGAGGTGAACTGTTGTTTCATCCTCTCCGGGCTTGGAGGATTTTGTTCTTCCTATTTTGTTGAATTCCGGGTTGGTTCTAATGTAACGACTCTCACCCTATTTTGTTTTGATGATTACAAACAACATACTTGTTATCGCTAATCTCTTTGTCGTAGTTGTTTCAGTGCGAACTAGCTATATCAGATGGATTCAACTATACTGCAAAGCATGTGGATGGAACAACATTGCTTGAAGGTTCAATAGCTTCATGTTTGTAATTCTTGTTTAGAATTTTAGTGTCGTAGAGTAACCATTACACTTTTCAACCACAATATGTCTTGCATCTTTTTGAAAATTTGGCATATAGGTTATCATATTCATGCATATATACTATTATTATATTGATCATGCATGCACACACATTAGCATTATTATTGTGCAATCATATAGTTCAAATTGTTTATCATGCATATTTATATCAATGATTATCATGTACTCGTATTACAAACTTTGCATGGTTTTATCGTTTTACGTGTATCGTATCGAATGTATTAATCATCTATTTTAATCGATCATTTTACACGTGTTTATATTTGTCAATTATGTTTCAATCTTGTCAAAAATGTTTTGATAGTTAGTTTATATGTTTGACAATGTCTTAAACTCTTTTTTGATAAAAAAATAGGGTTTCTATCACTTCAATGTGACGGAACGCGCTCCTATGCATTTTTTTGAGACTTAGATTTTTCTGATCAGAGTTTAAGGAACGCGCTCCTCTTAATAGGAACGTGCTCCTGTAGTCAAGGGAAAAATAGAAAATTTTATAGAATCATTGGTTCTTGATGAAAGACCTTACTCCTGTGCCCAATGAACACATTAAGGAACACGTTCCTCATATAAGGAAAGTGCTCCTTGATTGGAGGGATATCTGAAAAGTTTTAGATTTCAAAGCAGAAGCGCGCACATTCACCGAGGAACACGTTCCTGTGCCTCGGTCTTGTATTTTTTTATAAATACCATACTTGCTCATTTGAAGAATAACTTTTGTAAAATACATGAACTTGTGCCATTTTTCATACTTTGATTTGTACTAGTCCAAAACAAGATTTTGAGTGTTTTTAAACATCTTTCAAAGCAAAAGTTCACCTACATCTATTTGATTCATACTTCCGTATAGTTCTCCAAATCCTTCAAACTCTTTGAGAAACTTGTGTGTTGCTCTTGAGCATTCGATCAAGACATTTTTGAGTGATTCATTCACATCTCGTTGATTCTTGGTCACCATTAAAGAAAATATCTCTCAACCATCATAACACTTGAAGAATCTATGAGTTTCACCCTTACCTAAGTTGGGTAAAATTTTTATATATTGATTCTTGTGATTTTGTTTGAGGAAATCGGTTTTGTGCTTAAGTTTATATCTTGAAAAACCGGTTTGATTTATGTACTCCTTGTGAAACCATATTTGATCTCCATACTCCATTATCTTGTTTAGTGGTTTCAAATGTATAATGCGGTATCGATTCATGTGCTAAACTTATACTTATATTAAATCGAGTTCAT
>JAYMFD010000381.1:0-62627 GCA_035771175.1 Paratinospora sagittata | reverse complement strand
TTGCTATTGCGTGTATTTCATGCTTTGGTAAGTAGTGAATAAAAATTAAATTATTCAAAGATAATCGTTATATTCAAAAAGTCCATTAGTTTCTTATAACAATGTTTTTCTAATACTACTAAAGCTATGAATTGTTGTAGTGATTACACAATTATCGCACCTTTTATCCTTGTTAAACTGTTATGCATTTGTAAAATGGGAAAATTATAAGTGATTAAATGACAATACTTAATAGTTATAAAATCTCTTATAAGGATGAATTATTAAATAATATTCAAAATTCAGCATATTTCTCTAAAATGGATTGTAAGAGTGGATATCCGCAAATTTTATTAGCGAAAGAATCTATCTCTTGGACAGCCTTTACTTGCTCAGAAATATTATTTGAATGGTTAATTATGTCTTTTGAATTAAAGAATGTGCCATCAATAGATGTGTCAAAGTTGTCCTATTTAAAAAATCTCCTACATTAATAAGAAAAATGGTAAAGTGATTGAATAATCTTATGATCTGTTTCAATAATATTAATTCATGTACAACACAGAAGAAGTTGTATTTAAATAAAAGCAGGATTGGAAAATAATAATAATAAATAAAATAAAATAAAATAAAATTTGGTTGGTCTAAGGATTGTCCACCCCTCTTTGGTCCAAAATGTACTTCTATATGAAAAAGGTAATACTTTTGGGACCAATAACTATAAAAGAAAAACTGCAATACTTTGATCCATAACTTTAACAGATAATTTACTTTTCTAAGTTCATCGCCACCTAATCTTCTCATTGATTAAGATGACATGGGCCCAATATGAGAAGAAACAAATATATTTTGTTAAGAGTAATACTAAAGATGTGTTTGGTATTAATGTCATTTTTTAATGCTAGCACCTAACCTTCAGTGAATATTGGGGATGTTGTGCAATGCATGCGCATTTCATGAAGCTAAGTCCCAGCATCAGAAAATGACGTTAGTATAGTGTACATAAAACATTTTTCTTTTGTTAATAATTATCTATCTATAATTAATGCTCCTTAAAATGAGCAAAAAATGTGAATGTAAATACAACATCACTACGGCTATTCATCATAAACGAAAAAATCTTAGATCATTACGTATATATTTGTAGTGTCATCAAATACTTCATCATTTATTGAATGGAGTACTTCATGAGGAATATATCATATATCCCAAGATATATATCTTGATAAAGAGAGTAATATAAGTTTGACTAACATAAATTCGCATTGGTCCACTTATGTAACTCATGATGGGGCGAATTGGGTTATTTGGTGGTTTAATTTTGGCAAACTTAAAAATATGTGTAAAAATGTTTTTATTAAATCAATTTGATGATCAAATCGTTAATGTGTGCAAAGAGAAAGTGCGGAAATATCCTTTTAAAAAAACGAAGACATACAACAATTTTTATATGGTTCAACAAACCAATTGAAGCTTTAAAAAAAAGAAAGAAAACAAACCCATTGAGAACTCTTTCTCAAAGGTTAATTTACACTATCTCATGTTCATTTCAAGAGCCTAAAACAAGCTATTAGACTGTTCATTCATGAAGCTCGGGACCAACCTTTACTATTCCTGTTATTGACTAAGAATGAACCCAATCTCTCGTTATGTTGGCTAAGGATTAACTTATGCTTTGATTCCAACTATTGAACCACAAGTGACTTCTTTCCGCACGCTCATCCATCAAATGATTCAATAAAAAACTATCCCAAACCTATGGATACACAATGAATACTAGCTCAGTTATCATTTACAGTCATTGTTACAATGCAATTCGATAAGGGGGCGTTTGGTCTGATTGGATTATTGTATTTGTTTGTGCAGAAGAAAATGAAGGTTGTGTCTAGCATGCAATTTAAAACTAGTTTTCAAAATATTAAAATATGATCTCATTTTTATTTGGTTTATAGTTTCTAAAAACATGTTTGGCATCATAAATAAAAATTAGTTTCAAAATTTGAAAATAAGGAGAACTTGTTCAGTTTGTTTAAGATTTCATTCAAAAAAAAAAAAATTGTTCCTGTCATTCTCCACTTTTTACAAATCAAACAAAAATTACTTTTACATATTTTTTAAAAACAAACTATTTTTTGAATTTATTTCTAAAAACAGTTTTTGAGCCATGCTAAACGAAATAAGTTTTTTCCAACTTTTTACTTTTTGTTTTTAAATACAAAAAATTGAATTTAAAATGGATATCAAAAGCAGCCTGAACAACTTTATTGAGAATATTATATTATATATAATTTTGTTAAGAAAAAGATAATAATAAATTACTAAAATCAATAAACTAATGATAATGATTATAAAATAGCGTACCTAGATTTTTATGACGACTCTAAACTTCACCTTTGAAATAACCCAAGTGTGTGACCCAGACATGGAGAACATAGACTCTTCAAAATCCAATATGGTGGTGTAAGACCTTAAAAAACTAGTTTTTAGGTGAAAAACATCATGGGCTAAGTGTTACGAACATGGGCCAAAGGAATCAAGTGAAAAACATATAAAAATAGAACTATAATTTGTATTTACCAACTTATGGGCTTTAATGCTTTTGTCTAATATGTTTGAATGTGGTATAAATGGGTGCAAAATGTGCTTTTACATAGATTTTGATATATAATACATGTATATGTTGTGTATATTTGGTTGTATGTCAAAAGGAGTGGGAAAAAGGCCGAAAAATTGGGTTGCATGCCAATCTAGTCGATCAGATTAACTGCAGGAGTCCCAATGTGCACCCTTGCAATTATTTAAACCCTGTTGACCTAAGTGGTTTTTCACATAAAATTCTTCTAAGTGTTTGATGCTAACAAACAATATAACTATTGATGCTAATGATTTTATCAAGTATGTTTCAGAATCAAAAATCAAGTCTAAGGCTCATACAAGACTCAAGTAACCAAGTCAAATCAAGCAGATCAAGTCAAGATAAAATCAAAGCTTGGATGAGTAAAGTTGAAGAGTAGAGGATGAGAGATCATTTCCATGGTCTTGGACTTAGGTTGTAGTTGTTTTCATTTAATTTCACTCAATCTTTTCTTGAACTCATGCATGCATTTATTTTTCTTTCAAAATGCATTCCAAGTGTTTAAACGTGTTTGGATTATGTTCTTAAACTACTTCAAACTTGTTTAAATTAGAATTAAATTAGTTTTACCAAAATCATATATCTTCAAGTTTTTCAAAAACTCATTTAAGTAAGTTTCTCAAATGTGACATGTTCTTTAACATAGACTTTAATGATTTAATTGATATGTTTTTCAAAGGGTTTTGTTCGTCAAATCTCATGTATTTTCATTATATTTCATTGCCCAAACAAGTTCACAAAGTTTGAAATCCAAAAAATCAAGTTCTTGCTCAAATGTGTCAGACTGGATGGTTATCTAATCGACTGAATTCAATTGACCAGTGCGTTCCAACTTTGAGCAACGTGCTATTGCCTGGGTTTGAGGTTTCCTATGCTCCCAGTCTATGAGCAGTGCGCTAGAACATTGAACCAGTGCACTGGTGACTGTTGCGACGCGATTCCAACGATCAAAATTTTGAATTTTAGGCCCCCAACATCTAGTAACTTGTGTCTAACAACTAATCTTTGGGTTTAACCTATAAATTGTAATACCCCTACTGTTCACTTAGGGAAAATTATCAAATATGACTTAAATTCTTTAATAAATGTGGATCTTGGATTCTTAAAGACCTTAAAATGAAGTGTTATAAAACCAAGAAGATCAATTCTTAATATCGAATGCATAAGGTGTCGAGAACATAAAACGAAGGAAAATTGAAGAAAAACCCTGAAGAATGCTCAAGAAATATGCTCTGCCCATCAAGACTAGTTCACTCAGCATTGCTAGAGTGCCTTCCAACTACTGGAACGCATTCCATCAATTTGTAGAACGCACTCCAACAGGAGGAAAGCATTCCACCAATTAATGGAATGCACTTTTCTTGTTGGAACGTGTTTCAGCAAGGCAGAGACCCTAATCCTTGATTTTTAAATCGCGGAATGCTTTCCAGGGTTTAAGGAACGTGTTCCATAGTCCAAGGCCTATAAATATGGTAAATGTTTCACACTTTGAACCTTTCCACTTTAGCCAAAATGAGAGAACACATGGATAGTGAGCTGGGGGTGTTTGGAGAGTGTCCAAAGGGATTCAAAAGTGTTTTTTAGGAGGGATCGAGGCTCCCAAACATCAATCCAAGTCGATTTTAGGTATAATTCCTAACTTGTTTTGGATAAATTCATATTGATTTACATTTCTTGTTTCCCAAGCAATGGTATTCAAGAGTTATGTATGATTCAAGTATGAGTTTCTTAGAGAATAAATGATAGTTTTGGAGTATTTATCATGATTATAAACAAATATTGAGGATTAGATGTTTTTATATGAGATTTGCTACTTTGGTTCATCACTTAGGAGATCTTGTTGTTCTTAGCTAAACTAATGATAGATGGACCTTTGAACAAATACTAAAGGAGTGCTTGAAGTTTGAAACTCCCAGATTTGCGCTATTGGCCATCAACAAGAGTTTTGAAAACAAAAACTTTTGAGATATTATGAAGGAATAAAAACTAAGAACCCATGGTTCATGTCATGTGTTTTGAAAACACATAAATCCCCAAATGATAACCATGAGAAACCATAAATGAAGATTCAAATACCTTTGATATGTTGCGATCGATGTAGAAACCATTGTTAAGGAATAATGAGATATGATTTCTAGTTGGATGAGTTACAAATGACTATGTCAGACTAAAAGTAGTGTTCAATGCGTGTTAGGAAGTGAGGATCCAACAAGGGATAGAAGGTTCCTAAAGGAAGGTTGCAAGTTGGTAACGACTCACTAAGTAGAATTTCATTGTCCCATCATATATGTTTCATCATAGATAGAAATGTTGTTATGGCATCATGAATCATGATTATGAACATTTTTTCCTATTATGAATATTTATATGCTTTGCAAATGTCTTGTCATGGATATGAAATTGTTATATATGTTTTAGCATGTGTTTTCTTGGATAGTGTTCACATAGTTGGTTAATGGGATAGATTTTGTGGTTCAAGTGTGAGTGCCCTCACACAGAGTTGGGCTACCGGGAAGCTCCCAAGGAGTGGCAAACTATAGGAAGAGACCATCCGACAGTAGTCACAAATTGTAGACTTAGTATATCAATACGCAAGTAGAAGTGATGTTGTAACTCTAACATGGCTAAATTGTGCAAGTGTTTGTCCAGATTAAAGTCCAAGAGGGGGTGAATTGGACTTTATGCAAGATTTTTACCCTTCAAAAATTAATTAAAATTAACAATGAAGATGCAAGCAAGAAAGCAAGAAAAGAATAAGGCACACATGATTTAACGTGGTTCGACTCTTCAAGCCTACATCCATGACTTGAACTACTCGTTCAAGATTTTCCAACAACCAACTAATGATC
Organism: Paratinospora sagittata; assembly: GCA_035771175.1. NCBI lineage: Eukaryota > Viridiplantae > Streptophyta > Magnoliopsida > Ranunculales > Menispermaceae > Paratinospora > Paratinospora sagittata. The sequence continues at coordinate 57,164 of JAYMFD010000381.1, read as the reverse complement.
CTACTTCAAAGGAAAGAATAAGGCACACATGATTTAACGTGGTTCGACTCTTCAAGCCTACATCCATGACTTGAACTTCTCGTTCAAGATTTTCCAACAACTAACTAATGATCCTACTTCAAAGGTGAGGATCAAACCTATTACACTTTCACTTCAAAAGTGTGAACAACCTTTACAAGAAACCTACTCCCCCACTCTTCCTTACTAGTGACACAAGTCACTTTATAATGAAAATGAAAAATTATAAGGAGTTCTATTACCAGGAACTCTTACACACAAACACTCAGATTCTCCTCTTGAATGCTCAGCAAAATAATGAAGGTTTTAACACAGCTGAAAAAGAGGAGCACTTTTGAAAGTTTTGAAAGACTTGAAAGGATCTCAGAAGACTTTGATCAACGTTGAAAAAAAACTTTTAAAGAAGCTAGAAAATGGTTTTTGAACACTTAGAAAGCTAGAAAAATTTCAAATCATGCACAAGTTATGTCTCCAAGAGAAAATCTTATTGTTTTAATATGCATACAAGAGAAGGCAAAATTAAGGTTTCTCCAAGAAAATTTGAAATTTGAATTCATTGTTCAATGCATAAGGCATTCACCAAAATGATAAGGGACATATCTGTTGAAGAATATGGAAGATTGGAGCGGCATGAATGAGGAAATGGGCAAGTACAAGTCACTTTCAAGAAACCCAGAAAAGTCAATTCTCACTAACAAGGGTCACCAGTGCGCTAGTGCTCTATACTAACGCACTAGCCAGTTTCCCGAAAGCATTGGGTTTTGCTTCCCATGTTCACTAGCATGTTAAATCAAAATCCAAAGACCCAACCAATTTTTCTATGCATTGGCTAACGCGCTAAAAAAATGACAGAGAGCTTCACTAAAATCCTGGGCTCTTACTAGCGTGCTATCCTCTATGCTAGAGCACTGGTCACTTTTCCAGAAACTTGGAGAATTTTGGATTACCTAGCTAGCACGTAGGAGGCCTTCAAACACTTAAAATTGATTTTTTTGAAAATCAAAGCAAACTCTATGAAATCAAATCACTTTGACATTGAATTGAAAACATTTAAATCATTTGAGGAAACTAAGGAATGGCTTAAAAACATTTTTTAAACTCACTTGGATGTGATTTGTGCAACATTCAAAATCATTTTGAAAGACGTAAGAAATGATATGATTTTGTTGAAACCTCAAGAGGAAAATATAATAAGCTAAACAAGATCTAGCAAAGATTACAAGTAAAGAAATAAAAGCCTTCATACTTCGATCTTGAATGGTTGGTCAGTTATCTTGGTGTGACCTTTATATGCTTAAACACACATTGAAGTGTTAGGAATATTGTTTGTAATAATCAAAATCTCCATCATAGAGGGTCATTGGTCCTATAATCTCCCCTTTTTTGATGATTTCAAGCACTTTATATGTCTTTAGAAGCAATTTTATTCTAGTATGTGGTACACCCAAAACTAAACTAACTCCAAGCCATAAACAAAGTTGTGCCAGAACCAGGAACAATGCCTCGGCCAAGACCACGTCACAGCTTGGCTCGGCCATGGCCGAGGTCTACCATGCCTCTGTTGGCCCAAAAATGTGTCCAAGAGGGGGGTTAATTGGAAGTATACAGATTAAGCAGGTTTGATAAGATGCAATGACAAGTAGTAAAAAATATAACATATAAAGTAAATGAACACCCAAGATTTATAGTGGTTCGGCTATATGCCTACCTCCACTACCTAACCTCTCTAATTAGGATTTTCAAACTTCACTAAGGATCACTCTTCACGAGTGAGGATCAAACCTATTACACTTTCTCAACTTCACAGGCGTGAGACAACCTTAACAACACTAAACTTACACAGGTGTGAGTCTACCTATCCTACTCAACTTGACAGGTGTGAGTCTACCACTAACCTACTCAACTTAACAGCTGTGAGTCTACCTATCACCTATCCTTTATTTAAGGATAACAATGCAACTTATATAGTTACAACAAAGTACAAGATATAGAATAATTTTCAGAGGTTTGCAACAGAAAACCTATGAACCTTTACTCAATCACAATTTCAGCAAAAGATAGACGTTAAAAACTTCTTTTTTTTCTTTGGATTTTCAAAAAGATATAAAATATGCTAAGGTAATCCAAAGTTGAAAATCTCTTTGCTAAAAGTCTCGGAGTATTTGCAGCTCGAACACATAAAAAATATTCGACTAACTTTCAAAGAGTGCAAAATAGATTTTTCAAAACGTCTCTAACTTCATCTTCAAGTTCAATATTTATAAACAAGTGTGTGCCAAATTCAGATTTTGAATTTTTGAAACCATTGTGAGAGTAATTTGAGTTTTGAATCAAACAACTCAATTCTTTCGTGAAAATGATCAGAATTACAACTTTTTTAGAAATTCAGAAAAGACAGTGTCAGGTTCTGACACAGTAGATGATAACGTCCCGAAAAAGTTTAGCATCCTGAAAACATTGAGACTCAGAAGGCTTAATTTGATGTGAGCATCTTATTGCAACAATAACATCCTGAAAGATGGTCAACCCAAGAGATGAGTTGTGCTCAATGAATTTCAAGAGGGCGCTATTGAGCTTAAGCGTCCTACTGGGCTGTGCTCAAAGATTTCCCAGAAATCTTGAGTGTCATGTAGCAAAAGGAGAGTCCTGCAGTATAGGTCTGATTTTAAATGACAGGCCACTGTGGAAGCGTTCTAAACGTTGTGAGCTTCTTACTAGACACTGATAGAAATTTCAACTAATTTTTTTGAAAATCTTTTACTTCATAATCATATTGGATTGAAGTGTTTTGGATCAAAAACATCATTCTGAAAAGGAATCCTTCAAGAACATTTTCAAATTGAAATAAGTGATTTTAAAACACGATTAAACCATTTTGAAATTCAATGAATCAAAATGTATTTTGAAAGGTAAAGTTAAATTTGAAAACATTTTCAGTTAAGAATGAGCTGAAGTGTGATGAGTAAAAATTCTACAATTCTAGACTAACTGAGTTGACCATAATGTTGGACACCCAAGAGAGGGGTGAATTGGGTGAAATAGCCGGTTTTGATATTTTCTAAGTTCTTTAATGGAATCTTTAAGATGATACAAGTAAATGCTATAAAAATCAATGTCCATGAATGTAAAGTGCGGAAATAAAGATGACACAATGATTTTTACGTGGTTTGAGAAAATCCTTTTCCTACCTCCATGCCTAGAGAAACCTTCTCTAGGATTCCACTATACCGAGTTCAATTCAAGGGTGTGAACCAAACCGTTACAATATATTTTTCAAGGTTCAAGACAAACCTATCCTTTTACGGGTTAAGAATGAACCGTCTACTTCCTTTTGCGAGATAGTGAAGCACCTAGAATCCTATTCGCGGGCTAAGGAAGAACCACTTAACCCTGTTCAAGATAAAGGGTGAAACTAGACCTTGATTCCAATCATAGAATCACAAGTGATATTGAATCACTTTACTTGGTTTACTTCAACTATAAATAAACCAAAAGAGTAAGTACAATAGTTATAATGTTTGTTCTAATGAATTGAACAAATACAAATGAAGCTCAAAATACAAATACTAAAATACAAGATATGGAATTTAAGCTCATGAGAAGAGAGATCTTACAATCATAGATTTTACCTTCCTTGCATAAGATTGCTTATAAAATCGAATTTGAGGTTGCTTTAAATCATGCGCGAAATGGATGCTTTGAAATCAACTCATTTGGTTTCAAACATTTTTCTCTAGGGCTTTCAAAATGTGAGAAATGGTTTGATTTGGTAAATCATTTAATGCACTCACATTTTTGTCTCTCTTGTGTTTAAAATGGCCTAAGTACATATATTTATAGATTAGAAATGAGTACTAGCCGTTTGACACAAGTCACTAGCCGTTGGGGGATCAACAACCAAGTTTTTGACCGTTGGAATCACACCCAAAAAGTCCTCAGCACGCTGGCACACTCCAAAGCTTGAATTTCACAAAATTCAGGCTCTAGCGCGGTGGCACTCTTACAGTGACATTTTTGCGCACTTTTGTTACTTTTGGTTACCCAACTTATCCTAAACCAAATATAGGCATATAATAGCTTAAAATTTATGGAAAGATCATTCCGGAATCATTGGAACCATTTCTAAACCCATCGGAGAAAGCTATCAAATACTTTGAAAGATTTTGAGTTTATTTGGGCATACTTTGGGTGTGAAAACTTGGATTACTATGATATTTCGAAATCCTAAATTTATAAGCTTATTTGGGCATCAAAATATGATTGAAATACATTTAGTTTGATGATTAAAATATTTTGAAATCATTTCAAACAAAGAGAACAAGTCCAAGTTTAAAACAAATTGAACTTGAAAACTAAAACCAATAAGTTTTGAAAAACTTTGTAGAAATGTGATTTTTATTAAAACAATTTCAAATATGACTCAAACAAGTTTGAAATAGTTTGCAAACATAAACCAAACATGTTTGAACATTTGAAAATCATTTTAAACAAAATCTAATGCATGCATGATATGTAAGAGAGAAGTTGAGCAAACTAGAACCAAAGAAAGTTACATCCTAATTCTATACACACAAAGACTCTCAACCTCTTGTTTCTTCTTTCCTTTAAGTTATCTAAGATTTGAATATGGTTAATCCTTTACTTTGATCTTTTGCTTGAGGGACTTGAAGTGTTTTGATCTTGTATTGACTCTTCTTTATTTTAGGTGCTGAAATATATGCTAGATAGAAATATTAGCACCAAATTACATATTGTTTGTTAGCATCAAAACACTTATGAGAGTGCTAAGTGGAGACCTCCACTTGGGCAAACACATAAAACTTTCCCGACTCTAGTCTGGATTGATCATATCTTCATTTGAGCTTAGCTTGATCTCTTCTTAATTGAACGAATTAGCTCGAGACATTTAATCTTCAATTCTTAACTGAAACACTTAACAAATTCATTAGTTCACAAGATGGAGTGGTTTGCAATCATCAAAACATTATTCATGCAGTTTCTCAAGATAACAACCTCGACCAAGGCCGAGGCACAAGCAGAGGCACCACATGCCTCGGGCAGGGCCAAGACACACCATGCTCAACCATGCCTCGATCGTGATTGAGGTGCCCTCGGCCACAACCGAGGACTTACCTCTTGTCATGGTCGAGATTCACTAACACCCGATGTTTGTAGTACATTGACCAATATATTGGTCATGACAACATGCGTCTCAAGACACATGTTAAATTATATATCCCTAATGAGAAAAGAGCTTAAATGCCTACTAATAATCAATGTCTGTAATAAATGTAAGGGATCCACCCTCAACTATAAAAAAGGACTCTCAATCCACCAGAAAAAGGTATGCTATGAACTCTAAAATGTCTACACTTATCATTTTCTCTCCTTCAGAGACTAACTTAAGCATCAGAATGTCTCTGATTGCACCTCGTGAGGCACGTTGTTTTGTAAGTTGCTTGTGCGCCTTCAACAGACTGTTCAATCCACCTATCCATGAAGGTTCTTATCATAAGCATAAATTAGACATAAAACAACTTGTTGGCCTAGTATTATAGTCTAAGAGGGGGTGGGGGGAGGGGGTGAATTGGACTTGAAGGATTTTTGCGTTACTTTTCGGTTAAAAAAATAACTAATCAGATAAAGTGCACAGTAAGTAATAGTAAAAATAAACAAGCGTAGGAAAAATAAATGGACACAATGATTTAGAGTGATTTGGTTCCCCTTGAACCTACGTTCACTACGACTTACGGGCGTGACTAGAAGCCATTTACACTAACCAACATAAGGGCTTGGTTAGAAAGCCACACACTAGCCTACACAAGGGCTTGGCTAGAAAGCCTCACTGTAACCAACTTACGGGTGTGGTTACGAGCCGTACAAGAACATGGTATAGTCCCTGTTGACTAACACGTCAACAATACATCAAGATTACAAAAGATAGAGATAAGTGTTCTACGACACTCTCAACAATATTAAGCATACAATCTTGAATGAGTAAACACAATTATTTCAGCCACAATGATTTAAATGATGTGAAGTGTTGAAATAGCTTTTGTCAAATACATGTAATCGATTCAAACATAAATGATATGAAATCAAGAATCGAATATGCACATGTATCCAAATATTGATTCTAACAATGATATGGTTAAAACATCAAAATAAATATGCAACGATGATTAAGGCTTGATGATTCTAAATGTATAAATAATTAAGATCAAGAATCAACCTACTCAAGTGATGATCTATGAAATCGATTCAATATAATAGTCTAGCACATGAATTGACACCACTGTTGGCCTAGATGTGTTCGAGAAGGGGGTGAATTGGACACTTAGTAGATTTTAATCTTTCTTTTGAATGTATGAAATATTGAAAGTAGATTAAAAAAGTATGGTAAATCAAGTATGATATCAGTAAAACACAAAAGATTTCGAGTGGTTCGGCCTCGCCTACATCACTACCTAACCTCCTTAGTTAGGATTTGTCCAAACTTCACTAAGGATCTTCTTATGGGTGAAGACAAAATCGGTACACTTTCTCAACTTACGGGTGTTGGCCCAGATATGTCCAAGAGGGGGGGTAAATTGAACACTTAGCATATTTTAACCTTTCTTAAAAATATGCGGATTAATGAAAGTAGATTAAACAAAGTATAGCAAATAGATACAGTAAATGTAAAAGAAACAATGCAATCAAAATTTATAGTGGCTCGGCTTAGCCTACATCCACTACCTAACCTCATCAGTTAGGATTTGTTCAAACTCCACTATGGACCTTCTTACGGGTGAAGATCAAACTGGTACACTTTCACAACTTATGGGTGTGAGAACTACTGTTTCTCAGCTTACGGGTGTAAGAAGACCGTTTCTCAACTTACGGGTGTGAGAGGACCGTTTCTCAACTTTCGGGTGTGAGAGGACCGCTTCTCAACTTCCGGGTGTGAAAGGACCGTTACAACTTTGAGCAACACTTGCTCTTGCCCAGTGACTAACCAGTCACTACAAACTGAATACAAGATAAGATATGATTCCCTTTACTTAGAATCAAAGTGATACTTACAAAGTTTTGGATTGAACCTTCTGTTACCACAGATTCAACAAAATATGTATGATGAAGTTTCACAGGTGAACACTGTTAATATGTTTTTGAATAAATATCAGTTTTTGTATTGATTCGTGATTTTTCTGCACTAAGGCAACATGTATATATAGAAATAACAGAGGCGCAATGGACTTGATGAATTTTGGCGCTCTAGGTTATTTCAAATACAATGTCTACATTCTTTCCCGAAATGGATCGATTCAGCTCTGTGCATGTTACATCGATAGCACCATCATCTGATCATTCACGAAAAAATAATGTTCTGACAAAATATTAGAACGTTCAAAAAGTTTTGAAAAGTTTTTGTATGGCTCTGAAACATTCTGAAAAGTTTTCGTATGGTTCTGGAAAAGCTAACAGAAATAATGTCAGTGTCAGAATAATAACATTGTTGAATTAGCATCCTGACGCTTAATATCAACTTTGTCGTTTTGTTCCTTGAGGGCGCTCATGAAACATAAGCGTCCTGTTTGACAATTAAACGACTCAAATCATGAGGGTGCTACTTCGACAGTTAGCGTCTTGCTTTGTTTTAAAAACATATGAACGTATAAGGGCGCTACTCATAAGTAAGCGTCCTACTTTGTTTTAAAAAAAACTTAAATGTTATTAAGTGCGCTGACGGACAGTAAACGTCCTGAAAGTTATTAAGTTAATTCTTAAGATGAGGGCGCTCCTACACAAGTAGTGTCCTGATAGTTTATTCAACTTAAAACTACCAGCGTCCTTAAAAATAGAAATCAATTGAAAGTTAAGAGAACTTTTAGCGAGCTGAAACTTAGTCAGCGTGCTGACACTTTCGAAGGTTGACTAAAGAAAAATCGCTTCTTATAAGTAAGCATCTTTATGAATCAGTTCAATTCAACCTTGAGCGTCCTAATATTTTATCAACATCTTGACTCATCAAGTCTAGGAGAGCACTGCTAAAATATTAGCATCTTGAAAGACTATAAAAATTGTTTTTGATTTCTCGATTAAAGCTCGATAAGGCATGATATTATAAGATTAAAACAAATATGCAAACAACTGAAAATCAATTCGATTAAAACATGCAGTCATGCATATTGTTGAATCAAATGGCATAGAAGGTTTTACAACCTATTATAATCTAATCATACTACCGAACATCTTCAAATGATCATGGTCTTCAAGTAGATCTTTAATACGCTCGCCATGCATCATTGGTTCTTTTGGAACCTTCAAGTAAGATTAGATATGCGATGTATGCAATAATATCATAAACAAAATGTGGTTTGTAATCATCAAAATATCTTTCATATTAGGGACATATTCTCGTGAGGGTCATGAGGATAATTGGTTCAACAATCTCCCCCTTTTTGATAATTTCAAACACATTACTATAGGCTTTGAAGTAAGCTAATACAATGATGTGATTATGCATGAGATGCAATACTAATGTTCCTTGTTTCATATGATATGAGTGTATTTCCAAGGAATATGCTAAAAATGCCACTAAGACTCCCCCTTAGTGTTAAACTCCCCCTGAATATATGATGCTTCAATGATATTACTTCTACCCCTTTTGAAGTATAAAAAAAGTAAAGTATAATGAAATATGTCTCCCCTTAGATAGAGGTAAGCATCACAGATTAGTCTCAGAGAACATGCCAAGCTCTCTTCGAAGGTGAACAAACTGGTATTTTGGTAAGGCTTTAGTAAATATGTCAGCCAGTTGTTCTTTGGTTCCAATGTGAGACAATATCATTTCTCCATTTTGCACATGATCCCGTAAAAAGTGATATCTTATTTGAATATGTTTAGTTTGGGACTGCAATACAGGGTTTTTAGATATGTTAATAGTACTAGTATTGTCACACAGAATTTCAGCACATTGAATAAATATTTGATAATCGTGAAGTTGTTGTTTCATGTATAGAACCTGAGAACAAAAACTTCCAGCTGCAACATATTCTGCTTCAGCTGTGGATAATGCCACGGAGTGTTGCTTCTTGCAAAACCAAGAAATTAAAAAAATTTCAAGAAAGTGAAAAAATCCTGAGGTACTTTTCCTATTAGTTAGACTACTGGCATAGTTAGAGTCTACATAACTTCTCAGATCAAATGTTGTACCTTTGGAATACCAGATTCCTAATTGTGTTGTGCCATTTATGTATTTGAATATTCGTTTGACACACTTTAAATGAAATTTTTTAGGTTATGTTTAAAATCTTGCACAACGGCAGACGCTGAACATAATGTCAGGTCAACTTGTAGTTAAGTACAATAGACTTCCAATCATACTTCTATAAAGTTTTGAATCAATTGATTTACCTTTTTCATCCTTTTCTAATTTGATTGCAGAGGTACATGGAGTGTCAATTCATTTCAAATTATGCATTTGAAACTTTTTAACCATTTCCTTAGCCAACTTTGATTGGCTTATGAAGGTACCTTTCAACATTTGCTTAATTTGTAAGCCGAGAAAGTATGTAAGTTCTCCTATCATACTCATCTCAAATTCCTTCTGCATTAATTTTGAAAACTCATCACACAATTATTTGTTTAATGCACCAAAAATGATATCGTTCACATATATTTGAACAATAAACATATTATCATTATGGTGTTTCATAAACAAAGTTGGATCAAGTTTTCCCTTTTGAAACTTATGATCTAAAATAAATGAACTCAGTCGATCATACCAAGCTCTTGGAGCTTGTCTTAATCCATATAGGGCTTTGTGGAGTTTGAACACATATTTCGGGTTCTAAGCATCCTCAAACCCTGGAGGTTGTTCCACATATACCTCTTCATTGATGTATTTATTTAGAAAAGCACTCTTTACATCCATTTGGTATAAGGGAAGGTCCTTGTAACAAGCATATGCAAGTAGCATCCTTATTGCCTCTAATCTTGCTACTGGTGCAAAGGCTTCTTCAAAGTCTATGTGTCACACCTGGGTTGCACACAGTGCCCCCTATCCAGGGTGATGAGTACCCCCACAGGGCATACTCCAGCCATAGCACCACATAATATTGTCCCATCCCAGTACACAGCCCACTCAACAGTGTCTAGTACATCCGGGATCATTTGTCCACACTATTCATGATGAATAGTGTAGGGCCTCACCCGGATTCAAACCTCAAACCTCATATAGGTTGATTTCGCAATCTGAGTAGCCACTGTGGACAAATGATCCCGGGGGTACTAGACACTGTTGAGTGGGCTGTGTACTGGGATGAGACAATATTATGGGTCCGTAATGGCTGGAGTATGCCCTGAGGGGGTACTCATCACCCTGGGTAGGGGGCACTGTGTACAACCCAGGTGTGACACTATGCGTTCTTCTTGGTTGTACCCTTGTGCAACAAATCTAGCCTTATTTCGGACAATGATACCTTGTTCATTCTTTTTGTTTCTAAAGATCTATTTAGTTCCTATAACAGATTGATGAAAAGGTCTAGGAACTAATTCCCATACTTTGTTTGGCACAAAGTGTCCTAGTTCTTCTTGCATAGTAAGAATCCAATTTTCATCTTTTAGTGCATTTTCTACTTTAATTGGTTCAAATTGTGATACAAAAGCAACAAGCACTTGATCTTTTGGAATTGATGCTCTAGTGGATACACGCTTTCGAGGATCTCCTAAGATTTGATCTTGGGAAAGACCTTGAAACAGACTAGAGTTTTTAGAAGATTCTAAAGATGTTTCAGGTTCAAGATCTATAATCTTGGCTGAACTGGGTTCATCACCATCAATATTTAATTGTTGAAGATCATCTTCGAGACTTTTCTTATTTTCACATTCATCAAAATTTACATGAATGGATTCTTCTACGGTTTGATTAGATTTGTTGAACACTTTGTAGGCTCTACTGTGAGAAGAATATCCTAAGAATATTCCTATGCCAGGTTTAGGTTCAAACTTATCTAGATTGTCTTTATCATTAAGAATAAAACATTTGCATCTGAATACTTGGAAGTAACTGATGTTGGGTGCTCTACCCTTCCATAGTTCATATGAAGTTTTATTCAAGTCTTTTCTGATTAAAACTCGGTTCATTACATAGCAAGCAGTGTTAATCGCTTCACCCAAAAAATAATTTGCAGTGTTATACTCACTAAGCATTGTTCTACACATTTCCTACAGAGTTCGATTATTTCTTTCAACTACACCATTTTATTGTGGTGTCCTAGGGGCTGATAGATGGTGAGTGTAACCTTGATTATTACAAAATTCTTTAAGATTTTTACTGACAAATTCACCACCTCTATCACTCCTAATTATATTGATTTTACAACCCTTTTCATTTTCGACTCTTTTACATAATTTTATAAATGTTTTACATGCATCAGATTTATGAGCTAATACAAATACCCATGTGAATCGAGTAAAGTCATCAACAATCACAAAAACATATGATTTACCACCTAAGCTTTGAGTTTTGGTTGCTCCGAAAAAGATCCATATGAATTAGTTCGAGCGCTCTAGAGGTCGATTGATGCCTCTTGCTTTTAAATGATGATCGGGTATGCTTACCAAGTTGACATGGTTCACAAACCTTGTCATTTGAATAAGTTCCTTTTAGAATACCCTTGGCGATATCATGTTTAACAATTCTAGATATGTTGTCCATATTAACATGAGCTAATCTCCTAGGCCATAACCATGCATCGTTACAAGAGATAGCACTTAAACATGTCACATTTTGTTTCTTCATGTCATTAAAGTTTGTGCAATACACATTCTTAAATCTAGATGCCATGAATGCAACAATTTTGTCTGCATGCTTGACAGCGAATCTATTTGCTTCAAATGAAATGTCATAACCCTTGTCACTTAATTGACTTATGCTCAAGAGATTATGCTTTAGCCCTTTAACATAAAGTACATCAGATATGGATAGAAAATCATTATCAATAGTTTCGAAGCCTTCAATGTCACCTTTGCTATCATCTCCAAAAGTGACCTTTCCTCCCTTCTTCTTTTCAAGGCTCAGAAATTTAGATTTATCTCCAGTTCTATGCCTTGAGCAGCCGCTATCTAAATACCATATATCTTCATTTTTGCAGATCTACACAACATAAAATATTTTTGACTTTGGTGCCCATGCAAGTTTGGGTCCATGCATGTTAGCATCAGTAAGAACAGATTTCTCGATCCATGCATATTTCTTTTTCTTTCTACTTAAGTCATTACATCTAAGTGTGGTATGACCTTCCCTATGACATTTGAGGCATGTTGGTTTGTTGGTCAGTAAGATATTGTATTCCTTTTGTTTTGACTCATGTGTAAAGCCTAGGTCAGTTTTGTCGAATGCACATCTTTGTGATCCTAAGATCATGTCAAATGACTTTTGACCATTTGTGAATTTAATCACGGTGTAGTTCAGGTCTTCCTTTTCTTTTCTAAGAGTTTCATTTTCATTTTTCAGTTTCCCAACAACTTTCTTAAGTTGTTCATTATTTAGAGACAGTTCGTCTAGCTCTTCGTGTTGGACTTCTATTTCCTCAAGAGCTTCTTCAAGACTATGCTTGAGCTTTCATTCTTTCTGTTCTCTTTACTAAGTTTTGTCGTAAGCTACTAAATATGAGTATAAAGCTCATTAAGTTCATTAATGGGTTCAAATTTTACCTCTGTGTTTGCCATTAAACATAATGCAACAGTGTGGTCTGAGTTTGCTTCATCTTCGCTTGAGCTAGAATCATCCCATGTGGCTTTGAGAACTTTCTTATCTTTTCTATACGAGCTGGTGTTCTTCTTATACTTAATGGGACATTCACTCTTTACATGACTTGGTTTGTTACAGCTGTAACATATTAACTCTACAAGTTTTGACTCAGGTTTCTTTCCTTTGTAAAACCTTGTTCTTACACTTTCTCATAAGTAACTTGTTGAACTTTCTAGATAACATAGCCATGTCATCTTCTGAGTTTGAATCACCTTCAGAATCAATTTCAATATTGAGGGCAATAGATTTTTTTTCTTTTCCCTCAACCTTGACCGGGCACATCGTATCTTTTACTTTCAATTCACTGACCATTAATGAACCGCATAGTTCATCAAAAGTGTATTCAGCCATATTTTTGGCTTCTTCAATGGCCGTGGCCTTGGGTTCCCATGCTCTGGGTAGGCCTCTTAGAAACTTTCTAACAATTTCTTCTTGGTCATAGGTTTTTCCGAGGTTCTTCATCTCATTAATATTTGTTGTAAACCGAGCAATAGCCTCAACTATCGAGTCAGTTTCCTTCATCCTGTAGGTCTCATATTTTTCAACTAATAGTTGGAAACTTGCCTTTTTAACTTACAAAGTTCCTTCGTAGGTGACCTCTAACTTGTTCCACATTTTCTTAGCGGTTTCACACACACTAACCCTATTAAACTTTTCTATGGATAAACTGCAAAACAAAATGTTTACAGCTTGGTTATTTAATAGCTCTCTTTTCTTTTCCTTGGTGCTCCATGCATCTAGCTCCTTTGGGACAATAGCACCGTTTACTATTTTAGTAGGTGTTGGACAACCGTTTGTCACAACATCCCACATTTCTAAGTCTTGGGCTTTTAGGTAGTACCTAATCTTAGTTTTTTCAGTGTGAATAGTTCTCTCCCTTGAACAGTGGTGGTCAGTTGGTGGAGTTTCCTTCACCTGAGAGATAAGTACTCTTTTCGTTTTGTTCTGTCATACTTAATCAAAGATGGTTAAATACTTTGACGGTTAACTGCTCTGATACCAATTGTTGGCCCAGATATGTCCAAGGGGGGGGTGAATTGGACACATAACAGATTTTAACCTTTCTTAAAAATGTGCTGATTAATGAAAGCGAATTAAACAAAGTATAACAAATAGATACAATAAATGTAAAAGAGACAATGCAATCAGGATTTATAGTGGTTTAGCCTTGCCTACATCCACTACCTAACCTCCTCAGTTAGGATTTGTTCAAACTCCACTATGGACCTTCTTACGGGTGAAGATCAAACCGATACACTTTCACAACTTACGGGTGTGAGACCTACCGTTTCTCAACTTACGGGTGTAAGAAGACTGTTTCTCAACTTACAAGTGTGAGAAGACCGTTTCTCAACTTCCGGGTGTGAGAGGACCGTTATAACTTTGAGCAACACTTGCTCTTGGCCAGTGACTAACCAGTCACTGCAAATTAAATAAAGATAAGATATGATTCTCTTTACTCATAATCAAAGTGATACTTACAAAGCTTTGGATTGAACCTTCTGTTACGACAAATTCAGCAAAATATGTATGTTGAAGTTTGGCTGAAAAATAGGTTCAAAGATCTTTTGTCTTCTTCAATGGATTTTGAAAATGATGAAGATGAAGATCAATCAATCCAGAAGACTTGATGTTTTTCTTTCAAAATGATTGCAAGTTCAAGCACGATTGAAAGACGACTAACTTTCAAAAAGTTATTGGCACAGGTTAAAACTGTTAATACATTTTTTAATGAATATCAGTTTTCGTATTGATTCGTGGTTTTTCTGCACTAAGGCAACATGTATATATAGAAATAACAGAGGCGCAATAGATTCGATGAATTTTGGCGCTCTAGGTTATTTCAAATACAACGTCTACATTCTTTCCCGAATTGGATCGATTCAACTCTGTGCATATTACGGCGGTAGCACCTGAATCATCTGATCATTCACGAAAAAAGGAATGTTTTGACAAAGTATTAGAACGTTCAAAAAGTTTTGAAAAGTTTTTGTAAGGTTCTGAAACGTTCTAAAAAGTTTCCGTACTATTCTAAAAAAGCTAACATAAATAACGTCAGTGTCAGAACAATAATATTGTTGAATTAGGGTCCTGACTCTTAATGTCAACTTTGTCATTTTATTCCTTGAGGGAGCTCATGAAACATAAGCGTCCTGCTGAACAGTGAAGTAAGGGCGCTACTACGTCGTAAGTGTCCTTACTTACTTTGACGATAAAATGACTCAAACCATGAGGGCGCTACTTCGACAGATAGCGTCCTGCTTTGTTTTAAAAACATATAAACGCACAAGGGCGCTACTCACAAGTAAGCGTCCTATTTTGTTTTAAAACAAACTTCAAAGGTATTAAGTGCGTTGACGGACAGTGACCGTCCTAAAAGTTATTAAGTTAACTCTTAAGATGAGGGCGCTCGTACACAAGTAGCGTCCTGATAGTTTATTCAACTTATAACTATCAACGTTCTTAAAGATAGAAACCAATTGAAAGTTAAGAGAACTTTTAGCGTGCTGACATTTTCAAAGGTTGACTAAAGGAAAATCGCTTCTTATAAGTAAGCGTCCTTATGAATCAGTTCAATTCAACCTTGAGTGTCCTAATATTTTATCAACATCCTGACTCATCAAGTCTAGGAGAGCACTGCTAAAATATTAGCGTCTTGAAAGACTCTATAAAAACGGTTTTTTATTTCTCGATTAAATTTCGATAAGGCATGATATTATCGGATTAAAACAAATATGCAAACAACTAAAAATCAATTCGATTAAAACATGCAGTCATGCATGCTGAATCAAATGGCATAAAAGGTTATATAACCTATTATAATCTAATCATACTTCCGAACATCTTCAAATGATCATGGTCTTCAAGTAGATCTTTAATACTGCCCCCATGCATCATTGATTCTTTTGAAACCTTCAAGTAAGATTAGATATGCCTTGTATGCAATAATATCATAAACAGAATGTGGTTTGTAATCATCAAAATATCTTTCATATTAGGTACATATTCTCGTGAGGGACACGGAGATAATTGGTTCAACAACGGGCGTGAGAAGAACCGTTATGTTTTCTCAACTTACGGGTGTAAGAAGAACCTTTTCTCAACTTCCGGGTGTGAGAATGACCGTTACAACTTTGAGCAACACTTCCTCTAACCCAGTGAAAAACCAGTCACTAATATCAAAATACAAGATGAGATATGATTCCCTTTACTTAGAATCAAAGCGATACAAAGCTTTGGATTGAACCTTCTATTACCACAAATTCAACAAAATATGTATGATGAAGTTCAACTGAAAACTAGTTCAAAAAGCTTTCGTCTTCTTTAATGGATTTTTGAAAAGATATAGATGAAGATCAACTAATCTAGAAGACTTAATGTATTTCAAAAGATCGTGAGTTTAAAGCAGTGAGTAGAAGACTAACTTCCAAATTTTTTTGCACAAGTGAAAACTATTAAAACGTTTTGAATGGTTTTCAGTTTTCATATTTGATAGATCGATGTTTTTGATCTGCTCTAAGGCAGCATATATACAGAAACAACAGTGGCGCAATGGACTTGGTAATTTTTGCTCACAAAGTTATTTCAAAAACAATGAACACATTCTTTCACGAAACAAATCGATTCAGCTTTGTGCAATTATAGCGACAACGCGTGAATATTCTGATCTTTCATGCAAAAAGAATGTTCTGATAAAGTATTAGAATGTTCTGAAAGCTTTTGAAAAGTTGTACACAATTTTAAAAAAGTAAACTGTAAAGGTGCAGATGTGAGCTTTGTGACAATGTTAGATTATCATCTTGATTGGTTAATCGGCGTCCGACGCATAATAGCAACTTCGTCGTTTTGTTCCTTGAGGGTGCTCAGAGACCATAAACGTCCTGTTGAAGTGTGAAGTGAAGGCGTTACTTGATCGCCAGCGTCCTAACTTACGCATCGATTGAAAATGACTAAAAGCTATGCGGGCGCTAAACAACAGTTAGCATCCTACTTTGTTTTAGCATACTTAAAGTCATGAGGGTACTACAAAAGTTTAAGCGTCTTGATATTTAGAACATGAAAACTATAATGACGCTACTAACGATATAAGCGTCCTGAAGTTTTAAAACATTTTAAATCAACTGAAAAATATAAGGTCGCTGCTAAGAGATGAACGTCCTGATGTTTTAACTTATAAAAACGATAAGTACGCTGAAGAACGATTAACGTCCTGAAAGTTACTAAATTGGTTATTAAGTGAGGGCGCTCCTGATTAGGAAGCGTCATCATAGTTTTTCAACTTATAACTATCAGCATCTTTAAAGATTAAAACATTTAAAACTCAATAAATACGATTAAAATCTTGGTATTTTCGAATCAAATCAAACATAGAAAATTCAATGCAAATGATCGAAAATCAACTCAACTAAAACATGTAATCATGCATATTGTTGAATCATATGATAAGAGATGTTCTACAACCTAAACACACTCTAATCATATAACGATATTTATTCTTCAAGTGATCATGGTCTTCAGATGGATCTCGACAACATGTTCACCATGCATCATTGATTCTTCGAAACTTTCATGTAAGATTAGATATGCCATACAATATTATTATAAACAGAATGTAGTTTGTAATCATCAAAATATCATTTATATAAGGAACATACTCTTGTAAGGGACATGAGGATAATTGGTTCAACAATTTCCTATCTTTTTTATCATGTCAAACACATTGCTATAGGCTTTGAAGCAAGCTAAGATATGAATATGAATATGTTGTTGGCTCAGATATGTCCAAGAGAGGGGTGAATTGGACACTTAGACA
Source organism: Paratinospora sagittata (assembly GCA_035771175.1). Lineage (NCBI taxonomy): Eukaryota > Viridiplantae > Streptophyta > Magnoliopsida > Ranunculales > Menispermaceae > Paratinospora > Paratinospora sagittata. The sequence goes on along the minus strand of JAYMFD010000381.1, from coordinate 39,534 downwards.
ATTTAAAAATAATTACAATGGCAAAAATAAAGTGCGGAAATTAAACAAATGAGCACAATCGGTTTATAGTGGTTCGACTACTTGCCTATGTCCACTACCTAACCTCCTCTGATAGTATTTTGAACCTTTTCACTAAGGGATTCTCTTATGGGTGAGAACCAAACCGTTACACCTTTTCTCAACTTCTGGGTGTGAGAACAACCGTTACACTACTCAACTTTCAGGCGTGAGACCAACCTATCCCAACTTACGGGTGTGAGACAGATCTAAGCTTTCTCAACTTACAAGTGTGAGAACTACCGTCTCTCAACTTATGAGTGTGAGAAGATTTGACCTTGTTGAATATAGAATATCAACTCAGTAGTTTATCTAACTACTGTTAAAACCTTGATACAGTATACAAGATATGAAATTTAGTACAACTGTTTCTTATGAACTATCTCTCAAATTTCTCTTTCAGCAAGAATGATATAAGTAAAAACAATGTTGAATAATTTGAGTGAAAATAGCTCAAACTTTCAAATTGATTTTCAGATAAAGATAGAATCTTAGCTCAGTGTGAAAATCATTTGAATAAGTAATATGATTCAAATAAAACGCTTTGAAACTAGAATAACTTAAGCTTTTTGAATTATATGAAAATTTGACGAACTTTCAAAAAGTGTTTTAGCTCAGAGAATTTTCGGTAGTCTTAACAGATTGTTAAGTGTCTGTATTTATAGACTTGTAGAGATGAAGCTATTGTTCATTTGAATTTGAATTTCAAATATGAACGTTTACTCACAACAACTAGAATATATCACGAAAATGGCAACTGCACATTTCATGAATATTCTGATTTTCTCCAGATACACGAATAAGGAAAGTTTTAGAAGACTTGGTTCGTGAATTAGAGAATATCTCTTACAAATACAAAAAATTGATTTTGTACGAAAAGTTGTTCTAAAAAGATGGTGAAAAGGACGTACATGTCAGAACAACAAAAATATCATTTCTGTCGTTTTGTTCCTTTAAGGACGCTCATAGAACATCAGCATCCAACTGAACAATGAAGTGAGGGTGCTACTGAATAGTAAGTGTCATGACATACTTTTACAATTAAATGACTTAAATCATGAGGGCGCTACCTCGCAGTTAACATCGTGCTTTTTTTTTAAACATTAAACACACGAGGGCGCTACTCAAGAGTAAGCGTCCTGATAGTTAAAAATAGTAAGCGTCCTAAAAGTTATTTAAGTTGATTCTAAAGATCAGGGCGCTCCTACACAAGTAGCGTCCTGATAATTTATTCAACTTATAACTTATCAACGTCCTTAAAGATAGAAATCAATTAAAATGTTAAAAGAACTTCCAACGAGCTGAAACTAAGTCAGCGTCCTAACATTCTCAAAGGTTGATAAAAGAAATGTCGCTACTAACAAGTAAGCGTCCTTATTAATCAGTTCAATTAAACCTTGAGCATCCTAATATTTTATCAGCGTCCTGACTCATCAAGTCCAGGAGGGCGCTGCTAAAACATTAGTGTCCTGAAAGACTTTTATAAAATCAGTTTTTGATTTCTCAATTAAAGCTCGATAAAAGTCATTGTTTCTCTTAATCAAATCAAATGTTTTAGAAATCGTAAGGTACGATTAAAATGTTACGATCAAAATATGCAAACGATAAAATCTTGCTGAGAGTAAGTTGATCGATAAACTTTACATTCTAAGTACTGACATACACGAAACTTTTTTTTTGTGATGTTCAATGGGCTTGTGAGCACAGTTCCTTGATCTTGATTCTTGATAAATCTAAAACACTTGACAAGATCATTAGATACACAAACTGAAGATATTCAGAATCATCAAAACATTCATATCATGGGGTTCATTGAGATAACATATGTATGCAATGCAGTGATAATGTTATGCAAACACATTACTAATCCTCCTTATTTCATATGATATGAGTTTAGCACAAAGGAATATACTGAGAGACAATTATTTTCCCTCTTAGCTTATGAGTGGTTATGATGCTTCAAACATGTACTTCTCCCCCTTTTGAAAACATAAAAAAAGTAAAGCATTATGAAGTACTTCTCGTCCTTGATAGAGGTAAGCATTAAAACACTATAGATCAGTCTCAAAGAACATGCCAAGCTCTCTTCGAATGTGAACAAACTGGTTTTTATGTAAGGCTTTAGTGAATATATCAGTCAGTTGTTCTTTTGTGCCAATGTGAGACATTGTAACTTCTCCATGTTGCACATGATCCCATAAAAAGTGATGTCTTATTTGAATATGTTTAGTTTAGGAGTGCAATACAAGGTTTTTGGATATGTTAATAGCACTTGTATTGTCACACAAAATTTTTGCACATTTAACAAATATTTGATAATCCTGAAGTTGTTGTTTCATGTACAAGACCTGGGAACAACAACTTCCAGCTGCAACATATTCTGCTTCAGCTGTGGATAATGCAACTGAGTGTTGCTTCTTGCAAAACTAAGAAATTAAAGAATTGCCAAGAAAGTGACAGAATCCAGAGGTACGTTTCCGATCAGTTAAACTACCGGCATAGTCGGAGTCTACATAACTTTTCAGATCAAATGTACTATCTTTGGAATACCAAATTCCTAAGTTTGTTGTGCCATTTATGTGTTTGAATATTTGTTTGACACATTTTAAGTGAGATTCTTTAGGTTCTGATTGAAATCTTGCACAAAGAAAGACACCCAACATAATGTCAGGTCTACTTGTTGTTAAGTATAATAGACTTCCAAGCATACTTCTATATAGTTTAGAATCAATCAATTTCCCTTTTTCATCCTTACCTAATTTAATTGTTGAGTTACAGGGAGTATCAATTGATTTCAAATTATTCATTTGACACTTTTTAACCATTTCCTTAGCATACTTTGATTGGCTTATGAATGTGCCTTTTGGCATTTGCTTAATTTGCAAGCCGAGAAAGTATGTAAATTTTTCCATCATGCTCATTTCAAATTATTTTTGCATTAGTTTTGAAAACTTATCACACAACTCTTTGTTTGATGCACCAAAAATGATATCGTCCACATATATTTGAACAATAACCATATTATCATTATGGTGTTCGATGAACAAAGTTGGATCAAGTTTTCCTTTTTGAAATTTATGATCTAAAAGAAACGAACTCAGTCTATCATACCAAGTTCGTGGAGCTTGTCTTAATCTATATAGAGTTTTGTGGAGTTTGAACACATAATCCGGGTCTTGAGTATCCTCAAACCCTTGAGATTGTTCTACACATACCTCTTCATTGATGTATCCGTTTAGAAATGCACTCTTTACATCCATTTGGTATAAGGGAAAATCCTAGTAACAAGCATAGGCAAGTAGCATCCTTATTGCCTCTAATCTTGCTACTAGGGCAAAGGCTTCTTCAAAGTCTATGACTTCTTCTTGGTTGTATCCTTGTGCAACGAATCTAGCCGTATTTTGGACAATGATACCTTGTTCATTCTTATTGTTTCTAAAGATCCATTTGGTTCCTATAACTGATTGATGAAATGGTCTAAGAACTAATTCTCATACTTTGTTTCACACAAAGTGTTCTAGCTCTTCTTGCATAGCAAGAATCCAGTTTTCATCTTTCAGTGAATCTTCCACTTTAATTGTTTCAAACTTCAATACAAAAGCAACAAACTCTTGATCTCTTTGAATCGAAGCCCTAGTGGATACACCCTTTTGTGGATCTCCTAATATTTGATCTTTAGATAGACCTTGAAGCAATCTAGAGTTTTTAGATGTTTCTAAAGGCATTTTAGTCTCAAGATCTATGATCTTAGTTGTCTTGGGATCATCATCATCATCAAAGTTTAATTGTTTAACTTCATCCTCAAGAATTTTCTTAGTTTCACTTTTATCAAAAATTACATGAATTGATTCTTCTACAGTTTGATTAGATTTATTGAAAACTCTATAGGCTCTATTGTAAGAAGAATATCCTAAAAATATTCCTATATCAAATTTAGGTTCAAACTTGTATAAGTTGTCTTTATCATTTAGGATAAAACACTTACATCCAAATACTCGAAAGTAACTGAAGTTGGGTGCTCTACCTTTCCATAGTTTATATGGAGTTTTATTCAAGCCTTTCCTAATTAGGATTTTGTTCATTACATAACAGGTTGAGTTAGTAACCTCTCCCCAAAAATGGTTTGCAGTGTATACTCATTACGCATTGTTCTACACATTTATTGCAAAGTCCTATTTTTCCTCTCAACTGCACCATGTTGTTGTGGTGTCCTAAGGGCCGAGAGATGGTGAGTGTAACCTTGATTATTATAGAATTCTTCAAGATTTTTATTAACAAATTCGCTTTCTCTATCACTTCTAATTATGTTGATTTTATGACCCTTTTCATTTTTAATTCTTTTACAGAATTTTATAAATAGTTCGCATGCATCAGATTTATGAGCTAATAGAAACACTAATGTAAATCTAGTAAAGTCATCAACAATCACAAATACATAAGATTTACCACCTAATCTTTGGGTTTTGGTTGGTCCGAAGAGATCCATGTGAATCAGTTCGAGAGCTCTAGAGGTAGATTGATGCCTCTTGCTCTTAAATGATGATCGGGTATGCTTACCAAGTTGACATGGTTCACATACCTTGTCTTTTGAGTAAATTCCCTTTGGAATACCCTTGGCAAGATCATGTTTTAAAAATCTAGATATGTTATCCATACTAACATGAGCAAGTCTCTTATGCCAAAGCCATACATCATCACACGAAATAACACTTAAACATGTTACATTTTGTTTTTTCATGTCATTAAGATTTGTTCAATACACATTTTTAAGTTTAGATGCCATGAATGAAACAATTTTATTTACATGCTTGACAATGCACCTATTTGCTTCAAATGAAATGTGATAACCCTTGTCACATAATTGACTTATGCTTAAGAGATTATGCTTCAGCCCTTTGACATAAAGTACATTGGATATGAATAGAAAATCATTACCAATGATCCCGATGCCTTCAATATCACCTTTAGTCTCCGAAGGTGACCTTTCCTCCTTTCCTCTTTTCAAGGCTCAAAAATTTAGATTTATCTCTAGTCATGTGCCTTGAGCAGCCATTGTCTAGATATCATAGTTCTTCATTTTTGTTCATCTACATGACATAAAATACTTTTGACTTTGGCACTGATCGTGAATATTTTGATTCGCAAGTGCACCAATATCAAGTTATAATATACCGAGATGAGTAGGGTTATCTTCCTTAGGGAAAGTTAATTTTACTAATATAAAATGCCTAAAACTACTATGATTTTAATTTTATCTAGGTGATCAAAAGGGGATGATTTAATTGTTGAAATTAAAGTGAACAAAATTAAAGTAAATCAATGCAAATTTAACTAAAATGGGGAAAAATCAAAGAATAAAAATTCTAGAGTAATGATATCACTATGTTGTCTATTGTGGGTTTCAAAAAGGGTGTGTTATTGAATTAATTAATAGAATTATAAATCATGAATTCTAACCCTTCCAAACACCTCTCTCGAATGTAGTTTGAATATCTATTCTTAAAATACCAATTCCCTCTCTTGAGTGTAAACTAGTAAATTAAGAATGCTTTAAAATCTGTAATTCATTTTGGATGATTTCAAAGGATTTCATAGGTCTCTCGACTCAATACTAGTAACCTAGGTCACAATTTTCATTTTTCAATTTGATAACACCTCTCTCGAGTGTAAGAAATTAAATCTAAAGTCATTTAAAAAGTGGCCAACAATTTAAAAGCATTAGGTATAGAAAATTGTAAATAAATCCAATAAATTAATCAAACACACATAAACAAAAGTAATTAACCCATAGAATCCAACATAGATCAATCAAAACTCTAGATTAAGAATTTAGCTCATGTTCAAAGTCATCGATACAAAATAAAAAAGATATAAAACTATAAAAGAAAATATTACAAAGAACAAAGATTAGGAAAACAACGTTAGAAACCCCCTTCAATGGTGGTTTAATCCCCTTCGTCCTCTTGGTTTCTTCAAATCTCCAAGCTTTTTCGTCTTCTTTCTTGCCTCTTTTTTCACACCCTTAACCTAATTCTAATCTCTAATAATGATAAATTAAACCCTAAACACGAGTTATACACTTAAGTGGGTCAAAAGACCAAAATAGGCATAAAAACTCACTAAAAAAATGCAAAATTGCACAAGTGTGAAATCCCTGGCGCCGCGGCTTTGGTCCCTAGGTCCAATTTCAGGTTTTTGGGTGGTGGTGGCCTTGTTTTGCCTTATGGACTTAGCCATTTTTCCCTCCTTGAACTATTCTTTCTCCACTTTTGCACATGTTCTTGACCTCTTTTGAGCACCATTTGAGCATCATTCCCACCACTTTGGACTCCTTATTTACCTACAAAACAAAGTATAAACAAGTGTAAATTCTATGCAATTAATCAAAGTATTAACTATAATATTAACATGTATCAAAATATCATTTATTCATGATAAAAACCTATAAAACCCTAAGATAAAACCTAATTGCATCTAAAACAACTAAGTATATTAATCATGCAAAAACACCTAAAACCTAATCAAATGAACCTAAAAATCTAACATATTAACATGCAAACTAACTACTAAAACCCAACTTATCAAATTCCCCCAGATCAAAGAGAAAAATAAAATTGAACAAACAAAACTCCTCACATATTCCAAAATGAACAAGGATTTAACTTGCAAATATTGGTTCTCATGATCTCAAAGACAACATACATTCCATACAAAACAACTTAAGGAAAACTTTGAAAGTTTAAACTTGTTATCTAGAATTTCAACCTGTAAAGCAATGCATTCTCTTCTATCCTCATTGACAAACAAGCACAGGAAATCATTCACATGACTACTCATAAATTATACAGACCAATGCAAGCAGGATAAGAATATAATCTCAACAAAACAACACATGAACTTCATACACTACACTTCTCTTCATTAATGTAGGACTCACACCAATTAAGATCAATAGGACTTTGTTAGCTTGTAATGTAAGGCTAAGGTTAATACATGGATCAAATGAAGCTCAATACACCCAAAACATTTTTTATACATAGCACTTTTAAACATCTCATGCCTTACAAAATGAATCATCACATCACCCTTTACATACCCCCAAACTTATTCAATTCACTCATTGATGAAGAACTATACTTTTTATTTTCATCATTTTTCTTATTTTTCTTCTTCATCTTTCTTTTTCTTCTTTTTACACATTTTGAACCTTTTCTTATCACCTTCACATACATTCTCATTCCATAGCACATTTACACATAAATTCCCATGAAAACAACCCAACCCATTATAATTCATCTACTTCACAGAGTTAAGGGTGCAAGGGTGAAAAATAGGGAAAATTCAATCAAAGGCCTTAGCTAATCATTTTAGGTGTCAAAGAACAATATATAAAGCTCAAAATAGGGTAACTAGGGGTAATAAACAGTTAAGTGGGTTTTATATCTCAATCTGTCCAAAAATGGCTAAATCATATCTCTCATGGTATGATTCATAGGATTTTGCCTTAAGAAGAGATCAAGCAAGTTCTAGACTTCAATTTGAAAAGTGAGATTTAATGAAGCTTAACTTGCAAAATCTCAATTTAAATAGCAAGTGGAACTCATGATCATAATTTCATACTCAAAAGTCAACAAAAATTTCCAATAAACATGGCAAAACAAATCAAGCACACAGACTTAAGAGTACTTTCTAATTTTCCAAAGGTCATGTTCAAAAGTAAGTGCTAATGTTTTCATAGACCATCCATAAAAGATCAAATCAAATCAAAGTTCATAAGGGAATATGGATTTATTCATGATCAAAACTCAAACATTTAAATTTTCACAAAAACTGCAATCAACTTTTCACTAAGACACAGATATCAAACTCTCCTCCAAACTTAAATTGAGCATTGTCCTCAATGCAAAACACCCACAAAGCAAGATAAAGAGATACAGGATAATGAAACTCCCCTAAACCGCATGGGTAGAGGCTTCCACAATGATTCTCCTTCTCTTGTTGATGATGAGGACTTCCAAATTTTACTGAGTACCTGGGGAATGACATAAAAAGATGTCATTAGTGAAAAGTAAAAAGTCAACTTCTATATTACAATGACTAAAAATAAAAAGAAGCATAAACAAAACTGGTTGAGTTGCCTCCCAACGAGCGCTTGTTTATAGTCATTAGCTAGACTTTTCTTCTTTCTTCACATTGGTCTTGCTATAATAGTGCTTCACTATTTGGCAATTGACCCGAAATTTGCTCACATCCTTATGGCATTGCAACTCTACCACTCCATAAGGAAAGATGTTGACAACTTGGAACAAACCCGACCATATTGATTTAAGCTTCTCGGGAAACAATTTCAACATTGAGTTGCAAAGAAGTACTTGTTGGCCTGGTAGGAAGTCTCCCTTCAAAATCATCTTGTCATGCCATGATTTGGTCTTCTCTTTGTATATCTTTGCATTCTCATAAGCTTCATTTATGAATTCCTCCATTTCATTCAATTGGAGTAATCTTTGAGTACCAGAATCTTTCAAGTCAAAGTTCAACTTCTTCACCGCCCAAAATGCTTTACGTTCAAGCTCAACAAGAAGGTGGCATGGCTTTCCAAACACCAAAAGGTAGGGGGACATCCCAATAGGAGTTTTGTAGGCGGTACGATACGCCCAGAATGCATCATCTAACTTTGTGGCCCAATACTTCCTATTGATGTTTATTGTCTTCTCCCAGATTTGCTTCACCTCCCTAGTTGAGATTTCTGCTTGGGCATTTGACTGTGGATTGTAAGGAAGGGAAATCTTGCGCTTGACTCCATACTTGGTAATGAGTGAATTGAACAATTTGTTGCAGAAGTGTGACCCTTCATCACTAATGATTGCTCTAGGGTACCAAATCTAGTGAATATGTTCTTCTGAAGAAACTTGAGTACCACCCTAGCATCATTAGTCTTTGTAGCTATGGCTTCCACCTACTTTGACACGTAGTTCATCGCCAACAAAATGTAGGTCTTGCCAAAAGAAGATGGGAATGGTCCCATGAAATCGATGTCCCACACATCAAACAACTCGACCTCCATGATAGGAGTCATGAGAAGTTCGTGTCGCCTAGAGATGTTGCCAAGCCTTTGGCACCTATCACAAGTCTTCATGCAAGTGTAAGAGTCCTAAAAGATAGTAGGCAAGTAAAATCCACTTTGTAGCCCCTTGAATGTCGTTCGTGTAGCCCCAAAATGACCGCCATATGGAGATGAATGGCACTTATGAATTATGGCTTGAATCTTTATCTTTGGAATGCATCTCCTTACAACTTGATCATTGCACTGCTTGAACAATAAGGGATCATCCTACATGTAGAACTTCACGTCATGCAAAAACTTTTTCTTCTTGGCATAAGATAAATCTGGAGGTAACACTCCATTAACCTTGTAATTGACAAAATCTGCAAACTGTGGAAGATTGGCCTTAACTCCATAGAGTTGTTTATCCAAGAAGAGTTCATGAATTGAACATTCATCTTCTTTTTCTTCATGTTGCATAACTGATCTGCAACCACATTTTCACTCTCCTTCTTATCCTTGATCTCAAGATCAAACTCTTTAAGTAACAATATCCATCTAATTAGTCTGGGCTTGGCATCTTTCTTGGCAAACAAGTACCGTATAGTTGCATGGTCAGTATAAACAATAAACTTCGACCCAATTATGTAGGACCAAAACTTGTCACAAACAAACACAACCGCAAGTAGTTCCTTTTCCGTTGTTGTGTAGTTTTGTTGGGCATCATCAAGAGTACGACTTGCATAGTAGATAGCCCGGAACTATTGAACCAATTATCCTCATGTCCCTTACGAGAATATGTCCTTAATGTGACAGATATTTTGATGATTACAAACCACATTCTGTTTATGATAATACTGCATACATGGCATATCTAATCTTACTTGAAGGTTTCAAAGAATCAATGATGCATGGAAAACGTATTAAAAGATCTACTTGAAGACCATGATTATTTGAAGACATTAGTGTATGATTAGATTATGTTTAGGTTCTAGAACCTTCTCTACAATATGCATGATTACATGTTTACATGTTTTAGCAATATGCAATATGCCATATGCATGATTACAACAATTGATTCAGCAATATGCATGATTACATGTTTTAGTCGAATTGATTTTCAATCATTTGCATATTTGATTTATAATCATTTTTTATCGAGCTTTAAACGAAAAATCAAAAACTGTTTTTAAGAGTCTTTCAGGACGCTAACCACATTCATGTTGAACTAATTATCCTCACGTATCTTACGAGAATATGTCCCTAATCTGAAAGATATTTTGATGATTGCAAACCACATTCTGTTTATGGTATTACTGCACATATGGCATATCTAATCTTACTTGAAGGTTTCAAAGATTCAATGATGCATGGCGAACGTATTAAAAGATCTTCTTGAAGGCCATAATCGTTTGAAGATGTTTAGTTATATGATTAGATTATGATAGGTTGTAGGACCCTCTATGTCATGAGATTCGACAATATGCATGGCTGCATGTCTTAATTGATCATTTGCATATTCGATTAAATCCAGTTACATTATGTTTTATCAAGTTTTAATCGAGAAATCGAAAACCGCTTTTATAAAAGTCTTTCAGGACACTAATGTTTTAGCAACGCCCTCTTGGACTTGATGAGTCAGGACGCTGATAAAATATTAGGAAGCTCAAGGTTGAATTGAACTGATTAATAAGGACGCTTACTTGTTAGTAGCAACCTTTATTTTATCAACCTTTGAGAATGTCAAGATGCTATCTTAGTTTTAGCTTGCTGAAAGTTCTTTTTGCTTTTTAAGTGATTTCTATCTTTAAGGACGCTGATAAGTTATAAGTTGAATAAATTATCAAGACACTACTTGTGTAGGAGCGCCCTCATCTTTAGAATCAATTTAAATAACTTTCAGGACGCTTACTGTCCTTCAACGCACTTAACATTGTTTTAAAACTATTTTTAAATATCAGGACGCTTACTCTTGAGTAGCGCCCTCGTGTGCTTAATGTTTTCAAACAAAGTAGCGCCCTCACTTCATTGTTCAGTAGGACGCTGATGTTCTATGAGCCCCCTCAAGGAAACAAAATGACAGAAAAGATATTTTCGTTGTTCTGACATTACTGCTATTTCTGTTAACATTTTCAGAAACGTACGAATACTTTTCAGAATCGTACAAAAACTTTTTTAGAACTTTTTGAACGTTCTAAAACCTTGTCAGAACATTCCTCCTTCATAAAAGGATTAGATGATTCAGGTGCTATCGCCGCAATATGCATTGAGCTAAATCGATCCATTTTGGGAATGAATGTTAACGTTATATTTAAAATAACCTAGAGCGCCAAAATAATCAAGACCATTGAGCCTCTGTTGTTCTTATATATACGTGTTGCCTCAGAGCAAAAAAAAAACAACTAATTATATACGAAACTGATATTCATTCAAAACGCATTAACAATTTTCGTTTGTGCCAAAACATTTTTTGATAGTTAGTCTTCTATCACTTGTGCTTGATTTTACGATCTTTTGAAAGAAAAACTTAAAGTCTTCTGGGTTGATTGATCTTCATCTTCATTATTTTGAAAACCCACCTAAGAAGACAAAAACTCCTTGAACCTGTTTTTAACATAAACTTCATCATACATATTTTGCTGAATCTGTGATTACAGAAGGTTCAATCCAAAGCTTTGTAAGTATCACTTTGATTCTAAGTAAAGAGAATCATATCTCATCTTGTATTCAGTTTGTAGTGACTTGTAAGTCACTGAGTTAAATCAAGTGTTGCTCAAAGCAGTAAACGGTCGTCTCATACCTGTAAGTTGAGAATATGTCCTCTCTCACCTGTAAGTAGAGAAACGGTCTTCTCACGCCCTCAAGTTGAGAAACGGTCTTCTCACACCCGTAAGCTGAGAAACGGTAGTTCTCACACCAGTAAGTTGGGAAAGTGTACCGGTTTGATCTTCAGCCGTAAGAAGGTCTATAGTGGAGTTTGAACAAATCCTAACTGAGGAGGTTAGGTAGTGGATGTAGGCACGACAGAACCACTATAAATCTTGCTTGTATTGTCCCATTTACATTTGTTGTATTTAAATTGCAATATTTTGTTTAATCTACTTTTATTATTTCGCACAACTTTAAGAAAGGTTAAAATCTGCTAAGTTTCCAATTTACCCCCCTCTTGAACATATCTGGGCCAACAATTGGTATCAGGGTAGGTTAACCGTCAAAGTATCTAACCATCTTTGATTGAGTATGGCAGGACAAAATAAAAGAAGCACTTATCTCTTAGGTGAAGGAAACTCCACCAACCGACCACCATTGTTCAAGGGAGAAAACTATTCACACTGAAAAACTAAGATTAGGTACTACCTAAAAGGTCAAGATCTAGAGATGTGGAATGTTGTGACATACGACTGCCCAACACCTACTAAAATAGTTGACGGTGCTACTGTCCCAAAGGAAATAGACGAATGGAGCACCAAGGAAAAGAAAAGAGAATTATTGAATAATCAAGTTGTAAACATTTTGTTTTGTACTTTATCAGTAGAAGAATTCAATATAGTTAGTGCGTGTGAAACAGCTAAGGAAATATGGAACAAGTTAGAGGTCACCCACGAAGGAACTTTGCAAGTTAAAAAGGCAAAGCTCCAATTGTTAGTTGAAAAATATGAGACCTATAGGATGAAGGAAACTGACTCGATAGCTGAGGCTATTGCTCGGTTTACAACAAACATCAATGATATGAAGATCCTAGGAAAAATCTATGACCAAGAAGAAACTATTAGAAAGTTTCTAAGATGCTTACCCAGAGCATGGGAACCTAAGGCCACGGCCATTGAAGAAGCCAAAAATCTGGCTGAATACAGTTTTGATGAACCATGCGGTTCATTAATGGTTCATGAAATGAAGTTAAAAGATAAGATGAGCCCGGTCAGGGTTGAGAAAAAAAAGAAGAAATCTATTGCCCTCAATGTTGAAACAAATTCTGAAAATGATTCACACTCAGAAGATGACATGGCTATGTTGTCTAGAAAGTTTAACAAGTCATAATTACATATTTAGATAGGATTTATAGCATGTTTTAGGTGTGTTTTAGGATGATTTATACATTAGTTTAGTGTGTTTATGTTAGTTTTGATTCATTTGTTAGTTTAGGAATAAATTGGTTTTTTTGCATTATTTCGGTTTGTTAATTTATATGTTTGATCAATTTATGTTTCGAGTGTTTTAATTACTTGTTTTGTATTGTTTTTTAGGTATTTAGATGTGTGGAAGAGAGCATGAATGGTGAACATAACATATGAGAAGCCTAGATGATGTTTCACGAAGAACCCAAGTTAAAAAGTGGAAGAAAATTGGTTAAGTCCACAAGAAGGAAGTCAAGCGGAGTAGAAAAATGGCTAAGTCCACAGACTGAGCACGACCCAGTCTCTGGGCGCCGCGACACTCATCGTGGCGCCGAGTTGGTAGTGAAGAGAAGGCTCTGGGTGCCGCGGTGCTCATAATGGTGCCCAAAGGTATTTAACCTAGTGCCGCAACGCTGGAAAACTTATCGGAGCACCGCTGCGCTGAAGGTGTTTTTAGTTGCGTTTTAGCAACTTGGAATTTGGAGAATTTTGGGATTTTCTAATTTTTAGACACGACGAAAGGGGGCGTATTATATATCAAAAGAAAGGGTTTTTCGAGATGAACACATTGGAATATAGAGAGGAGAACGAAGGTTTGACGGCTTGAAGAAAAGTGGAGAAGAAGATTCGTATTGCAGATTATTAAAAATCTCTACACCAATTCTAGTTTGTTTTCCTTTGTTCTGATTTATGTTTGAACCATTGTTTATCGTTTTTATTTCTTTAGTTATGAAATAAACCTCTTTCTAAAGGTGTAGATTGATCCAAACTCGAGACTATGTATTAGCTTTTATGATTTAAATTATTGTTAATAAAGTTCGATAGTTTATTTATATTTGTCTGGGTGTAATGCTTTTAATCCCCTGATCACGGATTAGATTATCATAAATTCGAGGTAGATGCTCCAAAAAAGGGTACCTTGGGTTCGAATATGGGAAATATAACCTAGGCTATTGTGAGACTCAGAAGGAGATCGAAACCTTTGAAGTCATTAAGTGGAAATCATAGATCTTAATGAATTACCGTTGTGTTAGGTTTTCATCGAAAAAGTTAAATCAATACAACGATAATATGCTATAGTTCTGCTTCAAAAGAGAGAATTAGAAACGTTAGGAATTCTGACTTATAAGCTAAGGAACTGATTTAATAATATATATATATATATATATATAAAGACATAGTTGAGAGTGAGGTGACATCGAACCTCTAGTATATTCTCCGATTGATTTTTCTATTCGATTTTATTTGCATTGTTGATTTCATACTTTGTTGTTTTAGTTATTGCTTTTAATTACTCAATCATTCGAAATTGGTTTTCTAGATGAAATTAGGGTTAAAACGCGGTAGATAGTGTAGTAAATATCCCTAAGGACGATACCCGATTTCTCATCGGAATATATTATAACTTGGCAACCGTATACTTGTGGTTTGCGTGCAACAAGTTTTTGGCACCGTTGCTGGGGATATTTATTAGTTTGCACTAATATCGTGTTATTTAGCTTTGATTTTAATTTAGATTCTTATATTTTATTGTTATTCTCCGATTTTCTTTGTAGTTTTTGTTTTATGGGATTTCAAGAGTTTATGCAAAGGGCAAGAAGTTTTGAAGTATTACCGTTTGATCCTGAGATTGAACGTACTCTTGGAAGACCGAGGCAAGAGAGAAGAAATGGCGTTGAAACCATGGCGGATAATCTAAATCAGTTGACATTGAGGGATTATTTCAAATCGGTTATCAACAACAACTACTCGAGCATTGTTCGCACTCAAATAAATGCGAACAACTTTGAGTTGAAGCCGACTTTGATCTCGATGTTCCAACATCACCAATTTGGAAGTTCCCCTATGGAAGATCCAACTATCCACATCACCACTTTCTTGGAGATGTGTGACACTGTGAAGATGAATGGTGTTCCTGAAGACACCATTAGACTAAGGTTGTTCCCATTCTCACTTAGGGACAAGGCAAGAGCATGGTTGCAATCCTTGCAACCAATAGTATAGTAACATGGGAGGACATGGTCTATAAGTTTCTACATAAGTTCTTTCCTCCCGCTAAGACCGCCCAACTACAAGTTGAGATTGGGCAATTCAAGAAACAAGAGTCAGAGTCTCTATATGACTCTTGGGGGAGATTCAAGGAGTTGTTAAGGAAATGTCCTCAACATGGGTTTCAAGATTGGTTACAACTTCAACTTTTCTACAATGGGATGACGTTTTCTACAAGGACTTTAGTAGACGCGGTAGCCGGCGATTCATTGTTGTCTAAGACTACTCTTGAGGCATTTGGCTTGTTGGAGGAAATGGCTACCAATACCTATGAAGTTTCAAGGGCAAGATCCATGGTGAAGAAGGTAGCCGGGTTACATGAAGTAGGTTCTATCACATCCCTTTCGGCCCAAATTTCAAGTCTCTCGCATCAACTTACTACACCTACCACTCAAAGTGCACAACCATCTATTGAGAAAGCGGCGGCGATGAATTTGGGTTATTCGGGCAATGAAGCAATGAAGGAGCAAATACAATACATCAACAACCTGGGGTACAATTATAGAAATAATCAAGGTGTGCCAAATCAATACCACCCGGGTGTTCGTAATCATGAGAATTTCTCCTATGCCAATACAAGGAGTACCTTACAACCTCCACCGGGTATCTACACTCAAGCACAAGATAAGAAGCCTACTAGTGATGAGTTGATAAATACCTTCATAACGGAGACAAGGGCTTATATCAAGAATTTAAAGGTGCAAGTGGGGCAGTTAGCAGCACAGATGAGTACCCAACAAAGGGGGTCACAACCTAGCAACACTGAGGTAAACCCGAAAGAGCAATGCCAAGCCATTTCCTTGAGAAGTGGAAAGGAAGTAAAGGGGGCTAATTTGAGCCTAAGTACACCACCACGACCCATTGAAGAACATGAGGAGCCAAGCACTAAGTCTGATATGAGTAAAGAGAATGACAAAGAGTCGTCAGAGGGGGAGAAGCCACATGAGAGGCCATACCGGCCTGGTTCTATCACATTCACGGATAACCCTCCTAAACTCAAAACTCCTATTCCTTTCCCTCAGTGATTTCAAAAGAAAAATCTTGATGAGCAATTAGCCAAGTTCTTGGAAAGTTTCAAAAAAATTCACATTAACATCCCTTTTGTAGATGCGTTGGAGCAAATGCCGAACTACGTCAAGTTCATGAAGGATGAGATGACAAAGAAAATGAAGCTAGAGGACTATGAGACGGTGAAACTTATTGAAGAATGTAGTGCTATACTACAAAAGAAGCTACCTCAAAAGCTAAAAGATCCAGGGAGTTTCACTATATCTTGCACCATTGGTTCCTTAAATTTTAATAAAGCTTTATGTGATTTGGGTGCTAGTATTAACTTGATGCCTTTGTCAATTTTCAGGAAATTGGGGCTTGGCGAGGTGAAGCCAACTACGATATCCTTCCAACTAGTGGGTTCGATCACTTACATACCCTCGGGGTATCATTGAGAACGTGCTAGTGAAGGTGGACAAGTTCATCTTCCCGGTGGACTTCGTTGTTTTGGATATAGAGGACGATGGTGATATTCCTCTTATACTTGGGTGGCCATTTTTAGCAACCGGGCAAGCTTTGATCGATGTACAACGTGGTGAGCTTACTTTGAGAGTAAATGACGATGAAGTTTTGTTTAACATATACATGACCCTTAAATTTCCATCGGAGGGGAATACATGTCACCGGATAGATGTAGAGGATGAAGTGGATGCATGTGTGACTGAGGTGCATGAGGAGGCTACACCGGGAGATCCTTTAGAGAAGTGTCTTGTTAGTTCGGTATTTAAGGATGAGGCCTCTCACGATGATGTCCAGCAGTATGCCTTAGCTCTTGAGGCCTACAATCCTTCAAGTACCATCGTCGAAGTGGAAGACATTGAAGTTTCTTCGCCACCTGAGCCATTAGAATCTTCACCGGAGTTGAAGCCCTTACTGGAGCACCTTCGGTATGCATTTTTGGGTGAGAAGTCTACTATGTCGGTCATCATATCATTCGCTTTGTCTAGTGTGGAAGTGGAGAAGCTATTACGCATTTTGAGAGAGTACAAGTCCACTTTGGGGTGGTTCATAGCCGACATCAAGGGGTTAAGTCCTTCCATTTGTATGCATAAGATCTTGATGGAGGAATTGTACAAGTCCTCAATTGAGCATCAACGAAGGCTAAATCCACCCATGAAGGTGGTTGTAAAAGTTGAAATAGTAAAGTGGCTCAAGGCGGGAATCGTATACTCCATTTCAGATAGTTCGTGGGTAAGTCCGATTCACGTTGTACCCAAAAAAGGTGGTATGATTGTGGTAATGAATGATAAGAATGAGCTGATTTTGACGAGAACAGTGACGGGCTGGAGAGTATGCATAGACTACCGGAAGCTCAACAAGGCCACAAGGAAGGATCACTTTCCCCTTTCTTTAATTGATCAGATGCTAGATTGGTTGGCGGGCTTCCATTACTTTTGTTTCTTAGACGGGTACTCGGGGTATTATCAGATGCCCATCGCCTCTGAGGATCAAGAGAAGACTACATTCACTTGCCCGTATGGTACTTACGCTTTTCGGTGCATGTCGTTTGGTTTATGTAATGCACCGACGACTTTTCAACGGTTCATGATGGCTATATTTGCGGATTTGGTAGAGGACATCATAGAGATCTTCATGGATGATTTTTCAGTTTTTGGGTCCTCATTTGATCATTGCTTACATAACCTCTCCCTTGTGTTGAAGAGGTGCGAAGAAACGAATCTCGCGCTTAAGTAGGAAAAGTGTCACTTCATGGTGCATGAGGGGATTCTTCTTGGACACCGGATTTCGTCTAAGGGTCTTGAGGTAGACAAGGCAAAGATTGGTACTATTGAGAAGCTTCCACATCCGAAGAGTGCTGAGGATATAAGGAGTTTTTTGGGGCATGCAGGGTTTTATAGAAGATTTATAAAGGACTTTTCAAAGATAGTAAAGTCTCTTTGCAACCTACTTCAGAAAAAAGACTCTATTTGTGTTCAACCAGCATTGTGAGGAAGTTTTTGAGTTGAATAAGAAAGCTTTGATATCAACACCTATCATGGTGATACCGGATTAGAGTGAACTGTTCGAAATCATGTGTGATGCGAGCGACTATGTTGTAGGAGCAGTTCTTGGACAAAGAAGGGAGAAGATTTTTCGGGCCATCTACTTTGCGAGCAGAACACTTGATGGGGCTCAACAAAATCGCACCACAACCGAGAAGGAATTGCTAGCGGTAGTCTTTGCTTGTGATAAGTTTAGATCCTACATCATTGGGTCTAAAGTGATTGTCTATACCGATCATGCCGCCATCCACTTCCTGCTCAAGAAGAAGGATGCAAAGCCTCAGTTGATTTGATGGGTTCTCTTACTTCAAGATTTTGATATGGAAGTTAGAGACAAGAAGGGGAGTGAGAATATAGTTGCGGATCACTTATCTCGGCTACAACTAGATGAGCAAGATGATGGTGTGCCTATAGTGGAAACATTTCCAGATGAGCAACTTTATGGGCTCTTTGTGAACCTTCCATGGTATGCCGACTATGTCAATTATTTGGCTAGTGGCATTTTCCCTCCAGATTTATCATATGCACAGAAGAAGAAGTTCCTAAATGATGTGCGTTTCTACCTTTGGGATGAGCCATTGTTATTTAAGAGGTGCAACGATCATATTATTCGGAGGTGTGTACCAGAGGAGAAAGTGCAGTCCATTCTCCATGATTGTCATTCCTTGCCATATGGTGGTCATTTTGGGGCGACAAAGACAGTGACAAAGGTTCTTCAAAGTGGGTTCTATTGGCCTATATTGGTTCGAGATAGTTATGCTTTTGTGAAGACTCGTGACTGATGCCAACGTCTTAGTACTATTTGGAGAAGACAAGAGCACCCTTTGACCAATATCTTGGAAGTAGAGCTATTTGATGTTTAGGGTATAGATTTCATGGAACCATTCCCATCTTCATGTGGGAAGATGTATATTCTCTTGGCGGTCGACTACGTTTCAAAGTGGGTGGAAGCCATTTCCCCGACTACAAATGATGCAAGGGTAGCGTTGAAGTTCCTTCAAAAGAACATCTTTACACATTTTAGCACTCCTCGGGCAATCATTAGTGATGAAGGATCGCATTTTTGTAACAAGCTCTTTAATGCATTACTTGCCAAGTATGGGGTGCGACACAACGTTGCCATGGCCTACCATCCTCAAAGCAATGGCCAAGCTGAGATTAGTAACCAAGAAGTGAACCAAATCCTAGTGAAAACCGTGAATACCAAGAGGAAGGATTGGGCTTTAAAGCTCGATGACGCTTTATGGGCATACCGGACAGCTTTTAAGACACCCATTGGGATGTCTCCATATCGTTTGGTGTTCAGGAAAGCGTGCCACTTACCGGTTGAGTTGGAACACCGTGTTTTTTGGGCTGTTAAGAAGTTGAATTATGATTTAAAGGCATCCGATGATCAAAAACTTCTCCAATTAAATGAGATGGATGAATTCCGCCAAGATGCATATGAGAATGCTAAGGTATACAAAGAGAGAGCGAAGAGATGGCATGACAAGATGATAGTGAAGCGAGAGTTCAAGCCGGGGCAAGAGATTCTTTTATACAATTCAAGGTTGACCTTGTTTCTGGGTAAATTGAAGTCTAGGTGGTCGAGTCCTTTTATTATTGAGAGAGTATTTTCATATGGCATAATAGAGTTGCGTAGCAAAGACGACTCTCTCTTTCGAGTCAATGGACATCGGGTGAAACTCTACTATGGACACGAGCATGCGCACGAGGATGATGTATCCTTGGAGGACCCTAATGGAGGAGATTGCAAGAAGTCGGGCTGAGGACTTTAAACCAAGCGCTTGTTGGGTGGCAACCCATCGGTTTTGAAATTTCTATTTTATGCTCTGTGTTTTATGTTTTTAGTCATTGTAGTATAGTTTTGAGTTTCTTACCATTGACAAGTTTTGGTTATTTTCTTTTTCAGGTTCTAAAGCAAGTTTGGGGGTCCCTATGGGAGCTACATGAAGTGGATAAAGAGCTTATGTGGAGACTTCAACCATTTGGGGTTACAGGGGATTTTCTAAACCTCTGCTTATTTTCTTTCCATCCATGCTCTATTTTTATTCTTTTTGTGAAGCATTAGGGACAATGCTTGTTTTAAGTTTGGGGGGAGAGTTTTAATTTTTGACTTGTTATGGTGAAGATATAGTAGTTTTAGGTTAGGATATCCTATGATCTTATAAATTCTGATTTGGTTCAATTAATTTTATTTTTCTGAATGGCCAGTGATAAGAGAACAAGTACATGAAAATGACTCTAGGAGAATGTAGATAGTAAACTACTTAGTCTGTCGAGTAGCGCCCCCATGATTTAAGTCATTTAACCGTCAAAGTAAGTCAGGACACTTACAGTTAGGAGCAACCTCCCTTCAATATTCAACAGGACGCTTATGCTCTATGAACACCCTCAAGGAACAAAACGAAAAAAAGTTGATATTATACGCCAGGACACTAATTCAACAATGTTGTTGTTCTGACACTGACACCATTATAACCTACTTTTTCAGAACCGTACAAAAACTTTTCAGAATCGTACAATAACTTTTTCAAAGCTTTTTGAATGTTCTAATATTTTGCCAAAACATTCCTTTTTCATGAATGATCAGATGATTCAGGTGCTATTGTCGAAATAAGCACAGAGCTGAATCGATCCGTTTTAGGAAAGAATGTAGACGTTGTATTTGAAATGATCCAGAGCCCAAAAATTCACTAATTCCATTACGCCTCTGTTATTTCTATATATATGTGCTGCCTTGGAGCAAAAACAAAATGAATCATACGAAAACTGATATTCATTCAAAAATGTATTAACAATTTTCACTTGTGCAAAAAAATTTTGAAAGTTAGTCTTCTTTCATTTGTGCTTGAACTTACGATCATTTTGAAAGAAAAACATCAAGTCTTCTAGATTGATTGATCTTTATCTTTATCATTTTCAAAATCCATTCAAGAAGACAAAAGCTATTTGAACCTGTTTTCAGCTGAACTTCATCATACACATTTTGCTGAATCTGTGGTAACAGAAGGTTCAATTTAAAGCTTTGTAAGTATAACTTTGATTCTGAGTAAAGGGAATCATATCTCATCTTGTATTCAGTTTGCAGTGACTAGTTAGTCACTGGGCTAGACCAGGTATTGCTCAAAGTTGTAACTGTCTTTCCCACACTGTAAGTTGAAAAATGGTCTTCTCACACCCGTAAGTTGAGAAACAATAGTTCTCACACCCGTAAGTTGAGAAAGTGTACCGGTTTGATCTTCACTTGTAAGAAGATCCATAGTGGAGTTTGAACAAATCCTAACTGAGGAGGTTAGGTAGTGGATGTAGGCAAGGCCGAACCACTTAACATCCAAATACACTCGTGTATGAAAATACATGCTATATTGAAGGGGTATTACAAATAAATGAAATTATTATATAAATTCAATGAGGTGAATGAGGTTGGTTAATTACGTATGTGACTTGAGTTGATAATTAAATAATTAAATGATGTTGTGAATTGAATGAATAATGAATAGTATGATTAAATGACAATATAAAGTATAAAACAAAAATGAAAGTCATGGGAGTTGCTTTATTAAATTATGATGGGAGTTAGTTATTAAATGAACTTGGGAGTATGAGATCAAATGAATTCATGCTCATCTTGTTCTCTTTTTAAGTTAAGGTATTGTTTGTTTTTAAAGGAGAAAAAATGAGAAAGAAGAAGAAGAAGTACAGAGAGAAAGAAAAAGGGCTACAGAAAGTGGAACGCGTTTTCGCGACCAAATTAGATGTGCCGGTAAGCTATTTTCACCGTTTTTCGTTGCAAAATTGTAATTTAAGCTACGTGTGACATTTCTATCGGTATAACTTTTGCTACAGGAGGTGTTTTACCGTGTTTCCAAAAATGAAGTTTAGACCCACTTTGAGTGGAAACATGTTGAAATGATATATTATGACTCCTATAGATATGTAGATACTAGATATGTGATTTGTTTGTGTCCACGTATATTATTGGTGCTGGTACAGCTGTCGGAAGCCAAATTTTACACTATGGGCTTTTGGAACCAAGTCAAACTCTGGTGAAAATCCGATTTGAAACTATAGAATTATAGAGAACTGAATTTCGGACATTTCGATACCAATATTATGATTTTTGGGTATCGATTAATATTTTTAATATATGCCTGAATGAATTCGGTAATTACGACAAACTTGGATATTAGTAGAAATGTGGTTGAAAGGCTTGTTTCTACTGTTCATTGCCATAAAAATAATCACGAGGGCCGTGTAAAATATTTGGGATGCCTCACGTGAATTTTAGACTGAAATGGAATTATGAGAATTAATTGGAGAGTTAGATTTTAATGCATAATTGAAAAACAAATAGATATAATGATTTGATAGTTGATTATGGATTATCTGGAAATGAATATATGATAGGATTATATTGTTGATTGGATACGAATAGTAGAGTGGTTGTAGAGAGTAGGTCTACATGGTACCACTGTGAGTATCTCTTGACTTTGGTTCCTTGTATATGGCATTGTATAATATAAATTGTGTGTTTCAAATCATGAATATATGTATTTATTGCATTGTTTTAAATTCATGAAAATATTTGACCTTGAAGCATGTTTTGGACTTGCTAGTGCAAGCTAAAACAAGGGATCATTTCTAGAAGATAGTCCCGCATGAGGATTGAATAATCTCAAGGTCTGAGGAATAGTTTCTGAATGAAATTGGGATTAAGCCTTAATTTGAAATGATTCATAGCAGAAAATTGGGTAATGAGAGGTCCGAGCGTAGACTCCTTATAAATGCATAATAATGAGTGCATACCCGCTCTATTACTAGCAGAAGGGATTGTTTGATTTTATTGTAACTTTGCATGTTTTGGAATTACTTATAGGCATGTATGTATTATGAAATGTTT
Organism: Paratinospora sagittata; assembly: GCA_035771175.1. NCBI lineage: Eukaryota > Viridiplantae > Streptophyta > Magnoliopsida > Ranunculales > Menispermaceae > Paratinospora > Paratinospora sagittata. Next base: position 16,314 of record JAYMFD010000381.1, on the reverse strand, counting down.
CATGCATGTTCGAATGAGATTTGAATGTATTGATTCATGTGATTTTTATTAAATGAATATATGATGTCATAGTTAGGAATATTCACTGAGTTGTGGTTGCTCACCCAATTCTCAAACATTTCAGGTTCAGACCCCAAGGAAAAAGGGAAGGCGTGCGAAGGATAGAGATTCCTTCTACTTTTTGTATGTATGTAAATTTTTGAGAATATTAGTATGTTTAAATACTATTTTGAATAAAGTTTTGTAAATAACACTATCTATGTATATATATCACATAGATGAATGCAAGAAGAGAGTTTTAGATCATTGTACGTGAATAGTCTTACACAGTTGTATATATGTGGAAATGTGAAGTGTAGATGATGTGTAATAATGTGAATGATCATATTTATACTGTGACTACGTTTGACTTGTGATAATTAGGTTGTGATATGACCAATAAACAAAGGAGGCTCTGTCGAAATTTCGAGAAAATGTGGATGTGATTTTGGATAAGGCTGACAGGGTATATTATATACGCAGTCACATGACGTATATCGTCTCCTGTGCCTATCGTGACGTCACTCATACGGAGTAGGTTGCATAAGGGATTGGTTATTTTGGAGAAGTCCTTGATAAACCTTACGTAGAAACCCGCGTGACCCAAGAAGCTTCGAATCCCTTTGACATTGATAGGGTGAGTGAGCTTCTCAATGGCCACAATCGTGGCTCTATCAACTTCTAACCCTTGTGAAAACACTCTGTGGCCAAGTACAATCCTCTCTTGGACCATAAAATGACATTTTTCCCAGTTAAGTACCAAATTTTTATCTTCACATTTTTTCAATACTAAGGCCAGATTCTTCAAACAATGATCAAATGAAGAGCCAAAGACTGAAAAGTCATCCATAAACACCTCTATAATGTCCTTGATAGTTACATATTTAGACACGTTTTAGGAGTGTTTTATAATTGTTTTAGGATGACTTATGCGTTAGTTTAGTGTGTTTATGTTAGTTTTGAGTCATTTGTTAGTTTAGGAATAAATTAGTTTTTATGCATTAGTTCGGTTTGTTAATTTATATGTTTGATCAATTTATGTTTTGAGTGTGTTAATTACTTGTTTTGCATTATTTTGTAGGTATTTAGATGTGTTGAAGTGAGAATGAATGATGAACACAACATATGAGAAACTTAGATGATGTTTCATGAAGAACCCAAGTCAAAAAGTGGAAGAAAATTGGTTAAGTCCACAAAAAGGAAGTCAAGAGGAGCAGAAAAAAGGCTAAGTCCACAGACTGAGCACAACCCAGTCTCTGGGCGCCACGGCGCCTGGTGATCAGTAAATGGAGGTTAGGAGAAACTTAACGCAGCTCAGCGCCACGGCGCTAGGGTTTCTGAAAGTGCGATTTTGGCAATTTATTGGACGATTTTTGAGGACTTTCTAATTGGGATTTTGGATGAAATGGGGCATATAATATATCAAATTTGAGGGCTTTTCAGGAGGAACACATTGGAGAATAGAACAATACGGCTATGAGTGAAGGAACGTGAAGATTCAAGTTTGGAAGCAAGGAGGAGGGTTCAAGTTTCAATATTTCTAGTTTGATATTCATGTTTACTTTAGAGTTTTTCTCCATGTTTTGTGTTTTGATCATCCAAAGTATGAACTAATCTATTGTTCTAGAGAGGATACAGATCCTAACTTGAATATTATGGTTTAATATTAGATTTTATTTAGTATCAATGAAATTTCCATAGTTTATTTATAATTCCATATTCTTAATGCTTTCAGTTTCTTGGCCACAAATCAAATGATTCTAGACTTGGAAGGCGGCGCTCGAGAGAGGGTTTTTTAGGTTAGAACTAGGGGATTATGACATGAATTCGTTGTAAAATAGAGTGGTTTACAAGGTTTTGTGAAGTAGAAGAAAATCACAGAGTTTAATGGATTGTTAGGAATTAGGGTTTTATCGAGAGATCGAATCTTAATCTTAATCTTAATGATACGTTCTAATTCGGCACTCGAGAGAGGGAATTAGAGATGAGAAGATTTTGACTTATAGACTAAGAAATTGATTTGATACTAGACACGCCTAAATTACATAATTGAAAGGTTAAGTGAAGTTGATTCTCTAGATTTTCTCATATATTGACTTTTCTCACAATTCGTTTAGTTTAAATTAGTTACATTTGATTTTTAATTTATTTAAATCTCTATAGTTTGATTACTAGATAAACTTAGAAATTAGTGAAAACGGTAATTGGTGAGGTAAGCAATCCCTGTGGATACGATAACCCGACTCACCTCAGATTTATTATAACTTGACTATTCGTACACTTGCAAATATAGAATTTATAGCAATAGTCTTTCACTATGTCAGCAAAAATTGCCATCACACACCTCTGAAAGGTTGTTCTAGCATTACACAAACCAAATGGCATACGTCTGAACGCAAATGTACCATAGGGACAAGTGAAGGTTGTCTTTTATTGATCTTCTAGAGCTATGACAATCTGATTGTAACCTGAATACCCATCAGGAAAACGGTAGTACTGGAACCCTGCAAGTCTGTCTAACATCTGATCAATGAAAAGAAGGGAAAATGATCCTTCCTGGTAGCCTTGTTCAACTTCCTATAGTTAATACAGACTCTCCACCTAGTTATTGTCCTTGTAAGGATTAGCTCATCATTCTCATTCTTGATCATTGTGATGCCACCCTTCTTTGGTGTAACCTGAACTGGGCTCACCCATGAACTGTCAGAGATGGCATAGATGATCCCTGCCTTGAACCATTTGAGGATTTCTACCTTCACAACTTCCTTCATTGTTGGTTTCAGTATTTTTTGGTGCTCCACTATAGGCTTGTACAAATCTTCCATCAGAATCTTATGCATGCAGATGGTAGGACTGATACCCTTGATATCTGCAATGGACCATCCAATGGCAGACTTGTGCTCTCTTAAGATTCTCAACAACTTTTTGTATTGCATCTTGGATAAGGATGATGAAATGATCACTGAAAGTGTAGACTCGACCCCCAAAAATGCATATCTCAGATGATCTGGCAGTGGCTTCAATTCTGATGTTGGAACACTCAACTCTTTTAAAAAAGCTACATCTTCAATGTTCTCAATCTTCACTGAGGAAGATTCTTCAATAGATGCCTCAAGAGAATTCAGATAGTCCTTGTCCTCATCATTTGTCACCACATTCTCAAAGATTGAATGGACAAGGCACCTTTCTAAGGGATCCATTAGACAACATCATTTCTATCTCATGGATACAACTCCCCACAATGTCAACTCTATGACAAGAATTATTTTCTTCTGGGAACTTTAGGTTCTTGTAGATGTTAAACATGACTTCCTCCTCGTTGAGCCTCAGTGTGAGCTGTCCTTTGTGGACATCGATCAAGCCACGACCCATGGCAAGGAATGGTCTCCCCAACATAAGAGGTATCTTATCGTCCTCTTCCATGTCTAGCACCACAAATTCCACGGCAAAAATGAACTCATCCACCTTGACTAGCACATCTTCTATGATCCCTCTTGGATATGTGATTGACCTATCTGCCAGTTGAAGGGATATAGTGGTTGGCTTCACCTCTCCAAGTCCAAGCTTCTTGAAAATAGACAAGGACATTAAATTAATGCTAGCACCCAAATCACATAATACTTTATCAAATGAAGAAGTACCAATAACCCAAAGGATAGTAAAACTTCCTGGATCTTTGAGCTTATGGGGCAACTTCTTTTGTAGGATGGCACTGCACTCCTCAGTGATCTTGACAGTTTCAAACTCCTCCAGCTTCCTCTTCTTAGACATCACATCCTTCATGAACTTTGCATAATTGGGCATCTAATCCAAAACATCTGCAAAAGGAATTTTGATGTGAATTTTCTTAAAAATATCTAAAACAATTTCAAATTGTTCATCAAGTTTTTTCTTTGCAAAACGTTGAGGATACGGAATAGGGTTCTTAAGTGTTGGCCCAGGTATGTCCCAGAGGGGGGTGAATTGGACACTTAGACAATTTAAAAATTAAATGCAATGACAAGAATAAAGTGCAAAAAATAAGTAAATTTGCACAATCGATTTATAGTGGTTCGACTTTTTGCCTACATCCACTACCTAACCTCCTCAGTTAGAATTTTAAACCTTATCACTAAGGGATTCTCTTACAGGTGAGAATCAAGCCGTTACACCTTTTCTCAACTTGCGGGTGTGAGAACAACTGTTACACTTCTCAATTTATGAGTGTGAGAACTACCGTTTCTAAACTTACGAGTGTGAGAAGACTGTTTCTCAACTTACGGGTGTGAGAAAACCTAACTTGTTGCATACACGAATATCAACTCAGTAGTTTATTTAAGTATTGTTACACCCTTGACACAATGTACAAGATATAAAATGAAGTACAACTATATCCTGAACTATCTCTAAAATTCCGCTTTCAGCAAGAATGATATAAGTTAAAGCAGTGCTGAAAAATTTAAGTGAAAACAGTTCAATCTTTCAAATAGATTTTCAGATAAAGATATATATTTAGCTCAGTATGAAAATCATTTGAATACGTAAAGTTTCAAAGAAGACTCTTTGAGGATAGTGAGCATCCTGAAAGTTATTAAGTTCATTTTAAGGATGAGGGCCCTCCTATCCAGGTAGCGTCCTGACAGTTTTTCAACTTATAATTATCAGCGTTCTTACTGATAGAAATTATTTAAAAACTAAGAGAACTTTCAGCGAGCTGAAACTAAGTCAGCGTCCTGACACTTACAAAGGTTGACTAAAGGGAGACTGCTACTTACAAGTAAGCGTCCTAATGAATCAGTTAAATTCAACCTTGAGCGTTCTGACTCATCAAGTCCAGGAGGGCACTGCTAAAACATTAGCGTCCTGAAAGACTCTATGAAATCGGTTTTTGATTTCTCGATTAAAGCTCGATAACACGTGATTAAAAACTCGATTGAAATCATGATATTTTTTAATCAAATCAAATACTTTAAAAACAATAAAAATACCTTTAAAATGTGATGATCAAAATGCGAAAACGATTAAATCTTGCTAAGAGTAAATTGATCGATAGACATTACATTTTAAACACTGAATGGACTCGGAACATTACTTGAGATGACCAATAGGCTTGTGAGCATAGTTCCTTGATCTTGATTCTTGATAAATCTAAAACACTTGACAAGATCATTAAATACACAAACCAAAGATATTTGGAATCATCAATATATTCATATCATGGGGTTCATTGAGATAACATTAAGGATAGGCGGCTTGTCCGAAAATGTGATACGACTCTGTACATAGTCATCTTTTTTGGCCTCTTTTCCCTTCTCATTGACAACTCCTTTGCTTTTTTGTAAACTTTCCTCTTCAACTTCTTTTTGTGCATGTGAGGATGATGATGGAGTAGATGATGAAGAAGTAGTAGGTTTTACAATGCTTGGTAAAGGATCACTTTCTACTTCGTTTCCACTTCTTAATTTGATAGCCTTGTACTACTCCTTTGGGTTCACCTCTGTGTTGCTTGGGAAGGAGCTTCTTTGTTGGCCATTGATTGAAGACGCAATCTGCCCAATTTGTACTTCCAAGTTCTTGATTGAAGCAGACATGTTGCCCATTTGAGTCTCAATGTTGTTAACCTCAGACTCAGTCTTCTCAAACTTGTTTGATGTCTCTCCAATGAACTTGGCCAAAATTTCTTCAAGTGGAGACTTCTTCTCTGGTACTTGTGAATTGAAACCCGGTGGTTGCAACACATTTCTATTATTAGAGTAGGAAAAATTTTCATGATTCCTAACTCCAGGATGATACTGATTTGGCACTTGAGTGCCACCTTGGTTCCCTCTGTAGTTCTTGTCTTGGTTCCCTCTATAGTTGTACAATCTGTTGTTCACAAACTGTACTTGCTCTTCTTGACTACCAAACCCTTGAGGAACTGAACTTGCTGCTGCAATGGATGCTATGAAGGATGAAGGACTTCTTTGTAGAGCGGAAACCTTGTCAGAGAAAGCTGCCATGTGATGCAGCAGACTAGCCATCTGTGCAGACAATGAGACCATTTGATCAACCTCATGTAAACCAGCCACTTTCTTGATTGGTGCCATCTCACTTGCATGCTCATATGTATTGGAAGCCATCTATTCAATCAACATTAAGGCTTCATTTGTTGTCTTCCCCAATAGTGTACCTCTTACTACAACATCAACTAATGAACTTGTAGATAAGGTCATGGCATTGTAAAACATCTGAATCTGCAACCACTCTTGGTAACCATGTTGAGGACATCTTCTCAGTAGGTCCTTGAACCTTTCCCATGCCTCATATAAGGATTCAAACTCTAATTGTCTTAATTGACTGATCTTTGCTCTCAGTCGTGATATCCTTGCAGGTGTGAAGAACTTCTGAAGGAACTTTTGGAGCATCTCCTCCCATGTAGTAATGTTTCCTGGTAGTAGAGATTGGAGCCATGATCTTGCCTTGTCCCTTAATGAAAATAGGAACAACCTCAAACAAATTTTCTCTTCTGGGACTGCGTTTATTTTCACTGTGTCACACATCTCTAAGAAAGTGTTGATGTGGACCGTTGGATCTTCTTGAGGTGTTCCACCAAATTGGTGTTGCTGCACCATTGTGATCAAGGCTGGCTTCATTTCAAAATTGTTGGCATTTATGGGTAGCCTTGCTATGCCCAAGTAATTGTTGTTCACCACTGGCTTGAAGTGGTCCCTTAGAGGCAACTGATTATTCCCCTTAGCCATCTCTTCTACTTATGCTCTTCTGTCTCTTCTCAATCTCCCAAAAGTTCTCTCAATCTTCGGATCAAGAGTTATAATTTCATCACTTTGCACTCTTCGCATGAACCAATATAATCTATCAAGAAAAAGAGAAAAACAAATTCAGAAAAATAACAAACAAAAAAAATACCTAAATTAAGATCAAAATCAATTTGCAATGGTATTAATAAAAGTAAAATTGGCACTATTCCTCAGCAACGACATCAAAAACTTGATTGTGAATATTTTGATTGGCAAGTGCACGAATATTAAGTTATAATATATCGAGATGAGTCGGTTAGCGTCCTCAGGGAAAGTTAATTTTACTAATATAAAATGCCCCAAACTACCATGATTTTAATTTTATCTAGGTGATAAAAAGGGGATGATTTAATTGTTGAAATTAAAGTGAACAAAATTAAAGTAAATCAATGCAAATTTAACTAAAATGAGGGACAATCAATGAATAAAAATTCTAGAGTAATGGTAACACTATGTTGTTTACTATGGGTTTCCAAAAGGGTGTGTTATTGAATTAATTAATAGAATTATAAATCATGAATTCTAACCCATCCAAACCCCTCTCTCGAATGTAGTTTGAATATCTATCCTTAAAATACCAATTCCCTTTGTCAAGTGTAAACTAGTAAATTAAAAATGTTTTTAAATATGTAATTCATTTTGGATGATTTCAAACGATTTCGTAGGTCTCTTGACTCAATAATACTAACCTAAGTCACAATTTTCATTTTCCAATTCGATAACACTCACTCGAGTGTAAGAAATAAAATCTAAAGTCATTTAAAAAGTGGCCAACAATTTAAAGGCATTAAGCATAGAAAATTGTAAATAAACCCAATAAATTAATCAAAAGCACATAAACAATAGTAATTAACCCATAAAATCCAACATAGATCAATCAAAACTCTAGATTAAGAATTTATCCAGAGCGTCATTCCTGAGGAGGGATGTACAATGAGAACCCGACTACTCCTAGGGAGGGACATCTGCACGTGAACTCAGGCGACATACAATCATGAAACCAATACGAGACGGTGTCATGCATACATACATGTTGGATTGATTATGATGCTCTGATGTGTATTTATGATATTTGATTATGAAGTTTGCTTTATTAATTGTTATATTCACGAACTATTTTACTCATTGAGTGTGTAGCTCACCTAGTTGTTATCCAATTTTTCACAGGAGATTAGGGTGGACTGGGTCCAGGTTTTTGGGCTCACATTTTTTGTACCCTTTGTATTATTCATTGGGGATTTTGGGAGGATGTTCCCTTAACTATTTCATGTACAAATATATTCTGAATTAATGAAATCAGACTTGTACTTAATCATGTTTCCGTTCCCTCGGTTATCGTTATAATGCATTTGTGCCAGTTTAGGCGGGTCCGAGCAGGGTGTGACATTTAATGGTATCAGAGCCAGGTTTTGAGAGGGCGAATTCAACGCATGATCAGGGGTTCTCACGATTTGAGGGTGGCGAAGCACCGGTTCTTACCTTGACATGTCCACATTGGCTTGCCACCAATGTGGTTGGTTGTGCAGTCGAGAGGCTAGCCGTAAAACTTTCTCTAAGGTACGCTCATGTGCCACGTGACTTTGTAGGTCACGGTCGTGGACACGCGTGAGTGTCAGTGATGACCATTAACATTTAATGATATCAGAGAGTAAGGTCCACGGCCCGCCCAAGTCCACCAAATTAGAGGAAGAAAATTTTTATTAGATATATATATATCTTTAGAACTATATATATATATATACATGAATTATATATAGTTGAGATTTATATTAAATATATTTCTAGAAAACTATATAGTTTTTATATAGTTTAGATTCAAATATATATATAGTCATGATTAAATATATATATATATCTATATATCTATGTATATATGAGATGTATATATATATATATATCATATTGCTAATGGGAAAAAAATTGGATTAAATGATGGCATAAACATTAAGAGAAAAATAAAAAATATTGTCCAACGGACAATGCATAAATATTAAAAATGTTAGGAATATATTTTGTGTATTTTACAAGTTTATCTTTCTTTTAACAAGATAATGGCCTCAAGTGAAGGAACGACTTCCAGTAGTCGAGAACCAATTCCCACTAGACTCACGGAACTGTTCGAAAGGGAGGTTATGACTATGAGGAGTATCGACAATAGAGATCTTCGCCTCCGTTCGATCCTTCACGAAAAACTCGCAACACTGGGGTGGTTGAACATAACAAAAGTTGAGGGTTATGTCTCTTTCAACTTGGTGAAGTCCTTCTACGAAGCCATGAATTGCGTGGAACTTCAAGAAGATGGGATCAGCCCTGTCTTGGAGACAACGACCAGTGGAACAAAGATTTTTATCAACGTTGAAATTATTTTGCGACTTGTCTAGATCCCGATTGGAGATAAAATCATTGATCCACACAAACCCCAGACAGTTGCAGAGATTGTGGAGTCCAAAGAACAATTGTTCAATTCCTTCACCAAAAAGCCGTACACCCAATTGATGTACGCCCACCTCCCAAACAACCTCCTTAAACCACCTTTGGCCGGCCTTGGAAATATTGTATTCGGAAACTTCTTGCCGGAAAAGGTGACTAAAGGTGCTATGTCAAGGGCTCAACTTCTTGTGCTATACTGCATAGAGAAGAAAATTAAGGTCTCCCTACCTCACATCATCAGCCAGCATATGTTGTGGGTGATTCAAAACCCTTCAAGAAAGGAACTCCTCGGCTACGGAGTCTTGATCATGAGGATGCTATACAAGGCAAACGTCAACACTTTTGATGAGTCTTCGAATTAAATCACTGAGGCGGTTACAACATCCTCTATCTTCAAGACGTTTGTCACAAGTGGAGAGGTGACTAACGGGGAAGTATTCGGTGCGACTTTAGGAGAAAATGGCGAAAGAATTAGAGACAAAAATGGGCGTTGACAACGAAAAAGTCGGCGCAAGATTCCTGTTAGGGAGGCACCAAACAACGAGCCAAACCAGAACCCTACGGCAAACCCAGCCCCCCAATGGTCAAACCAAACTTCTATTCTCCTAGAAAGATTTCTTTGCCAACCTAAATCAACCTCAACCAAATCAAGAAGGATAAAAAGTTCCAGCAAATCCACCTTCCTGGAACATACCAACTCAAGACAATACTACGTACCAAAGGTTTCCAACTCCTGAGGTACCATATCGGCCAGTTCCACAAATTCTTGTGAACTAACAGCAATAGAATTGTGCGGCACCAAATTTCGGAAGACAGTATATCCCAATGAGTCCATTGTTTCAAGACTTTTTGACTCAAGCATATCCAAATGTCCAAGGGGTTCTAGCTAGGGAATCCCCGTACAATCAAAACAACTACCCTCAACCTATGAGTCAACCATACGACCAATACTTTTCACCAATGCCTACGGCCTACCCTCCACCTATGGGACAGTCGACCTATCAACCATCGATGGGGCAATCGACTAACCCATTCAAGCAGTTAAATGTGATTGTATCTAGTATTGCTCGGATGGAGGAGACTCAAAATGCTTTGTTAACACGTATGCAAAACGTCGAAGAACAACGAGCAACTTCTCAACTTTCTTCTAATAGTCTTTTTGTACCTAGCAGGAGGTCTAAAAGAAGCAGTAGTAGGTAGGAAAATAAAGAATGATCACTGGCATTGTAAAATTTATTTTATATATGAATGAAAATGTTTTGTTTAAGATTATCTTTGGTGGGCCGACTTACAACCATTCTTTCTTTTGTATCACTAACTTTTGAGTTGTATGGGACATAACAAAAATGGAGGATACTGAATAAAATGTCGAAGTAAGAAAACCCACAACCTTGTGTGAAAAGAAACATTTAGGGAAAGTTGCATTACTAACATTATCTTTACACGGTATGGGACGAGTAAACTTGGACAATACTATTAGTAAACTCCTCTTCAACCGATGTTTTATAGAGACCGTGTTCATACAACTTAACTTGATTGACACCCTTATTACCAAATTCATGTGGTATGGGACACACGAATTTGGATGATAGTCGAAAAGACTAAGCGAAGGAGTTTGAATACGTACGATTGCGATAGAACGTTAGATCAGGATAATTACCGAGGAAAATCTCATAATTTTTATGACTCGTATGGATTTTCAATGAAATATATATGTATGTTCACAAAAAAAAAAACCATAACCAAAATATTTGAAATACTTGAAAAGTTTTATACTTATTATATAAACATTCTAACCTTGTTTTACATCATGGCCAAACATATGAGGCACGTACGATTTTTTGATTCCTCAACAAAAACCTTACACTATACTTAGGAAAATATGTGGTTTTTATATTGCAATACTCTTGAACTTGTTGCTGAGAATATCATAACATTATACTTGGCTACGGTTCCTAAATCATGGTTTTATTTTCTCCTTGCCAATAAGAAAATGCACCTCCTGGGATTCAAAACCAGGAATCGCCTCCTTCGACAACTGCGCAGGCCACACCGGACACTGCCACTACGTCTGGGCAGGCAGTGCCACCCCAACCCACAACTTTTGCCATGCCTTCGAGTATGGAAGTTTTTTTCGCCGGATTTATCATGACATTTTAAAACATTTATCATTTAAATAATACAATAAAACAATATCCTTGATTAAAGTCTCTACCTTAATATGATTGACATTTTATAAATGATATTGATATTATTTATTTGAAGATAAAAACTTTATTAGTAAACAAAATAATAATTTTAAACGTAACCTTAAAATTAAATTTAATCATTTTTTAACTTAAATATAATAAATAAATGAATATAAATTTTCTAAATTCGTGAATTTATATTTAAATGTAAAATGATTCATAAAATTAGATTTAAAAGTATTAAGAAAAAAATTATAATAATTAATTAAATAAAATTGAAATAAGTATATTCATAAAAAAAAATTATTTCGTAGGTATAAAAAATATATTTTGAGCTTTAATATAAATGTATTCAAAGTAAAATAATATAAATGTCTTTTATGTAATATCAATCACATTAAGTTAGAGGCATTAATCAAGGATATTGTTTTATTCTAGTTTTTTAAATTACATTTGTGCCCTTATAACTTTTAATAACACATCATTTAATGTGAAAAGCATTAAATGAACTATAGTAAATGAGGTAAAATATGGAGGTTGTCACCTCACACTTATGTGAAATAGTGTACTTTTCAAGCTAAATAACATTTCTCTTATGGAAACTATGTTAATCTAATGGGTTTTAATACCACATGTAAGCATTCTTGACATTAACTAATCAACTAGAATAACTACTAGTTTCACAAAAATTGTATTCATGCAATCGGAAGCCATTAACTTGTTCTTCAATCACCAATCAATACGTCAAATCCTTTGTCTATAATTGCTTTCGAAGCCTTCAATTTTTCAGCATAAGCATTAATGGCAATTTATACCCTTTTATAGGCTAGAGAGATAAGCGATTATACTCCAACTATAATTCCTAAATCCCTTAAATTATGGGATAATTAATTTATTAAAATAGGAGACACATTATGTCTCACACTAGTAGTACTGTATTTCCATGCATCATGAGATTTATTTTGATGTTTTAAAATGTCATGCTATATGTATGTATTGCATGTTGATTTACGTCAGGAGGGATTGGACTTAGCAGATTTTCGTGAAACCTTACTAAACACTTAATGGCAAAGATAAACAATTAAACAAAGTGCAAGGAAAGTAAATGATGCATACAGTGATTTAGAGTGGTTTGGCATCTTCAAAACCTACCTCTACCACTTGACCTGCCCGATCAAGATTTCCCAAACATCCACTAATTTTGATTCAACTTACGGGTGTGTCACACCCCGCGGATGTGATGGGTACCTTATCGAGCGTACCCCAGTCACTATGATCTCATAATATTGTCTCATTCCAGTACACAGCCCACTCAACAGTGTCTAGTACCCCCGGGATCATTTGTCCACACATGAAAAGTGCAGGGCCTCCCCCGGATTCGAACCTCAAACCTCATATGGGTTGATTTCGCAATCCGAGTAACCACTGAGTCGTGCACTGTTCATGTGTGAACAGTGTGGACAAATGATCCTAGGGGTACTAGACACTGTTGAGTGGGTTGTGTACTGATCATAGTGGCTGGGGTACACTCGATGAGGTACCCATCACATCCACGGGGTGTGACAGGTGTGAATCAAACCGGTACAACTTGATCCAACTTATAGGTGTAGATCCTACCTAAGTTTGATCCAACTTGCAGGTGTGGATCCTACCTAAATTTAATTCAACTTACTGGTGTGAATCAGACCATTACAAACACTGACCTCCGGTTAGGAGTCTTTCCAATGTTGGCCCAAATTATAGTCCAAATTTTCGTTAAACCTTACTAAACACTTAATGACAAAGATAAACAATTAAACAAAGTGCAAGGAAAGTAAATAATGGACATAGTGATTTAGAGTGGTTTGGCTTTTTCAAAGCCTACCTCCACTACTTGATCTCCCCGGTCAAGATTTTTCAAACATCTACTAACTTTGATTCAACTTACGGGTGTAAATCAGATCGTTACAACTTGATCCAACTTACGAGTGTGGATTCTACCTAACTTTGATCCAACTTGTGAGTGTGGATCCTACCTAACTTTGATTCAATTTAGGGGTGTGAATCGGGTCGTTACAAACACAGACCTTCAATTAGGAGTTTTCCCCATTGGCTAACCAGCCAATTTCAATACAATTGTGTTTACAAAGATGGAGAGATTGTTTTATACCAAACAACTCTAAAATGAAATACAAGTAAGAATGAATACCTTCCAAATGATGTATAGCCAAAATGTGTACAATAAAGTGCAAGCCTAAATGAGGAAGGACCTCGTTTGACTTGATTGAGAAATGATGAAGTTTTAACCACTCAATCAAAGACCTCTATCACTTGAAATCTCTAAGAAAGATGTCTTTTCAAAATGAAGATTTAATGCATAGGAGATTTCCTTAAAGTGATTTGAATACTTGAAAATCTAACTTGAAGAACTTGAAAATTTTGAAAGCTTTTCTTCTCAAAGATGAAAAATTAAAAACAATTCAAACACTCAATTTGAAACTTGTTTTCCTTTTTGAAAGATGTGGAGAACTAATTTTAGCACAAGTTTCTTCCTTTTCAAGATTTTGCAAAAGGTTGCTCATAATGAGCTAAGGAACATATTTATAAAAAAATATCTTCGAAAAAGTAAGAACTTTGGTTCTATACACAGAACCTCGTTTCTGTTCAAATTTAACTTGAAAACAATTCTCTAATTTCAACACGGACACGTGTTTCCTTTGAGAAAAACACATTTCTGTGTGAAATCTTAAAATTGCCCAAAAAGCAGAAAACGCGTTTCTCTCATAAGAAATGTGTTTCTGTGTGCATTTCTCGAGATATATCAACACCCACTTGGCTAACTAGCCAATTCCAATACAAATGTGTTTACAAAGATGGAGAGATTGTTCTATACCAAATAACTCTTAAATGAAATACAAGTAAGAATGAATACCTTCCAAATGATGTTCAACCAAAGTATGTAATATGATGCCCAAGCTGTGATGAAGGAAAAAACTCTTGAATTTTGATTGAGAAATGATAAAGATGAAGTGCACAATTAAAAACCGTTTTCTTGATAACTTGAAATCCCTTGAAAGATATCTTCTCAAAAATGAAGATTAAATGCATAGGAGATTTCTTCAAAGTGATTTGTAGACTTGAAAAACCAACTTGAAAAGCTTGGATGAAGTACTTGAATAACTTGGAGAACTTGAAAGCTTTTCTTCTCAAAAATGGAAAATCAAAAACAATTCAAACACTCATTAGAAACTTGTTTTTCTTTTGAAATATGTGGAGAACAAATTTTAGCACAAGTTTCTTACTTTCAAAGATTTTGCAAAAAGGTTGTTCATAATGAGCTAAGGAACATATTGTTGATGTAATTACTTTCACCCAGTTTTGTTTAGATGATTACAAACAACATACTTGTGATCACTAATCCCTTTGACGTAGTTGTTTCAGTGCTAACTAGCTATATCAGATGGATTCAACTATACTGTCAAAACATGTGGAAGGAACAACATTGCATGAAGATTCAAGAGTTTCGTGATTATATTTCTTATTTAGAATCTTAGTATTGTAGAGTAACATTTACATGTTCCAACCACAATATGATTTGCATCTTTTCGAAAATCATGCATATAGTTTATTACACTCATGCATATACACTATTATATTATTAATCATGCATGCACATACATTAGTTTGATAATTATGCGATCACATAGTTAAAATTTTTTATCATGCATATTTTTATAAGTGATTAACATGCATTCATTTTACCAACTTTGCACGGTTTCATTATTTTACTTGCATTGTATTGAATGTCTCAATCATATGCTTAGTCGATTGATTTACACATATTTAACCTTGTCAATTACACTTTAATCTTGTCAAAAATTATTTTTAAAGTTAGTCTATGTATTTAACAATGTCCTAAACTCATTATGATAAAAAAAAATTGGGTTTCTTTTACTTCACAGTAAAGGAAGGCGTTCCTCTCCTAAGGAACGCGTTCTTAAGTATTTTTTCCGAAACTCAGAATTCTTTATCAGAGTTTAAGGAATGCGCTCCTATGGTTTTTTTCCGAGTGTCGGAATTTTCTGATCAGGGAAAAAGGAACGCGCTCCTTCAAGTAGGAACGCGCTCTTGTTGTCAAGGCCAAAATATAAACTTTTATAGAGTTAATGGTTCTTGATAAAGGGCCTTGCTCCTATGCCCAACAAACGCACTCCTCATATAAGGAACCCACTCCTTAATTTGAGGAAACTCTGAGATTTTTCAGATTTTAAAGCAAAAATGTGCTTCTTCTTTGAGGAACGCATTCGTGTGTCTCGGTGTCTATAAATACCACACTTGCTCATTTGAAGAGCAACTTTTGCAAAAACTAAAGAACTTGTGCATTTTTCATCTTAGCATTTCTACAAGTCCAAAACAAGTTCTTGAGCGATTTTAAACTTCTGTTACAACAAAAGTTCACCTACATTTAATCTATTGATTCATACTTCAGAAAAGTTCTCCAAATCTTACAAAACTTTGAGAAACTTGTATGTTTCCATTGGGCAAGTGTTTAAGACGTTTTTGAGTGTTATCTACACATCTTGTTGTGTCTTGATCATTCTTGAATGTGGTATCTCTCATCCAACATCACACTTGAAGAATCTCGAAGCTTCAACCTTACTTAAGTGGGGTATATTTTCTATATCTAGATTCTTGTGATTTTGGTTTGAGCAAATCAATTTTGTGCTTATGTTAACATCTTGAAAACTGATTTCGTTTCGAGTATCGTTTGTGAAACCCTATTTTGATCTTCATATTATTGTATCTTGTTTAGTGGTGTCATAAATATCTTGTGGTATCAATTCATGTGTTAAAGTTATACTATATTGAATCGATTTCATAGATCAACACTTGGTTTATTT